>VXCM01000035.1:0-505817 GCA_014773175.1 Lucifuga dentata | reverse complement strand
TTTTTTTTTTTTTTTGCAAAGACCATGTTATTCTTGCTGTGTTTTAGCTTTTCTCCAAACTTCCTTTTCATCTTAAAAGTAATATTAAGTGAAATTTTTAAAATGAACACTTAGCCATACATCCATCTGTAAATAATCACTTTGTCAATGAAAAATTTGTCAAATTGTCAATTTATGAAAATAAATGTATCTTAATTCCTTAATCCTACTTAATTAAACATTCTTGCAACATCAGCAGATGCTGTGGTTGTGACGTCCAGTAGGAGGCGCAAATTTGAGTTCAACTGCATATGGTGACGTTTCAGGTCACGTCAAGTGCATCATCGGGCCTTTGTGACATATAACTATGACTCATATACGTTCCTTACTACATGCTGAAGAAGTATCGAGGGATTTCTAAAAGTGTGTGTAAACGTTTGTACGTGTGTGTATGTGTGTCAGAGGAAACAACAAATCACGTGGGTTTTAAGAGATTAAACTGCATTCAGAGACAGGGGGATAAAAAAGAACACACACACACACACACACACACACACACAAAGCCTATTCAGGTAGCTCATCTCTTGCACCACTCTAGAGACTGTACAGTGAACACACGCACGCACACACATACACTCACTGATTTCCTGACTGAAACCATTTCTCTGTCAGCGACAGCCCAGCACCAGTCTTTTGGTCAATGTGGAATTTCCCTCTGATAGATCAGCCTTGCACAGGCCTCTGGGGACTCAACGGGTTGTGAAGATGAGGTGGCTGCTAAGAGACTGAGTCACAACACGCAGTGTTCTCTGCTCCCAACATCTCCTGGTGACACTCTCTGGTGACAGTTACAGAGAGGCAGAAGACAGACCCATGAGTGCTTGATTCTCATTTCCAGTCTTTGTTTTACTATTACATTGCATTAGGCACACTATGGGGAAAATGTTCTACACATACATCAGTCCTACAGTCTTTTACATAATGCTTAACTGCTTTTGCACAATGAGCACAATCTAAATCGATCCACCTTTTCAGTATAGTGCACCATGGTACAAATGTGGTATTACGCTACTGAGTTATAGTTTGAAGCTTTGTAGGTCACAATCAAAAACAACCTGAGCATCCTAACCATAATGGCCACAAAAGAATAAAGGCAGCAAGAGTCTGTTTGATTTCTTGGCTCAGTGCTTTTATTCGTGTGGATGTGAAATGACACAGTTTCAAATCCAGACTGTCAACTTCAGTTAAAGGGGCTGTTCATCCAATTTGGATGAATAATTAAAGGTACAGTTGCTTTGTAAATTGGCATTCTTTTTGACAACAGACAGAAAATCACTATGTTATTAAACTTAGTTTTAATCTTCCCAAAAATATTTGGTTTTACAAAATGTTCAAGACTGTGTTCTCTATTTAATATCTTTAACTATAAGGCACCCACCAGTGGGTCCAGTTTCATAAACTCATACAGTATTTTGCAGACAAACATTGTTCAAACCCACACAGTGTTATTTTAAATTCTAGTGGAGAAACCAAAGTTTCCAAAGACGCCAAATATGTCAGGATGCAATCTGGGAAAATCTGTACAAAAATTGTAGAATAAAGATAATTATGGGAAATTTAAATGTCATAGCTTAAAAAAAGTAAGGCTTACTATAATGGAATTTTTTTTAGTAACTTATTCATAAATTCAATATTAATTAAAGGATTTTTGATGCATTTTGTGTATGGTTTACATGGTTATTAATAGGTTACTAATGTGAAAAGACCCATTTAATTTATCCCAAGTCTAAGAAATGACTGTTTACCTTAAAGCATAATTAAATAATTAAAAATTAAGGTATTAATTTTTTTTTTTTTTGTGAATAGTACAATTATTCAGTTACAAGTGTTTCAGAAGGTAAGCATTGTCCAATTATATAGACCTCAATATCAACTCAGTGTCTACATGCTATTTTGAGATCAATAGTCAGATTAATTCTGTGTGTTCTATATATAAGGTTATTTTGGAACCCATTTCTTCTAAATGAGAGCGAATTTTGCTATCTGTACTACCAATCTCCTTGACTGAGCTGTAATGAGAAAGATTCAATTGAGGGCGCGCCACACACACACACACACACACACATACACACAACACACGTGCATATATGCAGACTGGCGAGCTACAGCTCGAGAAGAAGGCACTCTCTTTCTTTCTCTCTGGCATTTCCTATTCCTCCCTCCATCCAAACAAGCCTGTCAGAGCTGCAATTAAGGGAAGGAAACCATGTATTTATAGCCAGGCGAGGATCAACGGCAGAACGTCTAGTTGTGTGGCACCAGGGGTGTGGAGGTGTGTGTGTGTGTGTGTGTGTGTGTCTGTGNGGTTTCTCCTCTGAGACAGCGCAGGAACTTTCTTATCAGTGCCGTGCAGAGAGATGAGGGAGAGAGCGAGACAGACAGACGGACAGACAGACAGACATGCCGCACCAAAGGGCAAGGGTAACGCAAAATAAAGACAGAGGTGNCGGACAGACAGACAGACATGCCGCACCAAAGGGCAAGGGTAACGCAAAATAAAGACAGAGGTGTCAAGGTTTTATAAAGGGATTCACAGTAGAAATAGCACTCCAACATAATGGGCAGGTGTAAGGGGCCTTATACACTCTACATCTGTCTTTGCCATTCATTGGCCTTGAACTGTTGACTCATACAGCGTTCCATCCCCTCAGGGAGGAAATATATGGAGAATTCTGCGGCAAATGCCTTCCGTCTTTCCTTCCATTACTCCTTCTTCACTCCTGTTCAGTCCTATTCTCTTCCCTTCTACTCACTCATTCCCTCCATCTGTCCTTTAAGGTTATCTGAGATGCTATCTGCAGTCTGATAAAGGTTAAAGAAGTTTCTATCAGGCAGTTCCTTCAGCCTCCAGCTTGCTCGATATCGCACAGCCTCTGTGGTTATAATCCATTTCCTCATCACTGTGGATAGCAGAGCCTGAGAAATATAAGGGTTCTATGATAAAACAATGAGTCCCACACTCGGCTTTGTTCTGCAATTATTTCATTGAGGGTGTTTGACATTAAAATGTAAATGCTCAACAAGCAGCAATTAGAAACAGATTGCATCATGTATTTAATGTAAAATTTCCCTGGGGAAAAAGTGGAAATATTTAACTTTGTCTGCTGTTTCCGCTGCGGTTATCTCTGTGGAGTAAATAGATGATGATGATGGCATGGGAGGGGGCAGTGTACCGACACACAATAAGACAAACAAAGCATATGTGACTCTAATCTAGCTTCATACGCTGCAAAGCCAACTACAGTAATGCAGTGAAGCCAGTCATTCCCTTCCAGCATAATTTTACCAAACAAACCATTTATGATACACCCCATGTGAGTGTAACTCCCACTCCACATTTAATATGCCTACAAGTAGGTGTCAAGGTTCATGTCATGCTACACGTTACGCAATATAATGCCACACTGACAGATCCTCATGACTCCGAGCCAAGGCTATGTTATCTCCAACAGCACAGAGGGATGTGGATTGTGGATTTAGCTGTAATGGGTAATAAATGGAGGGAGTGAGGGAGCGAGAGAGAGGGAAATATAAGCTAAAAATGCAGTGATTAGGTAAAGCTCCTTAACCTAGCTGCTTTCATTAGCATGATGCAACAGAGAATGAGTGGTGTCATCCCTGAGGATGCTAAAGGAGATGTTTGCTGCTGGAAACAGCCGAAGGGAAATATGCGACTGGCAGTAAAAATTTCACTCTAATGCAATCCAAGTCAACAACACCACCTTCACACCTACAACCTCAACACCTCCCTTAACATCATAACTTTTGCATAGGATTTATTGCAGGGATATTGTATTGAATTGCATTACATTGTACTTGATTTTTATGTGGTTGCTGACTATATATTTTATTACTTCTATGCAAATAACAATCAAATATATCTATTTTGATATTTTTTTTGTCAATATCAGAATAAAAATGTTTGATAGTCCAATAAATGTAAACATAGTTGGCTACAAATGCTAGGCTATTGGTTTAGTTTGCATGTTGACCTCATCTTGTTGTTGCGGTCTCACCCGCTGACACATAAACAGCTTATCAAATCGCACACACAGCACCTTTCGTTAGCACATTCCTTGTAATGTGACTGATTTGAAACAGCAGTAATGAGTGCTGCTCAGAAAGAAAAGGCAAGTGGAAGCCAAACAATTCAACAGGAAATTATCGATAACAAAGGTAATGTAGCAACGTCAGCATGGGCATATTTTGGCCCAGCTCTGATTTATGTCACACAGTAAGAGACTTTTTACAGTGCAGACAAAAGATATGTCAAGGACAACACTTGTACCAATATGCAAGATGAATAATGAATAGGGAAAACAGAATATGTATGAGGGAAAGTTATTCAAACATTACTGGCAGTGGTGAAAACTCTTCCCTTTCCTCTGTCGTTCTTGTTGGCACTCCACTTCTCTCTTTTAATCTCCTGCATGGTCCCGGTGACATGACTTCCAAACACTATTACATCATACAGGACACTCAGGGTGCCCTCAAAGAGAAAAGGGGATGAGGGCAGGAGGGAGGGGGGGGGGNGGGGGGGGGGGAAGAGGTGTCCAAATTATGGAGAGTGTTGAAGAGGTCAAGAAGGGAACAGTACAGTGAACTGTACAACCTATGTGCTGAAATGATAGACTCATAGTTTTATTGTAGGGTATTTTATTGTTAGGGAATTAAAACACAGGAACAAAGAAGGGAAGTAGAATGACTGACTCAGACTGACTGACCTAGTAAAACGGGAGTGCAGAGTGAATGGATGTTGGGAGTGATTCATATCCATTTTCCACCAGCAGGCAAATGAATCACAGTCAAAAACAAAAATCTAAAATAGTTTTTTTCCCCCCATTATGAATGCATGTGCGGCTTTTTCTCCCTTTGCGGGACAAAGGGAACACATCAAGGGCATTTTATTACAAGGCACATGAGCCCCATGTGCTGCTGCACAAAAATAGATTGTATGTATTCTCCAGTGAAGCTTTGCCTCATCAAAGTGACTCTATTCTCCATAAATGCTGATCCACAAATGAAATGCAACACGTGCACTTGCTCACTGGAGAACTGAAAGGAAAATAAAGGGAGTGGGGAAAAATGAATGAAATGGTTGAATGGAAGAATCTATTTGGGGAAGCCAATTATGCATTTTCAGAAATTATCCTGTTATTTTTGGACTGACAATGCAAAGACACACTTTTTCTATAAAGGATATTCACTTTGTATTGTGACGCACAATCCAAGTAACGTGTAACTAAATGATCACATGGCTAAATTTAAACTGTATGCATTTAATAAAACATGCCTTCATTAGAAAAGACCTTTTTGCTTGCAGGAGAGAAAATAATAATTTACTGTAGGCTGCTCTCAAAAAACAGAGAGTTAATATGGGTTATGTAAGGATGCTGAAGAAGTCAGTGGATAATTGAGTTGATGAGGCTTACATTTGGAGCCTAGAGACAAGGGTGTGGTGTGTGTGTGTGTTTGGGGTTGGGAAGGGGGGCGGGTGCACAGTGGAAAGAGATGTAATTACTTTGTATGTTACAGCAGAGGAGAAGGAGACAGGGTGAGGAGGTTGGGTTGTGGTGTTAACTCCAGTGTCATCTTACACTGACGGGCACTAGAGTAGCGATAAATAACAGGCACATAGACAAAAATACACACACACACACACACAGACCCATGCGTGCATACACATACACTTTACAGTAGCTCAAAATACATTTCCCACAAATGGCATGCATCTTATGAAAGTTGATCACTATCAAAGATTATCTGAGAGGCTTCACAATCTGTTATATTTCCATACATATCATGGTATGTACATAAAGCACACTATTAAATGGTGCAAGGGTGCAAGCATTCACCAATATAATCCAAGCATAAATGTAAGCTGTAAGTACTACTGTCTTATTTAGGTTCAGTGATCATGTTAATATTTAATAATTAAATGAGATAAGAAACCCTTAAATTTTGGTGGATCCAGGATTTGTAAAAAAAAAAAAAAAAAAAAAAAAAAAAAAGATTCCTTCACATTAGAAGATGGGAGGGGGGTTCAATTTTTGATCAATTTCTTCAGAAATTGAAATATTCATCCCATGAAGGACTACCAATAGCTGCATTTTGTTCATGAGGGAGGGGGAGAGAGGGAGAGAGGGAGAGAGAGAGAGAGAGAGAGAGAGAGAGAGAGCATGACTATCACCCCAGCAGGGCCAGTGTGATATGATTGTAATGAAAGGTGAAAATCACATCGAGTCACAGCTCGCCCACGATCTTTTCAAACTTACATTTGCACACGCGCACACAGCGTATGTACAAATAAATGCATACAAATACATTTAACCCTCTCTAAGCCTTCCCTTGCTACAGGATAGGTTGAAACCGATTGCTTTCACGAACAATGTCCATTAAAAAAAAAGGTAGAATGTCACGGACAGAATGCACATCAACACGCTGAAATATTTTTATTGCATGTTCACCAATTCTAGCCTGAGGACACACACAGCTCCTTCCTGTTAATTTCCTTCCATCAGTGTACACTCACAAGCAAAATGAGAAACCAGGCAGCAGAAAGGAGTGTTGCCTCATTTTCCCATTTGTCAAAAAAGAAAAAAAAAAAATAGTGTCTGACTAAGCTTTTCTGTGACACCACAGCAAATAGCCTCGTTGCTGGTGTATATGTTGAATTCACCACCTCACTTTGTCTTTCTCACTGTTTTTTTATACGGGCATGTATCAGATACCTATATGGCTTCAAGAACACTGGACTGTGCACAGTCGCCTGCATAGGAGGATGTTTTCAGGCCATGTATGTCATCAAGAGTTATTTCTCAAAACTTAAAGTTTTGAGACACTGGAAAAAAGAAAATGACAGAGGGAACGATCCAGGATTATTTGGCACCTTGTATGACAATGTTTAACTAAAGGGAGGATCACAGTACAAACAGAGTTATGGCCTCATGATCAGGTGCTTTTCTGTTTGATGTCATCATCAACCAAAATGTTCTGAATGCCTCAAATATGGGTGTAAGTTCATTTAATGTGAAAAGCTTTATTGCTTTAGATATTTTTCCCATCGCTCTCTCTCTGTAATGTTTAAGCAAAGAAAGGCGCTGGGAGAAAGTAAATGTGAGAGAGTGGCCACAGTCAGAAATAGTTTTAAATCATCTGTACCACCAACATGGGTCTCATTTCCAAACTGTTTTCCATCTCTACCGCACAACCACCCACACGCAGCACAGGCTCCTTTTAAAGTGTAATCTGTTATGGATTACACAGCACCCGATTGAGGTCTGATCCAGTAATATAATCCTTTGTGTTGATCTAACACAATCTGGTTTCTCTCAATTACGTTGTCTCAAAATACATGGAATATAATGCTAAATGAGTATGGAATATGATGCTAAATGAACAACATTCTCCCAGACATAGTTTCATTTGAATAGCTGGGAGAATCATCTACTGTATATTCACAATTATTAATCTATGTAAAATGATACACAATCTTAGAACAAAACATGGCCATAATCTGATCTGATCCAATATATATATATACATACATATATATATATATATATATATACATATTTTTTTTTTTCAAAGATACTAATGTATTGAAGTAAATAAATCAAATGCATGTTTTCTGTTATTCATTTTAGCATCACACACACATACTGTACACAAACACTTGCTGTCTCTCCCCTGCAGTAGTATTTTTTATCATCCCTCCTCAGCACCAGGGGTTGTCTTGCATTTGTTCTCTTTTCTGCCAGCCTGATTATCTGTGTAGCTGCTGTTTATCTCTTTGGGTTTGAGTCGAATCTGATAAAGACAGACCATTTATTTTCGAACTGCACACAAAACTCAAAAACGTTAGATTGTTTTCCAGCAAGATTCGATTAAATATATGTCATTTGGCCTTATCAGTGAGAGTGACCACATAATAAGAGAGGGTGTAATTCCAAATGTGTACCATACTTTCTATGGCTATTAAAATATTTGTATCCCACAATGCAACAACTTTGTTGAGAAATTTTAGTCTTCCTGCCTCAACTCTCTGCCACCTCGCAGAGTGCATTTGACATGATCATAGCCTGATACAGAACACTTTCCAAACTGGAAATGAATGAGTACAACTGTGAAACCATCACAGACACCTGCTGACTATAAATTGGAATCAGAAACCATTTTTGGCAGATGCTGGTATTGTGGATTCTTTTATGTCATAAATGTGCTGCAGCTGTATCTGCAGATGCACAGTACATGCGGCCTATAAATGTTGCACTAATATGGTTCAATGCACACAATACAGTTATAGACAGAAAGATAAATGCACACAGAGAAACACAGACATCCATGTTGCTGGATCATCTGAGCAAGGGCAGTCATTGTGCTTAACTGTTCACTCACACACCATTGCATTATTGAAACTAAAATGAGTGTGTATGCTCCTGGAAACACCTCTATGGCTATTTTTCCTTTCTCTATGCAGTATGCATGTATAAATTATATGTTCAAGAGCTAATGCATATGTAATTTATCTTGCAGGGTTTGTTCAATGAACGAGATAGAACATTTTCAGCACAGGAATGAGTTGGTTAGAATAATATTTGTTCACTACCCTGAGGGGCAGAGCGATATTAGAACAATATTCATAGCTTTTCTAACTCTAGAAATAACATCACACACACACACACACACTGCAATATGTGTAATGTCGCCAGAGGCAGATCTTTGCAGTGACTGTGACTAAGCTGACCTAAATATATATCAAAGCATGTTTTAAACATGTTTTATTTGCATGATGTTCTCATATACTGCATGTGTGGTTTAAAATTGCCATAAATGTGTAGTGGACTGAACAGTAGCCAATAAAAAGCCCAGAAATTGCATCAGCAGCCACAGGGAAGATAAATCCTATTTGACATAGCAGCTACAGCAAATATCCAAGAGTGATTCATGCACCAGAGCTTTACAGCATCATCCTTGTTTGACTGTAATGATATTGATGACCAGGTATTGTAGACCAAGGTCTACATTCTATTGATCTGCTCTTCAAACCAATTCCTGTCCACATAGCATTCTATAGCGGTGGACTCGTAACGTAATATGGGATACATGTCCCTCATTTGTTATGGTAACCAGACTAAGATGAGTTAAATATAGCACTTCCGGTTTAGTAGAGGTCTATTCTTAGAATTTTGAGCTGGTTTGTGCACAGTAGCATTCAAGCTGCCCTCTGAATGAAAGCAGATGATGAAATATAAGGAAATCAAGATTTAAGTGATTAGGTTTATATTTTAAATGAATGATAAATGGCAACAAAAATGTTGCATCATTTTTACAATTTCACTCTTCATGCTAAAATTATTGATAAGTAAATATGTGAAGTTAGTGTGTCACTCATGTTTAGGAATTGCTATAATACTATCCAATTAGATATAAATCCCCAATCATTTTTGCATTAAAATACAGTACCTATTAAAATGGTAATGAATATTAAATTTTCTCTATGTTTAAACTCATTTTCCACTACAGACTTTTGGTTTATGAAAACAAGTAATTACTGTATTTAAGTTTCGCACTCAGTATAGTAGCTTAACTTCCATGTCCTGAATTGAAAGCATTCAGTTAGCCTGAAGCTCCTCTGTTTTTTTTTTTTCTTTTACAGTTGCATCCTGTAGAAAATATGGTAATTACACAAACTTTTAGAGCTCAAATGTGAATTTCATGGAAGTTCCATCAAATTATGAGGGGAAACTGTAATGGAAAAGGGAAAAACAGATGTGCAAAATATCAATAGGATCAACTGGCAGGATAATAATGACCAATTAGAGATAGACCATCAACACCCAGTGACAGGTGGCGTGGTGGCGAGCACACCCTTCAACATGGAAACTTGCCCACACACATGCACACAAACAGGGGCTCAGGTGTTTCTGAAACCTGCTTATACACCTGCCATGTGTCTGCCTGTCATCTCTGCCAGCGACGCACAAACACACACTCAAAATCAGGCACAAAAGCACACGCTCACACAGCCTGAGGGCAGGTGTATGGCATACACGAACCCATGCACTCACATTAAAGCACACACACATCCAAAACTTACACACAGTGATACTATTATGCCCTGGCCTTGGATGCCAAAATGAGTACACCGAACCAGTGTGTGCATCTCTGTGTGTATATCTAAAGCATGAGTGTGTTGACAGATGATATGCTTAAAACTGACACCACCCACACTCTCCCAGTGACAGCAGGTTTCATCACAAGGCCCAGACCTTTGTGAACTTAGACGGTGTGCAGTAGATTGGGAACAAAACAATTTGTCATGGTCACACATAAAGCATTAAGTACAGCATCTGTAATGGAAAATTTCTCTTTTCCATGTAATACATAATTTATTTAGATTGTACAACTACAAACACAGGCTCTGAGGTGTCTGTTAATGGATAATGCTAAAACACTCCTTGTTTGTGTAAAAAAAAAAAAAAAAANGTAAAAAAAAAAAAAAAAAGAGGTGTTTTTCTTCTGCTACTAACTAACAGTTGATGGATCAGCAATAAATATGAATGAGAAAACTATGCAGGAAATAGGCAGATTTTCAGATATTTTCACTCTGAAATATCTGAAACTCTTTGCCTTGGAGAACTTTGACAAGCATACAACACAAACCTTACCAACCATAATAATACCATAGAAATGTTATTAAAGGCCCCTGTACACTCCAAAGGACGTAAGACAAAACTACAACAGAAAAGGCCAGGGAACGCATCTTTAAGAACTGGGTTTTTTATGCCACTCTACAAAGACAGGGGGCACAGAACGGTCACAATAAAAAGAAAGTAAAGAAGACTGGAAAGGAGATCTTACATTCAACCAGCAAATCAGAGCAGAAAGGAAGATGGAGAATTTTCTTTGTTTATTTGACAAATGCAGAGATTAGACATATTAGTCTGACAGCACAGGATGTAGTGAATAAACCAAAACAAAAGTCAGGCTCTGTCTGCTGACCCCTCTCTCAGCCCTCACGCAATCAGCCACGTGAAATTGGGACTAATTTTGACCAGTGAGAAGTATCAGAGATAGAAAGGGTGGAATTCATAAAACACACCACCATACAAAACTTAAGACCTTTCAGTCTGGTGATAAATTTTAGTGCTAAGAAATCTGGGTGACATTTTAAACTGTATTTGCCTCACTTGTGTTAGTGATCAATAAATTTGATATTTAAGCCCACTCAGTTGATCAGATGGTGTATTTAAACGGTGAGTTTTGAACTGATCTTGCACACATTCTCGTGGCACTGCGATTCTTCCTCAAGCCTCATTTGCTATGCGTGTCTCTCTCTCACATGTGACACATATTAAAGTTTGTTGTAATTCAGTGAATCAAAGCAGCGGTATGAGTGTCTCCTAATTTACTTAATGAAACTGTATTTCACAGTCATGAGTAGTGAGGAAGTAAATTGTACTTCAAAGCAGCAACATAAGTGAGATCCCTTTTACCTTGGCATTTTATCTCACACACACAGAGCAAGAGTGTGCTATTTCTCTGCTTCACAAACTGCCGTTTCATGGTTACATAACAATCCTTCTCCACTTCCTACTTCCAGGATGACAGTCTGCAATCAGGGCAAAGAAAGGGTGGGGGCACAAGTCTGACTCAATTAAATATCACATCTCAAGGCTTAATTCCTCTCCAAGCTGCATTTGAATGAGCATGATAGAAGGTTCCTTTCACACATGCATTGTGCTGGGATGTGATGTGTCTCCTGCATTGTTCTGCACCAAAGCATCGCGCCACATTAGCCCAGGCTTTAGCTGTTGCTAGCTTGAGATCTGACGTGCTGGTAATTAGTTTTCCTTGGCACAGAGGAGGCAGATAGGGGAGGAAAGCATTTTGTTTCCGTGTTGACAATACCAGCTGTCAAAGTGCCAAGTGCCTCAACTTCAACCCTGTCCTCACCCCTCAGTTTCTTTTAACTTTTCACCACTGGGACACTTTCCACTGTAATTCTCCCTATCCCTCATTCTCTTTTCTCACTCCTTCTCCTTAAGCCAGGTGATGAGATGATTCCACATCTTAAGATGGGTAAAACAGGGGTGTCATAAAGACAGACACAAATCTGTGTCAGGTTCTGGTCAGGGACATCTGTCACATGTCTCTGTTCATGTTTGCTCTCACTGTCTATGCTACCAAATAACGACAACATTCCCCCCCGAAAAAAAAAAAATATATATATATATATGGATATGCACAACAAAATTAGTCTTGGATAGCAGATTTTGGAAAAGATCATTCTGCAGTTTTTTCCATAAAGATCCGTTTCTGTATTTAAGCCTTAGCAGAAATGAAACAGTTGCAGTCTTTAATACAAACTCATAATTCAACACATTTGATGTGTAAAATTCTCTGAGCGAGAGAGAGAGCAAGACAGTAAGATAGGTAGGTAAATGGGAATGAAGGGTGGTGGGGGAGAAAGACAAAAGGTTAATCTATTTCAGGACTGGTAATCTGTCTAGAACACACAACGTCAGCTACACCACATGTGTCTTTACATGTCACCATGACACAGTGAAGGAAATAGCAGTGCACTCAGTGGTGGGGATGAGCTAGAAAGGAAAATAGATCGGAGAAATCAATGAATGCACGAGCTTTTCTTAGCATGGAAGCACTTCACAGACCTACAGAACACGTCATGGGGAAGCCTCAAGCGTGTATGTGTTTGCATGAGTAATAAAGAGTTGTGATCAAACATACACAAGGTATAATATGACAAAGAGCAGAGACGTTAGCCATACATTGGAGTTTGTGTTCATGTCTGTATGTATGGAACATGTAGAACTATCACATGCTAAAGTACATACAGGAATTTGGAGTCTACTGACTCCAAAGAGGAGTTGGGAGATGGAGAGTGGGTGGTCTGAGGTCGATATGTGAGACAGATGACTCGTGAACTTTTGGCACTCTCACTTCAAGAACATTATTGGTGAGGCCTGGAGAGCAAAAATGCTAAGAATAAAATGTGGAGCAGCTCCCCTGGTGGATGGTGTAGAAAATAGAGCAAGCGAACACAGACATGGCATTCGGCAGAGTGACTTTGAAAGGGTTAGGCTCACCGAGATCACCAGTCCTCACCAATATTTAAATATAAATTTTGATGTACTTATTTTTTTTTGTTTGTTTGTTTNATCACCAGTCCTCACCAATATTTAAATATAAATTTTGATGTACTTATTTTTTTTTGTTTGTTTGTTTAATTTACTTTATCTGTTTAGTAAACTCTACTGTATTTGATCTAGCTCAGTTAATGTGATTGTGACAGACTTTGTACAGTAAGTGTTCTGGCTTTCACCTGATTTCCTGTCATTACTGAACTTAATGAAAAAAAACAAAAACAGCCAAAATGTTCCACAGTGCAGATTCTAGAAAATGAAACACGGAGTGGAATAAAAGGAAAGTTCAGGAACAGGTAGGAGCAGGTAGGCTACACACATACTTAGCTACACACTGGTGGTGGTAGTTGCATATTCCTAGCCTATTTCTTTGGTGACACAGAAAATGTGATCCCTTTCCAATCATATAGTTTAATCCACCATATCTGGATCAACATCTGGATTGGTGTCTCAGTTTCCAAGAAATAGGTAAAAATGTTTGCAAATTCCCTGTCTTGCAATGTTAAAAAGAAAAGAAAGCATTTTAATGCTGATGAAACGGTGTAGGCAAAGTTCTTTTAACACCAAGGGCTGATTCTGTTACCCAAATCTGTTCAAGCTGATCCAACCCTCAATAGCATTATCTCTGCATGAGTAAAACATGATGAAGCCATTCACTTCACCCCCTTTCTCTGCTGGATCTCTTCAAGTACTAGAAAATTATCATGCTCACTCAAAACTATAATCCATCTGTTGTTGCAACACCCTTTCTGGACTTCAGTGTCCCAAAGAACCATCACCCAACAAAACATCACAAACTGAATACAAACCAATCTTCTTAAACAGCCCAGTCATTAGCCATCCCAGATGTTAATACATACTCCTCATTTGCATATGGTAATGAGCAAGATGATTAAAAAGTGGATTAAGGGGGGTAAGTGCTTGTTGCTGGCTAAATGTTCCTGGCAGCCCTGAGTCTGCTGCGAAGATTTTGTCATCTCCCTCTTTTTTGTATTCTTTCACTAGTGTGGATCTTACTTGGGAGGCAAGCCTGGAGACTACATCTGTAATCTCAAAAGATCTCTGTATATATGTATGTGTGTGTGTGTGTGTGTGTGTGACTATGTATTTGCATCTGCATACATGATAATGCCTTTAGAGACATAGGAGAATGTTTTCTGAGCAAAGCACTGATAACACGGAATATTGAATCACAGTAAACAACATTAAATGAATTTGGGAACTGGCTGATAAACAGAGCATTGGTTTCATTTTAGCCACATTCATTTCATTTTGCACATCACAGCTATGCCATTTCAGCAAGAAATGAAGCAACATTAAGTCGAAGAGCCTTTTATTGTGTAAAGCTCTCAGCATGGTGCTATTAAAAGAATTTTAAATTACAGAATATACGATTTAAAACATTTCCTGCCGCAAAAATAAAGCCTAAGATAGACTTAAGCAGAGAGCATTATTTTGCCTTTTGAAAATACCACATGCATCAATATAGTATCGTAAGTCAAGTTTGTTGCACTTATTCGAAATACTTTATCAGGCTTTATCATGACCCTGGCATTCAGGGAGCAACTAAAAGGCTTCTTCACAATAAAGACAGAGCAGTGCATTATTCCAGACTCTCTGGAGGGCATGCTGCTTCTCTGCCTCGATGAAAAGATGCTACCTTGGAAAATAACGAACTGAGCTTCCTTTTTAGACTGCTGTCGTCATTCAATTATGCAGCTCCTTTTCAATAGATGTCTTTATAAAACTTCAGCCATAATGCAACACATTCATTCTCCTTGTTTTGATAGGAATACAGTCATTTTTGTTTGTTGACTTATGGAAGATTTTTTACATAATCTTTTAGGTTGAATCCAAATGAGCGGTGTCTTATGTGAAGACAAAGCACTGTTGACTTCTTTCTCTCTTTCAAGGGCATTCAGTCAACTATGGCTGCTTTAGCAAACAAACAACTCTCCCCTAGGAAATATGCTTCAAAATTGCAGAACTCAACATTGGAAATTCATAAGTGGATATGCTGAAGGACGTGGCAGACTATACAAATTGTGAGTTTAAAAAAGAGATACCACTTTGAGTAAACACTGATGGAAAGACTCAGATGCTGTGTTACATGGTTCATTTTTATTGATGCTTTACATTGTTACAGCATTGTAGATGAAGACAAATACACAAAGGACTGTTAGAGGCGCTCTCTACACCGTATCTAATAGAATATATCATACATATTAAAATGGCTGAGGGAGGTGGAAACTTACCTAATGAATATCTTTTTTTTTTTTTTTTANTTTTTTTTTTTTTTTTTTAACTAAATCAGTATTTTAATATGAGTTTTTATTCATCTTCTTCTACAACTTAAAATATAATTGTCCACAATAGTGACATCATACGTCAAAGGAATTGAACCTCTAAAATGCATTTTTTAATTTACAATGTAATGTTTTATTCTCAAAAGTATGGGGAAAAAAGTAATGCACAATATATCAGAATTATGCATACTGTGTTTTTTTAACTATATGTATGGTGATGCAGATGATGTGTAACATATTAGGAAAAACACAATTGCAGAGGTGTTTTTAAGTATTAAGAAACTTCCTGTGTGATTTAAGTATTCATATATGAAAGGTAGGAAGGATATTGTGGGTTTTGTAAAGATCATGAAATGACAGATTGGGGAGACATTGCCAACAATGTTGTTGTTTGAGAGGATGTTCACTTACAAAGGCAGTTTTTTTCTTATATATCTTTTCTTTTCATATACTTAAGAGTCAAGTGTTGTCTGTGATTCTAATGGGTCAATGGATCAATACACTGACACTACTGAAAGTCATGGACAACGAGCGCCTAAATAAAAATAGAAATATTGCATTACACCAGATTACTGGATTGAATCATTCAAGTATGAATGCTCAGTTTCTATGGCAACAGCACAACTCTTAACAGTGTAGCTTGACTGACAGCTACACAAACTCGGTGTGTGACAAAGCATCATTTATGAAGCTATTTTTTCTGCCTCCTTCCCACTTTGTAGTAAACACAAATTTATCAGTGATTACAGGCCGGTGAGGTTTTCTGTCATGAACCAGACAGTGAATCACACACACCGGTCCCACCACCACGTTTGTTGAGCACAGTATGCATTTGGGCATATTGGTGGATCTATCCAAAGTAAATAGAGCCATGGCTCCGCCTGTAAACGCTCATTCAGACTATGATGAGAAGCTACTGCAGATTGTGCTTCACACTGAGCTCTCAGATGGACCATCAGCCCCCTACTGATGACCCCATAGTGACTTTAGACTCCTGAAGAGAGCTGACAACCAAACAAAAAAAAATCAGGTCGTCTATTGTCTGCTTATGTGAGAGCCAGAGAGGACATGGGTAAATTCATTTTTTTAAATTTTATTTTATTGTTTCTTGTAATCACAAAATTATTTTGATGTTAACAAGTTTTCTTTTTTTTCACAAGTTTTTCTTTTTTAAC
The DNA here is from genome assembly GCA_014773175.1 of Lucifuga dentata. Taxonomy (NCBI): domain Eukaryota; kingdom Metazoa; phylum Chordata; class Actinopteri; order Ophidiiformes; family Bythitidae; genus Lucifuga; species Lucifuga dentata. The sequence goes on along the minus strand of VXCM01000035.1, from coordinate 489,128 downwards.
AGTCTGTGGACATGTTCTGATCAAAATCATGAGGAAAAAGCTTGTCAGGAAACAATTAACTTAAAATTGTTAAAATGATATGGAGCAAGAAAACGCATTTTAAAAAAAAAAAATCACCCTTGTAAGTTTTAAATCATGAGCTACATCATGAGTTTAAGGGCTCTGATGTGAACTGTTTTTCATGTCATTTTACATTCTCCCCATTTAATTACATACAAATAATGTCTTCTATTCATTATGTATCTATGCCAGCCAATTTGTAATAATCAGACACCAGGAGGCAGAATAATGTGGAGCCAACAGAGCATAAGTGGTGTTGACAAAGGAACATTTCTGTGACAAAAATGCGAGAAATAAAGGAGGAAGTACTGACGGGAAGGATTGTGGCTGGGATGTCACTGGGAATAAATTGCTGAGCAGTGGAAATTTTGGGGGTCTGGCCGAAAAGAGCTGAACCAGTGCGCTACACTTATGTTTATTAATTTTGGCATCACGGCCAAGAGGTCAGTAGAGGTGTGTTTACAAAAATTCCCAAATTCCCATAATGCTGTGCAGGCAAAAGATACAGCCAAGGTCAAATCCAGTCTTTTGGTTGAGTAGCGAGAATTAGCATGTAATTATGTTGATGTACTTTTATGTAGTGTCTTAACACACTTTGTTTGCATAACTGAAATGCTTTAAGGACACTGTTTAAACACCCACACAACCTTTGACTGACCTCAGATATTCTGCCTTTAATAAGTGTTGATGTGACCTTTGAGTTTTTACTTGACGAGGGCAGATCTGAAGCAGCATCACCTGGCTACACCCCACAGCTATGGGACATGGCACAATGGCCATTGGTTATTTTAGACAAATGTCAACCTCCCTGCAGCCAACCGTGTCAATCCTCCAGACATTCAGGAAGTCCAGTATTCACATCCCTTTGATTCTCTTCCTCAACCCTGCACTGTCAAACACTTCATACCTTTGGCACATGTTTAGCTGCACACTTGAGAGCAATCCTTATGTGTGGATGCAATACATCAATGCACACATACACATGACTAAATGCAACATATGTGCACAGTTGTACAGACACACACCCAAAGACATACAATATACTGACAGCACCCACCCTCTTGCAGCACCATCTTTTCTTCAAATGTCATATGTGAAGCGCTTGCGCCCCAGGGACAATGGGGGGTATAGAGTTTCCTGGCAAGACTTAGCAGCACCCAAACTTAGATCTGACTCCCTAAGGATGTTGGAATGTGTGTGTGCATGACTGTGAGTGTGTGTTCCAAGTGCGATGGACGCGACAGAGAACACTAAAATTAGCTCCTTGACAACAGCCTTTGACAGTACGTCCCTGTAATATCCTTCTGGTCTTATGGAGGTTTGAATACAAGCTCACTTAACATCAAGGCTAAAAACCACAAACAGAGAAATGCTGCTTGCACATTGTTTTTTTTGTTGGTTTTTTTTTTTTGTTTTGTAAAGAATATGGGGAAAGGGAGAATTGTAAAATTATTAACGAGCAAAATCTGACGCAATTCTGTATCTCTAAATAAAACATGTCTATCAATGTCATGCACAAGCTAGTTAAGCCCCATTACCAGGCGCTTCAATACCGAACGCTGTAAAAAACAAACCGTGAGGGGCTTTGATTGATTTGTTGCTGGTGACAAGATGGCTGAAGTGACGCTATCTCATCTCGTTGAAGTCCCTTGTTTCTGGATGGTACTAATGAAAGATGGAAGGAAATAACAAGATCCACTCATCCTCATGCAGCATTATCATTCACGCCAACATTTCTTCCACAATGACTTGATTGTAATAAGCTGGAGGGGAGTGAGGAGAATGCTGAAGTGAGCAGGCTGGGTCTACAGCATGAGAGGGTTTGTTTGTGAGATCATCAGCACTGCACAATTAATTGATCATGATTTTAGCCTCCACAAGTAATTGGAGTATTTTGTTATGAGAGTTCCTGATCTGGTGAAATGCTTCCTATTTACAACCTATTTGCAGCCATGTTTTAAAATTTTAGAGTATAATAGAAAATTTTTCATTCCCAAAAATTAATAATAGTGGTGAGCACAATTAGCATTATTTTAGCCAGAGTCAGAGGTTACATTTTCTTGTTACTTCTGCTAAGGAGGTGATGCTTTTACATGCATCTGTTGGTTGGTTTTTTTAAAAGATAAAAGGGATTGCCCATTTAAATTTTGGTGCTGATCCAGATCCAGCAGCAGATCCAGGAATTTTTTTTTAGTGATTTCTTGAATATCCAAGAAAGGTTTTTAATATTTTAGCTAATTTCTTTCAAATAAATTAACCACTCTTAATGGAAAAAAAAAAAAAAAAAAANAAAAAAAAAAAAAAAAAAACCAGCAAATCTGACATTTTTATTCCACATGTTTTCTTCCACATATATGTATGTACACAGACACAGACAAGCGTGCACACACCCTATGATGTGAAGTACCAACTGTCAGTAAACTGTAAGAGAGCCTGAGTGTAACACAACATTATGGACAACGTGAGAGCATGTTCACAATTTCATAAGATGACACTTAATTAGCTACAGCCTATAGCAACTGTGTGAAATGTATCACACACAGTCACACCTACAATAATGAAAAACAAACTGAGCCACGCCAAAGTAGAACAGCCAACATAGTCAGGCAGACTAAACACACATAAAACATCACTATTTTACTGGCAACCTGTTTTTAAGGATTATAACAACAAGCTATTCCTTCCAGAAAAAACTTACATTCAAGGACAATCATGTAAATAAACTGAGCGTTGAAGCCTAATGACCATTCAGCATTTTCAAAATTCTACTTTCAGGCAGCTACTAGTTTTCTTTCATTTCAGTACAGACTGAAACTCTACTCACGTAGACTGAAAATGTACTTGAAATTGGCAATCTTTCCCAATGAGAAAAGCAATTACATACTCAGTAGCACAAAAAATCTGCAGATTTTGCTGAACTTGTACTTAATCCATCACAATGAAGATCTTGTTCAGTTTTACTTTTGTCAAAGTTACATTCTTAAAGCATGGTTTAATCTGCTGTTAGGCCTCGAACAAGGTTCATATGGTTTCCCCTCACATCTAATGGCCATAATGCATTTTCTTAGCTTTGTTATTTGTACCGAACATAGTAATATGACTTTATGATCTCATTAATCCAGCAGCTGTCAATACTAACACCACCTTAAAACACCAGGAGGAAATAGTCGCAAAAAGGAACAGCATAAGTTGAAGTAAAAGCAGTTTTGCTAATTCAGTGGCATTTAGCTAATCAAACTATGTAAAACAGTGATAATGGGTAGCTTTTGTTGGAAATTACAGAATTGTACAGAATATGCAGACAGACACAAGCACAATTTTGAAAAGCTGTGCATTTAAATCTGATTAATGGTAAGTACAGAAAAATACTATTTTAAAAAAATCACATCCTGCAAAACCTGCAATCTAAAGCTTATCGTAGCCTGCAGGTAAAGTTGGCACTCATACAATTAAACCTACTTTTCATGGTTCAGAGTGACCCAGTACTGCAGTATTTATATGATGATGTTAAAAATATATCAGCTTTAAAGCTGCACACTTAAAATCACTTCATAAAATTCAATTCAACTCAATAAACTTTATTTGTCCCCGAAGGGCAATTAAATACACTCACCTTACACCATGTTGCTCTCACTGCTTCTGTCCTGTTGTGTTGTCCTGCCGCTAACTAATTTTCTGCACCTAATAAAACAGTGAGCAGTTTGTTGGCTTTTTGTTGATTTCATGTATTTCCTGATGAAACAGGATATTGGAACAGGACATAACAACAACACGAGGCAATAATTACAAGGAGGAAGGCTCAAAGTAACGGGGTTTGGATACAATAATACAGAAACACGATTTTTATATCTTTAAGCATATTCTGCTAAATAGCTGTCTATTGCATAATGTATTTATGTAGTAAAGCAAGCAGCAAGGGTTGATAATTAAGTCCTAAGACTGATAGAAATTAATGATGGAATATTCATATAATTCTAACCTGTGTTTTCGCTCATCATCCATATTCATTGGAGTTCAGTGATAATAACTTACAAGACAGAAATACCCAATGGTGTGTGTGTGTGTGTGTGTGTGTGTGTTGTAAAAGATGGAAAAACAATGCCAACATGCAGTGATTACACATTTGCTGGCTGCTATCCATAAGTGTGGCTTTGAACGAGTTCAGCATCCACTTTGCTCACCTGATTTGGCTCTGAGACTTTCTTCTCTTCCCAAACATGAAAAAAGACTTTTGCTGGGCCTTAGATGATGACATATGAGCTGTGGAGAAAGAAAAGGACTCTATAAAACTGGGAGAAAATCCCCCCTAGCATCACTGGTGGACATGTCATGCTGGAAGTAGATGATATTGAAAAATAAATTGCTAAACGTTCCTAAGCTAGGCTTAATTTTTCAACCTACCGCTGTCACTTATATTTACATATCCGGGTTACACATAAATACTTACATGTTTATTCTGTTAAAAAAAATATATATATATTTATATCAGTTTTTTAGTTTTCATAACCTCTTTTCCTTGTAATTTAACCAAATATAGCGGCGGTAGCAGGTTCCTTTGAAGTAAACCAAAACAAGGTGAAGCAATATTTGCATGCTTAATAAAAGTCAGTCTTTAAAACGCCTTAAATAAACTGGATAATATTAACAATTGAATTCAAATCAAACTAAATGACTAAATCTATCGTGTAAAGTTGCATTACACGAATAATATAAAGTTAACGCCGTTTATTTACTTACATGAGGGAAAAAATACTCAGTTGCCGCACTGACAGACACAGCTGCCTCTGATTACAGCCAATGGGAGCCTCCGATTTCTCCGGCCACAGCCAATCAAAGCTTAGGAAGAGTGAGTTTGATGGTCCCCCAATAAATCAATAAATAAATAAATAAATAAATTTAAGAGCAAGAAAACATTGGCAAGAACAATAAATAAATAAATACTGTGTAATTTCTTGTTCATGTTCCTTAATTTTAATAATTAATCACCCATATAGTATTATTTACTGCATGCTCTAAACCTTCTTCTTACAGAAAATACTACATTACTCTGTGCATTATGTTAATTAATACCTAAAACTAGTTTCTTTAAAACCCACTCTTGTCTGTATACTTAATTTTTAATCAGAAGGAGAGAAAGAAGGGGCAGATGCAGTGGGGCAGAGTGGTGCTATACATTATTACTGTCACATGACTGGAAAGTGGTTTGTGCAAGTCAAACAGAAAATAATTCTAGAATACCTTAGCCTGAATGCATGTGTGACCCCATGATAAAGAAGCTGTCAACAAAGCTGCAATCACAGTTAATTTTAGCAATACCTAGGCTCAAATCAATAGACTACATAGAGTATATCAATCATAGAGCCATGCTTAGATATTATTTCTGATCTACAATCTGTATTATGTGACACGAGAAAAGTGAGACTGACTAAAATAGAAATAGTCTCATTTGCTGTATACGCTGGATCACTCTCTAGGGGTTTTTCTGCTAGTCACAGGTTTGCTTTCCAAATCAGTCAGTCAATACTGTGCAAGGTCAAAATATGCAGATAGAAATTTTATGAGAATCAAATAATAAAATTGTAGCCCTGAAATTTGTGAGACTAAGACGGGAAACTCTCAGGAAGAGATGATATCATGTTTGAAGGAGTCCTCTGGGAAACCAGCTCAGTCCAGGTCTGTGATTGATTGTGGTGACTGTTCAATAGCCATGTTCTCAACAATGAGGGGGGCTTTGGAGGACACACACATATATCAATGTGTGTCTGTGGTGTGTAACTGTCAGAATCATTAAGAGACAGAGTGAAAATGAGACAAGGGGGTAGGTAGATGTGAGATGGAGGGTGAAAGATTGATTTTCATCCTTCCTCTTCTCTGTCTCCTGCTCTTTATGAACTCAAATCCCTGTCCATACTGTAAATTGTCTCTTCCTAACACTTAATCCCTGCTGCGATGTGAGCAGCTGCAGGAAACAGCAGGAAAGCTGTGATCTCTTGTCAGAAGAGAAGACGTGTTTGTCTAAAGAATCCTGAAATCTTGAAAGAAAAATTTAATGATTCCCTGTCCATTTTTTCTGCTGTGCCTTTCTGAGATAGTGTGATGTTGCTTAAGTGTGTGCATGTGTGTGTGTGTGTGTGTGTGTGTGTGTGTGTGTGTGTGTGTGTGTGTGTGTGTTTTGGGATTGGGATCTGTGCTGAGAGAGAGACAGACCACTGGGGTTGAGTATGGATGGCTAAAAATAACCCTGTATGTGTAGGCTATATGTATATATACACACTCACACTCACATACGTGTTTGTGTGTTTGATTCAGAGTCTAATCACAGCCAATCTAAACTCCTGAACACACACACACACAACTAAATCACACACACAAACACAACCAAACACATTTAAATTCCCTTATTAAAATCCCACACACTGACACAAACATGTGAGCGTTGATCATACTGACTTTCCTTTCGTTGCTGCCAATATGTCGCCTCCACAGGGCATTTCACAGAGTTCTCTGGAACTAGAAAAGACAAGACCCCATGTTCAGACTGGGGGCTGTACAGGGCTTCCAGAATTAATCAACTCTCTGTCTCTCTTCTTTTCCTCTCCACCCACACCTTCTTCCCTAAATGCAATTTTTTTGCAGCTCAAAGTATAAATTAGAAAAATCATGTTTGTCAGGTTTGTGTGTCCGCTAAGGGCTGGTGCAGCAAAACCAGGGGACAGTTCTATGTCAGGAGTTGCACTGATAACACATTTTCCCTCATAGATTCAGGACACACAGAAACATTCCGCAGATGGTGTGACATTCAGCTTTTGTCCACATGAGGAGAGAAAACAGACAGAAGCATGAGAGGACATGAGAGATACTGATGGAAGACAGGACAGGAAAGAGGAAGAGTGGAGGTGAGAATGAGAGCAAGAGTCAGGGATAGGAGCAAGACGTGGTGTTGAGTCAGAGCGCCACCATGTGGACTACATGGACTTGCTTTCTGCTTTCCAGCAGAGAGACAGAGAGGTGTTGTTGATTTTTCCCTCAGTCAATATGATTATTTTGCCATGCAGGGTAAACATGCAGCCTTCCATTGTAATTTCCTCAGAATACACACATGCACACATGGTCACATACTCATCACTAAATCCCTACAGAGCTAATCTGTTAGGTTTTTGATTGATATGATATACTGAAAGTAAACAAAATATAACCTAACCTAATCAAAAGGTGTGTATGAACTGTACAGATTAATCAGCAAAAATTAAAGCAGCCCCTAACCCCAGCCACGCTGAACTACATTTTAATGTCTGCATGTCTAAAAATATTTTTCCAACAATATCACCTGGGGGATGGCTGTGACATCTTATACGTTGCCATATGTCATCTCTGTGTCACAATTAAAATCTTTCTTTTCTGTGTGTAAGATAAAATTCAAAAATGCCATAAGGGCATCAAAACAATCCTGCATATTTTGGCAGATTCATTTTTCTCCACTGTCTTCACTGCTGTGTCTCTCTCAGCATTCTGTCAGAATAAATCAAGAAACACCCACAGGCACCAGCCAGTCTTTATTCTAAACCTCATTTACAGTCACAACCTTTGGTGTCCAAAAGAATCAAACCGTAAATGAAAATGAGCTTTTTTTTTCCAAAGGGTGACTGGGCTCACCCCTTAAAACGTAAAGTGATCCAGGGTTTGTCTATGTGTGTGCGTGAATAGAATGGAGAGAATAAACCACAGTTACAAAGCATTATGATTGTTTATCCCATTGACTGTAAAATCCTGTCGATAAGAAATTTCATCATCAGCATACAGAATTTTTTCCTGGAATTAATTCAATTTCACCCACAAGAAATCCTACATATTTCCAGTTTTTCCACACATTATGTTTTCACTTCCCATTCATTCCATTATATTCTTCCATCTGTCTCCCTCACTACTCTGAAACCACCAAAGCAAATCCTCTTAATTAGATCTTAATTGTGGTAATATAATGCCTAAGATTAATATAGTTCAAAGTGAGGGCTGTTCATCCATTTAAGTCGGGCACAGCGAGGGGGTGTCATGCCCTCCGAATGGGTGACAGAGAGAGAGGTGTGTGTTCCTGCCTCTTTTTTGTGCTGTGTAATTGCAGTGCACGAGCTTCATTAGCATTTTAGCAGCAAGCCTGGCGGGGAGGCAGACTTGCAAGATTGGCTAATGACAGAGATGAGATAATTTACAGAGAATGTGCGGGTGAAGGCTTCTATCCTTCACAAACAGGCTTATGCAATGTGTGTGATCTCCATGTTACTNACAGTATCTTTTATATTATCTAACATTTTATCAGTTTTGTGATGATTAGAATGTTTTAACTTGTTCTGATATCAAATGATAGTGCTATAAATATTAACATCTGCAGCAGGAAGAAGAACAACAACAATGAAAGCAATTATTATTTATTAGTTTTTCTAGAGGGGCACCTCGGCCAGTGAGAGCAAATTGGCAGTGGCTGGGACCCCCACCCACCACCACCACCACCACCACCACCAAACCTCCCTGCCCACCAAACACTGCAGTTTAGAAGGTTTATTTCAGATAAATGCCAACCAAAGACAATTAAACGCAACCAAGCAAATAGTGCAGATTAATTCTGATTGGAGGCACATTATTCACTATATTATTCACCAGGTAAGAGCTGTGAAAAACACATTGGTTCCAGTGCAGGGGGGGGCAGGGGACAGATGTAGTGTGTAGCAGGATACATTTTTGGTGGAAATGTGTACTTTACCCTATGAAGCAGTCAGGAATTGCAAACAAGATGCATATCTCACTCTTTCTTCAAATGTGGATGAGTGAAAATGTTGGAAATGATGGATATTAAAGGATGTGGAGGAAATACAGTGGAATGAGAGGATATAGGAGATGGAGCAGAGAGGTTACAAAACAAGAAGAGGAGTGGGGGAGGGGGCAGTAAAAACACTTCCAAGGTTGCTTCTTCTTCTTCTTCTGTAATTTTCAGGGCCATAGTAGATGAAAGAAGCAAATGAGGCATGTTTATGTAATAGTGAGTCACAGCTTATTGGAACAGGGTAGAGCAGACAAAACAGACACGTGTTACCCCTCCCTGACCAAACTGTTTAAGCTAACAGAATACACTGCACCACACAAAGCTCAAGCTTGCACAGTTTTTTTGTGCAATTCAACTTGAGTATTTGTTCTAATGTGGTTGCCCTACTTGTGCTGACAGACAGGTGGGGTTAGACAACATAAATGCTACAACATTTGGAGTTATTATACAGTGTAATATATTTATATATAAATTGGATCTACTAATCTACACACACATCATACTGACAAACAACAAAATGGCATATTGATGTTACTTTGAATCTCATAGCCAACGCTCATCATAATTTTATGTGCCACTCAAAATAATGAGAGAAACAATGAGAATATAGAGTTATGGGCATTTGTACCTAAATTCCAACTTAGCAAAAGTAAATCAAAGATAAGTCAGTCCAAACAAAAATGAATGTTAATGTTATTAGTATGGTCATCAACAAAATGTATCAAACCATATTACTTTCATTTTTTTTTTTTTTTTTTNTTTTTTTTTTTTTTTTTGTGTGTGTAATTTGTTATGTTTCTCATTTGTTGCTGAGCAAACAGAAATGGAAATAAAATTTGGCTTAAAATTCAACATCTTTGTTCTTTTATTTTTAATAGGTTTAATAGGTTATTTGAATTAATCATCTTTAAATTTACTAATTACTTTAACATTAAAATTCAATTTTGCTTGCATGCCAGTGTTGTAATAATTTAATATGTTTACATAGAGCTGAAGATAAAGAGTGCAGACACTGAAATCAAGAGTTAGCACAAAATATATTTCTGTGAAGTGAATGATTCAGATTCTGGTTCTATTTGTGGTGATTTTAAGGACAGAAAAATAAATGAGGTGAGATCATCAGGTGAGAATAACTTCACAAAATGTTCCGAAACACCCACAACTGCACAGTGTTCAACTGGTCTACTGAAGGACACTTTAACCACTGGCTCCTTGACAGACTGTGGCATGTCCGGTCTATTCCTGGAAAGAGCGCAATTACACTGATGGATGAATGAAGGAAAACTGGAAGGAAAGAAAGAATTGTTTGTTCTTCTGTCTGAAAATGGAAGTTGGAGTGGAAAAACTACTCTGGTTGGTTGGATGATTTAAAGTATTAGCACAGACTGACCAAAAAACGACTTCACAAACTATAGCCTCTACAGAAATAGAATCTACTAAAGTGTAAGGAACGTTTTGGAGAGGAGTAAAATGTTCAGATTCTATGTGATTGATACATGAGAGGTTTTATTTTGAAGAAAACTGTCTTGCGTAGGTATTAATGGCAGATGCACAAATGATTACATTCATTTAAAAACTGACCTTTTGAAAAATATGGAAAAAAGAAATTAGCTGTGACATTCAATTAAACTCAAGCCTCCAGCTCTGACAGTGATCATAACCACTCTAGAGAGACACACAGAAGGACGGTTGGTTGTTTATGAGCATATTTGACTGAGTGATTTGTATCATTTGCATAATTATGAACAGTAGATATGGTTGTCAGGGGGCAACAGTCTAGTGGTATTTTAGCGTGTATACTTTATGTATGAGAAAGAGAGAGAGAGAGAGAGAGAGAGAGAGAGAGAGAGAGAGAGAGAGAGAGCTAAGAAATAGAATGTATTCTAATAGAAGTGGGAAAACCTTCTTTAATCTTTACATTCTCCAAATTAATTCTACATTCAGATTCTGATTACCCAGTTCATATGGTGAAATAGACAAGTTTCTTAATATGTTTAAACTTCAGTGAACTTCAATCTTGTTTGACATTCCTGGTTAGATGATACAGATTCCACAGCAGTTTCAAAACATTGAATGCTGAGGTGTTTAAATGAATCAGCATTCTTTCACTACATGACATTCCAGTTCAAATACAGTCACAATGTGGACTGAACACTGAACAATGCAAATGGTTTAAAACTACCAAATGACAGAGAACACACAGTATATACACAACTGAGATCCAGTCAACCAAACTCGCCAAAATGTGGAAAACATGTTCCTGAGAATAAGCAAGATTCCAAGACAAAACCTACCAATCCAAGTACTGAATCCTGTCATGTTGACCAAGGCTTAATTATTCATAACATAATGTAATTTATTTTAGGACCTGTTTATTTTGTGCAGGATCATAAGGGGCCAGAGCCTGGACAGGGAATATCCTAGACAGGTCTTAAACAACATTAAGAATTCACTGACCTGTACATTCTCAGCTTAAAACAAAAACTGAAAAGAAAACATCATTTTTACTGAATGTATTTAGGAATCAACAGCACAAAAATCTGTTTGGCTGAAGCTTAAACACAACAGGTTGCTCTGAAAAGCTGACAGAAGGAGAGATATTCTGTCATTCAAAGTGTGTGCTTTTTTTTATCAGATTCTGAACAAGCCTGGCATGTTCAGACGTGCCATGAAAGTTATAACTAACAATCCACCTTCAGAGCTGTTAAAAAGTTCTCATTTTGGCTTGTCATCTACAGTATGATTGTTCTACACATTTCCTGCTAACTAATGAGGCTAAGTACTGGAAAGAAAAAACAAAACAAAAAAAAAAAACACACAATCTATCTGACTCCAGCCCACTTGTCACACACTGGACAAGGTGACCAGTGGGTCAAACTGCTAAATATTCAGTGTTTTCTCTGCTTAATGGGTAAACAGGTTGTGGTTGCAATGGGCAGCTCCAGTCTGAAAGTGTGTTAAGTAAAGCTGGTGGTGTGAAAGCATCCTGCACATTCAGCAAAATGGATGTTAAAAATAATGAAATTGCTGTATCAATGGATATGTATAGTTTCCATGTTGTTGGATGAGGCCTGTGGTATATCTCGAATCATTCCTGTGCCGTTTCTGTGCGACATGCTTTCTCAATCACAGCTGCTGACAGTTCTTCAATTTTATCATTCAGCCTGAGTGGGCTTTGGATTTGTTAGATACAAAACATTACAATTATAATGACAGATTATCCAAGCTGTGGATTCGAAGGCATTTGTGACTGACTCTGATACAGATCCAGAATGACAAGTTGACATATTTCTGCTGGGAAAGCTCACAGAAACACAAAAGTCTGAGGATAAAACAGAACAAATTTAGATGCAGCCATAGAGTGAACAAGCGTGGACAGTTTTGACAAGAATGACACCAAAGGCAAAATGGCAATACTTGAGGGTAAGATGTATGCTGTCTCATAAAACAGCTCTAGTCTGCTAACAGACATGAGATGAACCATGAATGAACCCTTTCTGATTTAATGCTGTAAAAACACACACTGATGATGTTAGTCCATCTTCATCCACAAGGTCAGAGGAGCTGTTTGTATACTGCTGTTCTGTCACTCCATATATATATTTTTAATATTATTATTATTTTTTTACACGTCATCTTGAGGCGATGAGGCAGTGTGTGAGTCATCCTTCACTGCAGAGAATTTTCCAAAAATCAATTTTCTTCTTTCATTCTTTGCACTGCTGAGGCAGAACAAGCATGATTGATTCCACAGCTTTTGTTCTTGTATCTTCTTCCATAGGTGTGTGCTGTTTGAACAGTTTGGGCATTTATTGTTGCAATTACGCACACGTATAGATATTGATCGCATAGGTGTGGGTGGTGAATGGAGAGCATAATATGTTTGCGCAGATGCATGTATGTGTGTGTATTTGTGTGCACAGACCGACTTATTTCGTGTACTGTATGCATGTGCACACTCCTATATGTGCTTTGAAATGAAAGTCAGTGCAATCCTGCTCAGGTGGGATGTGTGTATAGGATGTCAGTGACAGAATGATGTTCATGCATGTGTGTTTGACTGTGCTGGTGTATGATTGCACCTTTCTGTGTGTGTGCATTAGGTGACAAATTGCTGACAGGTGGTGTGTCCAGTGGCAGGTGATGGGTGGCTGGCTGGGTGGATGGCTCTGTCATCATATCGATCTCCCTCCATCTTATTTAGCTCCTACCAAAACTCACAGCTCTGCATTGACTCAAGCTAATGACATCTCACTCCAGCCAGCCACAAAGCAAAGTCAGAACAAAGCAGCTGCTGCCAGGTGGAACTTGTTCAAATGCCTCCAAAACATGTGTTTTCATCAAGTTATCCATTGATTTGAGTAGAATACTGATGAGCTTTTGCCCAAACATAGTTTATTCAGTGAGAAACACAAGAAAGTGCTATGATTTTAAGCTAAGTTACAGAATCTAAATCTGAGGCTGATAGTCTGAACAGCCAGCACAATCACTTTTATCACATCAGCACATCTGTTTTTGCCTCTTTCATTTGGCTCTTCCACTGGACTCCCTTCATCTCAACAAACCTTTTAGCATCCTGGTTTTACAAAAGCATGTGGACCTAAGATCCCATTGTTAGATCATAACTTAGCTGTTGTATAATTGTTAAATCTTTGTCTCAGGTTTTCAAGTATATTGTGTTAAACTATGGACCTGTGAAGCCCTTTAAGAGCTAAGACTGTGAAATTCTCACAGTTAGCACCTTACAGCTTCATGATTGACAGTTTTTACAAATCGGTGACATGAATAGGAATCAAATCCAACTCCTTACTCTTAGCACCATTTTGTAACCACTCAGTTCCATAGTTTTGTGATTTGAAGCTCACAAACAGGCTGTAATGATTCTGTACAGTAGAGGATATTTATTCTATAAAGGCATGAAGGTTGTCTTTTTTTTTTAAATTGAAGATGTTTTCTGAAGGCACTTCTGATTAATTGCTGTGAGAGTCACATCAATTAATCAGAAGTCTGAGGTCGAGAGGCCCACATGCGACACAAGCCATAATCAAGACTCCTACCCATAATGTTCACAATCCTACAGTTAACATCTTGGTCCACAGAGGCGCCAGAGGTTATCTCATAAATTTTCATGGCTGTAATAGTTACTACAGGGCGGCATAATGGATCTGAACACTCAACGGTAGCAGCTGACATGCTGTTCAGGTAACTCAACCATCTGTTGTTTACACTCTGCTGTCCTCAAGAGTATCTGACAATGACACAGCTGTCCCTGCCTCCACCGTGCCAAAGACACGACACTCAGAGCACTGACACTGCTGTCCTCAGCACTTTTCAACTGTGTGAGGCTAACATTAGTGTAAGATCAGATATATTTATTTATAAGCCCAGAGAGCTAAACGACAATGACATAGAGGTTTGATACTGATATTAATTTGACTGTGTTGCAAGATAATACATTCTCAAGGCAAAAGCCAAATGCACCTGTATTTTACATATTTTACATTAGGATGTTACTATCTTTTATGTTTTTGTTGGATCTCTGCAGCATTATCTGGTTTACTAATAAGTTATGCCACCATAAGTTGTGCCAGACACCTTTTGTGTTTTTTTTTTTTTTTTTTTAACAATTCCCTGTGTGCCAATTAAGATGAATGAAAATCATAGATCAATTACCATGTGTGTCATTATGGTGAATCTGGGGTGTCAAACGTGGAAAAAGTTTCATTACAGATCACTGTATTCAAGCTACCAAGACAGGAAAACATGCATGCCTTTGGTTAAAAAGTTTGAACTGAATCAGGTCTTTGGGTTTATTTGTTATTGTCCTTGGCACAGTTAGAGGCCCTTCACCGCATGAGGCAAATTCTACCTCTGGAAACAGCGTCACACATACACCTACTTCTCTACCTGTGCCCATTTTCCTGAAACTGCTGGGTCAACAGCCATCTATGTCCTTGTTCAGTCTGCAGAGAAACAACACAAAACAGGGACTGAAATAGATGTGGCACAAACTGCCTTGACTGGGACTGGTTTGACTAATGAGCCAGTATTGCAGAGGGGTTCATTCCCAGTGGGTGCACAGGGTAACATCAATGCCCCCTTGTCCTTGCCCTATTTTCCTTTGTGTGTGTTTGACATGATATGCACACCCTGGGCTGGGCACAGCTCATGTTTTTGGGTCATGATACAAACCTCTGAATTATGGCCTCAGAAAAGTGGGCCTCTCTCCTTTCTTGGATTGACACACACTTTCATAAATGTAGCACTTTGTATCATAGGGAGCTGAAGATGGAGAAATGGAGCAGGGAATATATATAGACAGGCAAGGGATAAGAAGGTGAAAGGGTGTTAGAAGTGTGAAAATGAGAAAAAAAATATTTCACATCACATTTATGGAGTGCATGCCTCCCTACAAAAATCTACCAAAGTCATAAAGTTATTCACATGGAAATCTGGAATCTTAAAAACATCTGTTGGGTTGAATTTCATTCCAAAAGAGAATTTTAAAAGGGTGCGAAGTCTCAGTATTATTGATTTTTCAAACGAATCAGCTAAATATGTCACTTTATAATTGTGTAACTGGAATTTTGTCATGTTAACCAACAATCCTCGCGCTATTCTTACATTTTAAAATCCAAAGGATAACAAAACCAGCATCCACTAAAGCCTACATGTCGATTTCTACATATATGTGCACCTTCAGGTCAATCTTGTGGACCTCAAGGGCAGATATGTATGTGTGTCACTGTGCGGTCACTCTGAGCTCAGTGGGTTAACACGACCACCTGAGCGTCCCTTGGTGCTTGCTGTCATTTTATGGCAAAGGTCATAGTAAACAAGACATGTCCTCCCCCTTATCCTCCCACCATTCTCTTCCCTAGACACCCTTTCACTTCCAGATTGATGTCTGAGTGCAAATACATGTAGAGGACACACTTTCATCTCAGCAGGCCTCAGTTTGGAGTTCTGGCTAGGACACCTAAACTCTGTGTTATAATGTATTTTTTGCCTTCTCTCTTCTCTTCTCCTCTGTCTCACACCCCATTATCTAATTCTCCATTTCATAATCTACAGTTATTAAAAATAAATTACATGGAAATGACCAATTCTGTATTTTTCATGTGTTTGTGTCAAACTTTTATTTCCTGGAAAATGGCATATGAAGTAATACTATTACAGGTCAGGAGATGCTCTGTCATTTTCTGTAGGTGGTTTTCTCCTGAAAAATCTTTTTTTTTTTTTTTTTNTTTTTTTTTTTTTTTTTTGGTGCTTTTTATTTGCGAGTTGTGTCCATTAAAACTGAAAACATGAAATGCACATTCCGAGACTCCTCATCTAGTAACACTTTGGTAAAATGATTATATTTGTCAGTTATTCACAACGGGGCTTATATAACAATCTTTCTGCTGTCACCTACTGAGTAAGGAAATCGATGAGTTTCATTTCCTCCTGAGAGCTGTCGAATGTTTTTTTAAATGCTTTCCTAACAGATAAATACGTATCAAAATGTAAATTGTCATGACAGTATTTGGTTTTGTCCCTGTTTACCAGGACATTGTGGGCTGAACAGTTACATGAAATTGCTAAAGCTAATGATCCCATTTGCACCAACATAAAAAAGGATATGATCTTAATGGTCATCATTCAACAGTCTGATTACTCACCTACACCGCCCCCAAACTGAAGTTACAATTCACTTTGAAGTACCACCCACGAGTGGAAAAAGTGCTGATTTACTTGACTATTTGGACTTTGTCTCAACAAAGGATCGCCGCCAACATTATTTCATGGGAACTTAAATTGTTTCTTCCTTTGTTTTGATTCTTATAAGGAACTGTCCTAATCTGATTTTCTCTGAAGTTCACACCAAAGCATATATCAACACAGATAGTCATCGTGATTCTTAACTCCATATTTTGCCTTCATGTGGGGCGTAGAAGGACTCTGGGATGAAGATTACCCATGAAATCCTCCACACATACTGTAG
The DNA here is from genome assembly GCA_014773175.1 of Lucifuga dentata. Lineage (NCBI taxonomy): Eukaryota > Metazoa > Chordata > Actinopteri > Ophidiiformes > Bythitidae > Lucifuga > Lucifuga dentata. The sequence continues at coordinate 472,266 of VXCM01000035.1, read as the reverse complement.
CCTGGCATTTATCCTTAATCTGTTTTCACACTTTAAGTAGGTCTCACTCAAACAAACACACACAGAACACACACGCACATTGGCAAATTCTCACTCAGCTGCACAGACGCTCACACACCAGATTTCTTTTAAAGACTCCAATTAAAAGGAGGCTGTGTCCAAAGTCCCTTCAGGGCCAAATCCCACTTCTTGGCTGGTTGCCATTCTCTGAAGTCAAGTAGCCAGACTACCTATTGGGAGCAAGTGTTACTCCTGCAGTGGAGCCAAACAGCAGCTTAAGCAAAGAGGAAAATGAGGTACTTCATTAATTCCCTTTTCATTTGCTCCCTCCATAGGGAGGTCAGAGGTCAGCATGTGCTGAATCTGGTTTGGATTCAACGTCACAGGGTCTTTAACTGGGTGCATGCCTTCTGCTGAGTGCACATCTGGCTGAAGGGCGGTTTACTTTCCCACTCTGCCAAAACAGCTACATGGTTATTCTGTTAGTCAAGCACTGGGACTTAATCACCTTCTAATTATACTGTCCTGCCATCTGGATTAAATGATACTGAGTTTAACCTATCACCCATCTAAAAAAAAAAAAAAAAAAAAAAAAAAAGTTCAAACTGACTACAAAGGCTTTTATAAATGTTTTATTTTCATGATTTACTCCCCCATCTATTGTTTCTTTATTTTTTTTTAATTTATGCATTAATCAGTATCTCAAATAAAACCTACTGACATAGACAGAAGTTTTATGGGGGTGACTATTGTGTCAAATGACCACACAAACACAGGCGATCACAAACTGGTCGATGCTGTGGCAGCCCCACAGGAGTGTTCATTAATCAGCCAACAGCAGTCCTGTCTACCTCGCTCCTCACACACATCCAGTATACACACACACACACACACACACACAGCACCTGAAGTGTAACTATTGACCATCACACCTGACAGTTGGAAAACAGGGCAAACATTCTAGATTGTCAGGTACTGAACCCAAGCAGTAAATATCAGACTAGGAGCAATAAAAGTGGATTAAGCCTGTGTCACTTCACAGCACAGAATGTGGCAGTTTCTCAGTGCTATCAGCTTCCACAGACAGGTAGTCTGAAAGGGAGTCAAGACAACTGTATTGCAGCCTTTTTTCCTTATTTTTTGTGAGAAAGACTTAGAACCTTTATTAGGTAAGAGCTCATAAAAAGGTCATTGCAACACAAACATATCCTGTTTTATAAATGTGTATTAACTAGGCTACAAGGCATAACATTTTAAAAACTATTAATATTCTATTGAGGATATTGCCACAGTTGTAATGACACATTTGTCCCTGCCAAGCTGCCATAAGACCACATCTAAAATAGTATCAGTGTGTTCTAGTGTAACAAATGCCATGCAGCATAATCTAAAAGTAGACCACCAATAATCAACACCTCTCCCTCTGGCATCAACTCTCAGCGACCTGTCACTTCTCCTTCCATGTCCTGTTTGCTAGGTACTACTGCCACCATGTGGTAGCTGCAGAAGTGACACTTTCAAAACTCAATTAGTGTAAAATATATTTTTTGACCAACAAAGAAGCCTGTAATAAGGTTTACATCACTATGTAAATTTATATTGTAATTTCCTTCAGTTGTGGCAGTGCTGTAGTTACTTTTACCACTTTAAACATTACCTTGTGTGGGATACAATGAATTTGTTTTGGAGAAATTGCCATCAGTATTTTGTTAGGATTAGTTGTTGAACAATGATTTGTCTTTGCAGTTACAAATTTAAAATCCACTTTATGAAAAGTCCCTATCTTAAAACATAAGAGCAGCATTACAAATCCATACCGACAGCTAAAAACAAAAAAAAAGTTCAGTATGCTGGTCAAATATTTAGGATATTTTACAGACAACTTTAAAGAAAATAGCAATGTCAATACCAGTAACATTTATGCTGTCACTGTAAATTTAGTGACTATACACACAAGCCAAAATGAAGAGATGTGTGTGGTGAGTAACAGACTGCAATACTGACTTGCTGATATTTGTCAGACTAAAGTGCTAACTCAGAACTCATTTCATTTCTTACTTAGCAAATGTAAGGTAATTAACTTGATATAGTCTACAAATATACTTATATCTGCAAGAATAAAACACCATTAGTAGTTTTGAGCAATTAAATCAAAGGGTTGCAAGACAAGAGTCACAAAAGGTGGAATCACAAATGAGAGAATTGTATGTTCAATTTAACAAATTGCTTTTATTGAATAAAGCATTCCTTTCAGCCTCCACACTCTGCATTTAACACATCTTACAGTTTAAGTACATTAACACTGTCATTTAATGTTAACAGTACAAATATTTACCACGATTATCCAACTGAAGTGGTGCTGTGTGGATTACATTGTTCCTCTTAAAAACTGTCAAGGTGACCACTGGGAGGAAATGAGTCACTTCATGTCAGGCCATGTGGAGACCGACCTCCTGGGCCTGGAGATCCTGTGCATCTCATCTGTTTGTCCCTGCAGGATGACCTGGAAAATTCTCAGACACAGTGACTGAAGACAGCACGTTTCAGCCTCCAACATAATATGCTACCACTGTTACCTTCTGTCACAATGCTGTGCAACACAATACCTGCCCGGGTTTACCTGGATGACCCAAGTGGTGGCCATGCGGAGGCAGAGGTGCCTTTGGTTTGTCCCTCTGAGCAGGCGACGCAGGGCTCAGTAGCGCTCCCTACTGGGCGGGAGGCGGCTGATGCGTCGCTGTGAGACAAACAGAGCCCGACTATGAATCATGCGACATATTTGCATCACAACGTCATCTGGGCGACAAAATAAATCATACACATATAATAATTCTATATTACATCATTAATATTTACAATATAACCACCCACACCTTTCTATTGGGTCTTGACAAGGGGCTCAGACCAGTCTCAGAAGTCCACGAAGACCAGATCAATCCTGGTAACCATTACGCACAATACAAAGCATACAGTTCCTCAAAGTCCCTCTGTTGAAAGGCCAGGCACCTTTCATACCTTTCAGAGTCCAATGCGAAATACGCACTTTCTGGTGAGAGAGATTCGTCATATATATGGAAAGATGTTTCAGATGAAGCAGACACAGATTCAGCGTAGTTTCCTCTTTGGTTAGACAGATCATCGTACACGTTATTCATCAGGTACTGCGTGGTGTTTTCCGGTGCCATGGCTCCTGGGTGACTGTATGTAAATTCCCCGGTCGAAGTCTCCACAGCTTCACACTTGGCCTCTTTTAGATCTCTGTTGTCAAAAACTTTCATTGCTTTGAGTTTAGCAAGTTGAGCCCTCTTCTGTTCTCGGCGGATGTATTTTCGGATGGTGGCCTTCACCGAGCTGGCTCGACAAGGCTTACAGGCCTCTCCGTCATCCACCCGGAGTAGCCCCCATTTCAACTTCGACCCAAGTTTCATGGTTTTCCGAAGACAGTCGTTTTTAAAGGATTTCGGTCTGGCAGACATTGTTTCCAAACACATGTCCAATAAAAATGTTATTTGAAGGAAAAAAAAAGTCGACTTTGACAGATGATTTGCCGAGTTTCGTTTCTTCTGACAAACTGAAAAGCGAGATAAAACTGTCTTCTGTATTTAAAAACTGAAAACTGACAGTGAATGTCTTTCAAACAAGCTCACTTAATAAATTTAAAAAGTAGATGGGTTCAAATTACTGAAGAGATAACAGCACGTCTCACGTTAAGATGTCCTAAAGCAAAAGTAACCGTCAACGTCTACCTCGCGTTGGATTTATGGGCGCAAATACCCACAATGCTTTGCTTCTTCAAAATACAAGTGGGACGGCATGAGATTGCTGCCACCTAAAGGTCTGGAATGAATACTACAACAACCATTTATAAGCACTTATCTAAATTAAGAATCAATTAAAGATAAGTCAAATTATAATAAAATAATAAAATATTTTAAATGTAATTAGTATAGTGGTCTCTTTGTGCAACCTGCGAAAAAGGAATCAGTATGAATCCAGCAGTTCCAAATGTTATAAAGTATGAAACTTATTGAAATGAAGCAGGATGTTTTAATCTAGGGATTGCTGATTTTATGATCTTATCAGTGTTTTGTAACAGTAGTGTAAATCAGGTGACTCAATGACACTGAATCAGCCTGAGTATGGGTAAATAATTGAGAATTATCTTTATTTATTGATTGATTATGGCCTTTCCTATTTAACAATCATATAGCATGTTCACTTCCCTTCATCATCAAAAGCTATAATCCTCTGTCTTCGGTCTTAATGTTGGACCAGTCAGAAGAAATTAGTCTGCTGCTGTACAAGTATGTACAAGTATATCCATCTGTACAGATGGAATGAAAAGCTCTTGACAATGGCCACTAAATGATAAATGGTTTTAAAAGTACATCGATCTTTACAAGTGGTGAGCACAATCACAGACGCATATTCAAAGAGACAAGGCCTCTTATCAGAGCTTTAACTGATCTGCAAAAATATCAAAGGAGAAATTGATAAGTTAAGGAAAGAGGAAGAGTTTTAAAAAATGCTTCTATCTTTATGTACTAAAAGGATAAAACTGCTTTCACAAACTAATGATATCAATTCCCTATTGCAGCCACCGAGTTGCCAAAGTAAACTGCAGTGGTTTTTTTAAGTAAATGCCAGAATATGTTTGGAAATAATTTATTATTTTACCACTAGATGGCAGACTCCAAACATACATTATCACTTTACTCTGAACACAGTAAACTGTGTAACAGGAGAGAGCAGCAGGCTTAGGACATTATTCACGTTGCTTTAAAATTACAGAATTTTAAGTATTGAACATCTATTTCCCTCATGGTCATTGAGTGTCTTTGAACGAATGACTGTGCGAGTGTGTGTCTGTGAGTATGTATGTGTGCAAATGTACAGAGGATTACAATAGAATGTGAGCACAATAGAAAGCATGTATTGATTTTTATGTGACCTCACACCCTCTAAAATGGTTTCATTTCATGACTCTGTTACATGGAGCAGCAGAAAGGGGTGTGATTAGGGAGAATGTGCTTCAGTTAGAAGGCCTGGGTTCAATTCCCCTTAGTATCCAATGACTTAAGCAAGGCACTGAATCCTTTCCACTGTTGTTCTGTTTCTGCCCTGCACTCAGACTTGCAACTGGAATAAAATGTACAGAAGATAGAAAAACTGACACTTCATGAAATATTGATCATTGAAGTAACTAAAGGTGGGTCAGATTAGGTTGCATGTTAGTTAACAGTTAACTTTTTAAGCCCACATGCACGGTATGAGTCCCTGCCAGACCTGTTAGTTTTATTTTAAAACCAGCTCTCTGTCAGTGAAACTTGTTTCTGTTTGTTATTTACTGTCATGATTTCCTAGATGTTTCCCTTAAATTATCTAATGCACTTTTTTTGGACCAATGACTTGGCCTCTTTGGAGCTCTTCGTTGTTTTATGTTGCTCTGAAAATGTTCACATTAAAATTCTAACTCAGAGACCTCTTAAAGACCTCTTAAACCTAATAAGATCCAATTGATCCACTTTTGTAGCAGTGTTTGTGATCATCAAGTTATGTGTTTAAGCATAAATCTATTATTCATAGCTGCAGGATTAGTTTTGATAGGCTCATCTCTTGAGGCTGCGGAGAAATAAAACATACAACCTACATTTTAGTGAGACTGAGAAATGTTGTAAAAAAGCATCTCTTAGAGGCTTCCTGTTTAACAAATTCCATTTGCACCGATGAGACGATAATACAAAGCATGACAAAGAGGCAGTGAAAATGAACCAACTAATGCACTTATGTATGTCATTTCCTGTACTGTCTACTACTCTTGTGCAATCTGAAAGTGATCTTCACAGTATAATTTGTATAATGTGCAGTGTTGTAGTATGCAATCAGGGAGAGAAATCGACCATATGTAAAGCATATTATTCTCTGTGTGTTTGCCTGGGTTGTATGTGTGTGTGCAGGATCAAAACAGAACTGTGTGTGAGTGATATTCATGGGAGCTGGGCACAGTTCGTTTCCTCTGCAGTGCAGTGGCTCTGCGGAGAGGGAGAGAGGGAGAGAAAGACAGAGAGAGAGAGAGAGAGAGAGAGAGAGAGGTGACAGAGAAGGTGAAACAGAGGGATGACATTCAGCCAGACAGCCCAACTCCCCACTCTAAAAACACTCACATGTACATGTATATTTGATATGATGTTGCATGTGTGTGTCCAGCATGTTATGATGCACCTGCTGATTTAAGTTCTGATAATGCAGGGGTACTCAAATACAAATCTTAAAGGTCCACAAAGAAAATTTTCAATAAGACAAAAGTCCGTTTATTAAAGTCATTTTTAAGGTGTCGAGTGGGGTGGAGTGGGTGGGTAATGAAACTACTGCGCTATCAACTCTCAATGAGCCCAATGCCATATCAACCCATTGTTGTTATGGATATGACGGAATGCTGAATGTGACTGGACCAAACCAAAGCAGAGTAGACATTCTCACACAGACAGTGGAGCAGTCAGACANGAATGTGACTGGACCAAACCAAAGCAGAGTAGACATTCTCACACAGACAGTGGAGCAGTCAGACATTTGGTTTCGCAGAGGAGAAAGCAAAGAATTTTGACTCGTTGCATTGCAGCGATGTCTCACAGATAACACAGATAATACATTTGAAAAGTATATTTGCTCAGAGTTCGGAGACAGTTGTGGTTCGCTCCGGATCTGGACCAGATTCTGGACTTTGAGGATGACTGCGATGATATGAAGGTCAATGTAGACAGTGGACAGGAAAAATGCAAGACAATAATGGAGATTAAGGCTTATTTTAGTTACCATTAAGGAAACAAAACTACAAAACTATCATTGTATCTTTTATTACAGGTTCTACTAAATATTTTTTTTTCATCATCTGTTACAATACAACCAAAATCCATCTGAATGTTTTTTTTAAATGCCAAATAAAAAAAAAAAAAATCCTTGTAAGCCCATGGATTGTAGTTGTACTTGTTGTACTTGTTGCCATGCCAACGGAATTATCAGCACAGGCAGACATCTTTACCAGGCCATCCAACAGATAACAAGCAAAGGACCCATCACTTGTTTTGTGTCACTTTCACGCAAGATCCACTCCACCTCCTCAAAAAGGAGTAGGGGTTATAATTAAAAAAATATATATTTTGCTTTCTCTGGAAGTGATGGTACTCATTGCACATGTGCCTGTTTATGCATGTGTGTGAGTGGGAGGGGAGGGGTGCATAAATGTGTGGGTGTTTGTACTATGCATTTGTTTTGCTCCCCTCTCACCACTGTATCTTTTTAGCTTGCAAGGTCCCTCCTCTTTCTGTACCCACTCGCCACCTGCTGCACCAAATGCATGGTGGGATTTCTCAACCAGACAGATTGGACAGATGATAAGCTCAGACTGTATGTTTATGTGTGTGAGAGTATGTGTGTGTATTTGTGCAAATGCTTATGTGAATCTGCCAACAGATAAAATGTTGGTGTGAATTCTGGGCAGATAAAGATACCATCCCTATGAACATTCAGTAGCCGTGTCTGTATGGGTGCATAGCTTGGGTAAAAACTGTAATCAGGTCCTGCTGTGTGTGTAGTGCACAGCTGTGTTTGTGTGTGTGTTGCTGGTGTAGGATGAAATGTGCTCTGTCTCAGCGCTCTCCTCACTGTTCTGTGACCCTGGCTCTAGCGGGATGTGTCTAATGAGAGCTATAAATATCCTGAAATAGACGTGGCGTGCACAAAAAAAGCCCCTGCACACATTTACTCACACACCCACACGCCCATATTGCCATTGCTCCACCCAGATGATGATGATGAGAGAGAGAGAGAGAGAGAGAGAGAGAGAGAGAGAGAGTTATGAACAAAGCACTTCAGCACAGCCAGACACAGACCCCCTGGCTGCTCTCCCACCCACTTCCCCATGCTCTCTTTCCACCCACCTTGCCGCCATTATTCTCTGAAATCAGCCCGGGCGCCTTCCAGCTCCAACATTATGAGTCATAACTACTTCTGCAAATGTAAGAGTTCTCTGTCAATTCTTTTGATTGCATTATCAACAATGGAACAGAGAAATTTAATGAGGATGAAGACCTGGTGGGCTAACGGGCGGAACAGGAAAGCAAAAATAATGGTGAAGAAGAAGCAATCAATGTAAATCCCATACAGGACACAAAGATAAATCCCACCTCCTCCTCAAATTCTCTCTCTCTCTCTCTCTCTCTCTCTCTCTCTCTCTCACATGCACACATATAGGCACAATAAGCCTTTTCATTTATAATTGGATGGGTGCTTTTTGCAAGTGGCTGTTTTTGATCTCCAGAAGTCCAAACAAGCCGCATGGTAGCCAAATATAATGTTTCAGAAGCCCCCGCACTCAGACTCACTCAGTGGGACTGCCAGAGCTACACTCTCAGAAGAGGAACACAGCACATTATTCATAGAGGTATCATTACAGGTTCACTTCCAGCTCTCATGAAAGCAGATATGGTACCTATCTGCATCAAATCACTATTATTTAGCATCAAAATATAATAAAAAAGGAAAAACAACCATTTAGGAAGACTAGGGCTAAATAGGGACTTTTTAATTGTAAATATTTGATTATATGTAGCATAACTTGATATTTTGCCAAACGGAAACACCTTATCAAAAATATTCTGAGACTCTAATCTTATTAATAATTACTATGTGTACATATTAACTCTGTTATTGGATATACTGTGGCCACTGTAGACATCAGCTAATAAGGGTCATTTTAATGGCTGACATCAATATCTGCCCACAATGTTGTGCAGGTTTGTGCAACAGGGTAAGATATCTGCATTTTGATAATACTATTTTGATTATGAGAAACCAGCATTAACCTGGTTTGTTGTAATCAAAATAGCATTATCCAACATAAGCTTTGTTCATTTTCTTTCAATTTTTGCATTTCTTTGACAAGCAATGTGAAAACAGTCTGGAACAAATGGATGAAACCAAAGAGGAATATATGTGACAAAGGTTCCAAGCCCGATTTAAACCAGGAACATTGCAGTCACATGGTGATTACATGGTACATGTCTTTGCCTATTGAGTCACCAGAATGCTCCTTTAACCCTTTCCTGACATTTACTTCACTGATAGAGAAACTTGGTTACTTTATCTGAGTCAGATGGGAGAGGTGATCCAGGTATGCAGCAGATCTGAGTATTTGTTGTTAACCAGTATGCTTTGAGTTGTGTGTGTGAGGAAATCCATAATCAAAATGATTAACTAATGGTCCAAATTGGTCCAACAGGAGTTTGGCAGTTATTTTCAGACTCTTAAAATGTTTACCTGTGGTGCATCATCCTCTGTGCTACTTGTGCAATATGCAAATTAAGATGTTAAATTTGCATATTTGCATACTATATTTGCATGTAGTGCTTTGCTTTGTCTTTCGGGTGCCGCCACACAGGAGCATCAGTTTCAAACTCACTTCACTATATATTTTTCATGAAGTGGACCAGTACCTCATGCCAAACCAGATCTATAGTTGAAAGTATATCATCTTGTTGCAAATATTGTTCATAAATACATAGTATCTTTTTAACACTATATTGGAGATAGACAAGTCTAAACTTCTAATCTCCTTTTATAATCATTATCATTGATTAAACATAACCTGTAATTTATAAGTGTAACCAGTTCTTCTCCATCTTTTGAAGTTAGAGTGCTGTGCAATAATTCACCAGTAAAGTTCTCAGACTGTGGACAGCTGGATTTAAATGTTACTGGTTGCATGTATCATCCTCTGGCCATTTTATTCCATTTCATTCATTGGAAGTCTTTCATTAAAAGACTTTACAGCACAAGGGCAACCTTATAACTGCCACTTTCTCTCCTCCATCTCCTCGCTCTACTTTGGCCCATTCTGGCTTTGTCTGACTCATTTGTTTTTTTGCCATCTGTCTCATACATCTGAGGTAAAAGCAAAAGCTGTCCAGGCACTTTGACCTCCAGATACACAAGATGACTGAGGGGTTTTCTTAAAGAATGAGCCAAACACAAGCTGCGTCACACTTCCAAATGTTTTTCTTTTGGAAAACCTGATGAACCTTGGTGATTTTAAGTCTCAGTTATCATATCTTCATAATTAAAATTGTGACTTGGCTATGTCTTTGAACTGACTACTTGATTAATCTTTTTATGTATTTAATTTTTCTATTGTTTTACATTTTTGCTGTTTTACTATTTTATAAGTTCGTAGTTTTTTTTTGTTTGTTTGTTTTTGCACTTTGCACTATTTTACTATTAGCTGTTGGTCTGCGCTTGTTGGCTACTTGTATTTTTGTCTGCAAGGAAATGTCCAATGCTGCTAATCTTGGCCAGGTGTCCCTTGCAAAAACAAAAAACAAAAAAAAAAAAAAAAAAAAAAAAAANTTTTTTTTTTTTTTTTTTGCAAGTTCCTCCATAATGTCAACTCCACAGAGGGGGCTACTACTGACCGGCCAATCATAAAGCTTTTAGGAGTGCAGCCCAGTGCCCTAATTGGCCCAGGGGGGCTCCTGTTAAATGTAATAAGAGCTGACATTGGGTGCCAGTGTGGAAACATGTTTGCATTTGCATTTCCCAATGGCCTCTTCTCTCTATGCCTGCACCACCAGTTTTCTGTACATTTACTGGCAGCCAGAGAACTCAGGCGAGGCCTCTAGGTGTGTGTGGGTGCATTTAGGAAGTGTGAAGGGGGCAAGACGAACTTTAAAACAGCTCCTGTCCCACATCAACAGAGAGAATTACATATAAATGAAGGACATGAACAATGGAACGACAGAAAAGTCATTAAAACCATTTATTTGATTTAGAATACCTTGCATTACCCATGAACCTTTGCTGGCTGTAAAATGGATTGGAGCAACAGTGAGATGACATAAAACACAGATTCATGGAAGAGCATACTTTATTGATTGTAATTGATTGTAATTCATAAATATGTATATGTACACTCTGTCATCATCCTTCATATCCTCCTTGTTTTGCTGCTTATTTGACTAAAGTCCATTGCAGGGCCATTGATATTGTACAAAGACGTACTGACACCAAAAAGGTTTAAAAAAAAAAAAAAAAAAAANAAAAAAAAAAAAAAAAAAAAGGATGTCATTTCTTCATTACCACTTTGAATTTATTTTTAGATTTTCAATTTTAAATTCAGTCTTATATGACCTGCAACACTCTGCCTTACTTTAACATGATAACACTTGTTCCTTGTTGCCTTAGAAACCCTAGAAAATGATTATATCAGTTTATCTCCTAGGCAAAGCTGATGTGTTTATTGTCAGAACAGCAGCCCCAGCTCAGCTCTAATTGTCTCAGGAAATGAAAGAAAACTACATTTCTGAAGGAACAAGAAAACCAGTGCAGATATTGACAAAGCTGGTTAGTGGTGATATTGACTTGCATTGATGGAGGAAATTTAATTTAAGGTGGAGAATAATGCGGTGATAGAGCAGAAACATAACTTAATTTTTTCCCCCTTATGCCAACTGTCTCATCTTCTTCTATAAATATCTATTTGATTTAAGAGGAGTGGAGAATGATAAGGGAGGCATAATGGACAAAACTGTTGCTTGATATATCTGTATATATATTTGCTGGACCACTAATACATCAAGCCTCCTTCTTGATCAAGTTACTGAGTCACTCCAGTCTCTAAATACACTTCTGTGTAGCTCAAGCATCTCTGCAGGAGGAGAGTTTTCCTGATCAATAACATGTCTTGTCTGCTTGATGCTATATGTGGATGCTACATATACACTCATAGCCAGCAGCTAAAATATGCTCAATGCATGAACATTAAAGAACATATAAGAAGACACAACTCATTAACTGAAAGAAGGTTCCACACCTTAAGAAAACAGGTCACATGCATATTAGGGTCACAGCACTTACATAAGTACAGCGAGAGGAAAGAGGAGAAGGGCTGTTTGGAGGTCTGGAGTAAGTGGAGAAGGGGAATTTTGTGGAAATCTGTTGGCTCAGGTCCAACTCCTTGTGTTTTAAGAGTGCAAGGGCAGTTGGGAGCAATGGCAGAGTAGGAAGTGGTGCCTGAGTTGTGCAAGTCTTGAAAATATTTTTGTTTAAATGTATGACACATAATTAAAATCAGAGATAACTGCAAATACAGCTCACTACAAGACTATGAATGTCACTAAGTTCAGTTCTGTGTGAAAGTAATCAAAGAAGTATTTCCTGGCATATCCTCCCCTCTTCCAAGTGTGTCTTCCTGCCTTATCCATCCTCTCCCCAGGAAATAAAAACAACCTCCCTTTGCTGTTTTTATTTCCCGAGTCAAAATCTCCTTCATGATTGTGGGATTCTGTTTACACAACCCTCATCGCCGTTGCGTGTTTTCCCAGCATCTCATTTCTTTTGCTCCATTCCTCCTGCACTTCATAGCTTGTTATTGCGTTACTGAAGGATACTGTGCTACAATGAGTGCTGTGTTGTTTAGGGTTGGGTAACCTATTGTCTTGGCTGATAGATTTAGGGTAGTTAAGACACCAACCAAGGTGTCTTTCTTTTCAAAACAAAGCGGAGGCAGAGGCATTTAGCTTTGTGATGACACCAAGGTATCACGAATGATAATGATTTGCACTGAAGTTTGCAAATGTTACATAAAGTATTGTTTAATGAATAAGGATACAAAGCCCTCTTTATAAAATTGATGCTGCTTCCTAGTCTGTATCTACTTTCCCCAACATTGAAATGAAAAACACTGTATTATCCGAAATGCATTCCTTTCTCTATGCTATCTCTCCTAACCAGAAAGAAATTAGAGCCGTGATTATAAAAATAGCAAATATACAGCTGAATGTTCCAGCGCAGAGCAAGCGCCTGGGAGACAGCTGTGCGGCTTTTGCTGACACACATTTAAAAATTTATGGCCCAGAAAACAGGCCATGTAGAGTGGGCTGCAGCAAGCCGACGGTTTTATTCCTCATCAGCAAAAATACTGACGCCACAACTGTTCAGATTTAGGCATACTTGCACAAGGACAATAAAGAGAATCTTGAAGTAAAATTCATCAACATCTGCAATTATGATCACCCATGAAACAAGAGTTTACATGCAGCTGAATATGAATTTCAAATTGCTCGTCTTTCAGCAACTGTCCTCCCATTCTGTTCCAACCAACAGGGAAAAGAGCAAATTCACCTGTGGTCTGTTTTGTGGAAATAGCAGGTGGTCTTCATATTTTGTCCATCAAAGTAATCCAACACTTTTCTTAACATGAAGCATGGAAGGAACATTCATTCTGCATTTGTCAGAACACTACACAGCTGCATAACATGACCAATAGCAGCTAAAAGAAAAACACAAAGCAGTTTATTGTTTTGCTTCTCTTTGTATTGGATGCTTTGCCAATATGTTTTTTATTCTTTTTCTTTTTAAATTTCACTTTACAGTTTTATTGATGTGGCACAAATAATTGGTTCAGGCCCTTTTTTGAACTGAAATTTCTATACTTTTTTCCAATGTACTCTCATAATGAACAAACAGAAGAGATTACACACACATACATAATGTTTTTACAAGTTTTTTCTACATCTTTTTTTTTTTTTAAACAAATTTAGGCAAATAACAGACTGTTCAGAATAATTAAGCATGACATCTAACAGGTAAATACTGTATAAGAATTTGAGCCCTCTGATTAAATTTGGGTCAAATAGTATTTGCAAATGTGGTTCCTGTATCACCATAAAGTTATTAATAATAGAAAAATTGATTGTGATTTAGATTTTGATTCTTAACTGTCATTTTGTTCTATCTAAACATTCAGTACTTTGATTGGATTTAAACAACTAAGATTCATTTCCATTTGACCTCGGTCTCGTAGTAATTTTTCACGCGACGTAGGCGAAGACATCATCATGACAAACTTCTGCTTTGCTTCTATGAGATGAGAAAAGATTACATAACTGAGTGAATGACCTATAAAATGACAGGTTTCACATGTTAGTCATTTCACTGATGCTCCTATTTAACGTGGCTTTCAATGAGCAGGTAGGAGTTCTTCCTGGTGCTTAACCACAGGGAAACATGACCGTTACAAAGATCAAACATGTGACCAGGCTAACCAATCAGTCATCCTGCTGCCACACTTATCTTGAAAATCTGATCAGCTTTATGGAGAATGACATTCTGAAGAAAACATGCAAGAGTATGTCATAACCCAAACTGTCATGTTGCAGTTCGTGTTTTTCTGTTTCACAGATCTGATGTGGCACTGACAGATTTAAAATCTGATACTGACAAAATCCAATCAAAGATGTAAAATACAAGCAAGGAAACGTGTTTATCCAGAAAACTCTTAGAAAAATTATCAGTGATGATATGTTGCCCTTGATGTGAATGCTGATGATGACTCTTAACCTGATCTTTAACAAATCTATGATGTCATTTGTCTTAGACAAGTTGTAGAAAAACACAATTTAGAGCTGTTATCAGGAAGAACACAGTGGCTCAGATAGGATGGATTGAGGGCCTAAATCAGAACAAATATAATGGAAATAGATTTAAAAACGCCATGAGCTTGAAGTCAGAATGTACCAAAACCACTTCAAACACTAAAAATCATCATGCTTACTTAAATCCACACTAAGTCACTTCTCATTCGGCAGGAGAAAAGTAAAGGTGCAAATACAAAACATCATTAAGTAAAACTTATTCATCAAAGTGTTCGAGTATAATTTCCAGTCTTGGAGAGCCATATGTGCATTTGGACTGGAAATTTCTTCAAGAGAGCTCAGTCCATGTAACTACTTTAGTTTTGCATGAAATCAGGGGTCACACGTATCACGTATTAGATTAGTGGAATAAGAGGATATGTACTACAAATCAGCATTAGAAATATGTTTCTTTTCGCCTTAATTCATCTTAAAGGCACTGAACCTTAATTAATTCCCCCATCAGGCAAAGCAGGAAAATGCTACCCAACTAACATGTTCCATACCTTGAGTCCAAAAAATATATTGGATTGTGGTAGACTCCATGCATTTTTCATGCAGTTGTCCTTTGCAGAATCAGTATGGCATGGTCATATTAATTACTCAAATAATAGCTACAAAAACAATTCCAGTAGAAGACCATCACCTTGTACAGCATTGTGTCATTTTTCCCTTATGCCCAAATAAAATAGACATTACAAAAGCACAAATATAAAAAGAACACAGGACAGAGGCTTGGTTGTTCCTGCATTCTGATGCAAAATGATAATAATAATAACGTTATAACAAATTACATTTGACTTTGTTAGACGTCCAGCATCAGAAAATGAGTTCTTACTGTCACCCATTAAAACGCTACTTTGTCACATTTCGTCTTCAGAGTCTGTTTCCTGTCACTAACTCTGTTTTTATTATCGTCAAGCCATTTGAGAGCACAAGGATGGCACAAGACTCTGTGACTGTATCAAAGAGTCCACTGTTCCCTTAGCTTGGCACTTGGCAAGTACAGTACGATTTCCAGGAGGAGGACTTCCACCATCCCCTCTAAACCGTTGAGTAATGGTCTATGAGTGTGCACATGATTGAAACATAGCAACAAAATGGTCAATTCATGATGCTGGAGTTGTCAGATGAAGTACTTATGTGTGATGTTTACTGCAGCAAATGATTTTTTGTGATCATATATTGATAATACTTTTCTCCTTTCTCTCCACGGGCCACGAAAATCACAAGTAGCAAAGGGCTAAACGTTCTGAGGGATATGGTATTTAAGACTCCATTTCGAAGGGTTCCAGCTTTGAAGCGAGGCTCCATTTGGCACCTGAGAATGCCAATCAAGAAGGAAAGCAGAGAAAAATCCTTTCATACACATACCAGCCAGCTTTCTCTCTTTTTCTCTCCTGCTTTTGTTTTCCCCCCATTTCATTTCAGTCCCATTCAAGCTCCTGGACACCATTCTCTCTCCCTTGTTCCTCATTTTTTGCCTGTCTTTCAGTGCCTTTATTACTCCCTCTAGTCCTCAGCTCCTTCTGTCTCTGTTCAACAAAGACCCGGGGGGGGGGTTTGGTCCAGCTGCCCCATATGTCAGTCAGATACAGTAGCCGGCGTACAAAACCATTCCCCATCCCCCACCCTTCCAAATCCAGACATTTCCACCCTTATTAGCCCCAGCTGAGACTTTCCATGCAAACATCCACATACACACAGATTCAGATTTGGGAACGTATGAATATTATACATTGTTTGAGTGCATGCATTGATCCTGATGCTCCTGGTCTGTTGGAGGGCATTCTCATGATAATTAGGGATCAGTGTGGGGAGGAGGGAGGAGGAAGCAGGAATGTAAGAGCAAATGCGGACACAGATGCAGTGCTGGGGTTACTCAGAGGAATATGCTCATGTACATGTTCACACGTCAAGACAACATCGTGCCTGCAGCCGAAATCTCTTCATCTGCTCCCGAAGCCAACAAACTTCAATAAACCACCATCACTCCTCACCCTGCTCTAACTTCCCCCATCCTGAGGGGGGCAGTGTCCCACCCTCATCCGAAGTGTGCCGGTTTTGTGAAGGTGCCAGAGCTGGACAAATTCCTCAGGCATGGCGTGGAACCATTTATAGGGCAGGATGTTGTCATAGTAGTGATGGCTGACTGGCTGCTCGTCAAGGTCGACGGAAAACGGCCAGAATCCATAGACTGTCACTTCCTCGCACAACCCCAGCGCCAAGCTGACCAGGAAGAGTCCTGTGGAGAGGCGTTTGGCGTGCACGCCGTGGGCCTTCCAGAATTTTCCCACCAAGTGCAGGAATTCAGGGTTGGCAAAGAGCATGGTGAGGTTAGAGGATGCATCTGCCAGGGCATAATATGCCCGCAGTGACAGTTCGGTGCCAGGCTTCATGGAGAACGCTGGCATGTAGATGTAGCTGGAGCCGTAAACCTTCATGCTATCAACAAAGGCCTTCCTTGACCACAGAAGGTTCTGAAACCTGAGTGACAGAAAAAGAATGAGAGGCAAAAGAAGGAAATCTGGGATGTTTACTAGATAGGTGACATGTAGATTTGACTGGTCCCTCTTCCTTTTCTGCCTGCCTATAAAAAGAATGTGTTCTTTTGTTTTCCTGTGTTGTCAGATTCAGTGCTCCAGAAGAACAATGGATAAGCATTGTATTGGCATGCACAAACCAAATGCTTGCTTTGAGAAAGGAACACACTCATAGATGATTCATAATTAATCAGGCCATGACATCCCAGGGAATCATCACTTCCTTTAAAGTCTACCAAGCCTAAAATGACCAAAGAGGAAGACGAAAGACAGGCAGCGAAAAGAAAAGAATGTGGAATTTAATTTTTCTTTAATGTCTTCCTGTTAAGCCACTTTTGAACTCTGCTTTTAAGTGTCATAAAAGATTTTAATACTGCTTCCTAAAAAAAAAAAAAATCAATGAACAAAAAAATCTCCTCAAATACATACTATGATACCCCGTTAGCTATTACTATCTAAGTAAGGCTGCACAAATGCACAACTATATAATATTGTTGTATATACTGTATGTATATATGCTATTTGTGCAGCATAATGGTCTCATTCTTTTTTCCAGAGTTAAGATCCTTGTTATCAATATCTTGGCACCAGTGACATGTTCATTTTTTGAGAAGTGAAGTAAAATCTCATTCTGGTATGATTCTGAGATACCTTTTCTCTATGATGCTGGGGTTGGCTGTAACCAGATGTGTTCTGGTTCCCACATCCTCTACATATTCCTTCGAAAGTGGTGGAAGGTTACACCTAAATGACCAAAACACACATGACAAAGCATGCAAACAGAGGCACATTATGTTGAACGTAAAGAAGCTGATGAATTATATATGAGAACAACTCCCACCCATTTGCTTTCATATGTCTGTATGTATGTAATGAAAACATTTTTGAGGACTTTATTAACCTGTGAAGAGGCTACAAGAATGAGAGCTGACCTGCCTACTACAGTTGGCAACAGCAGGAGCGATGTTACCATGGTTACAGGGCAATGGGCTATGTAACACCAAGGCAGGGCTAAACGGCTCATCAAAGCTGGCAGAATGGCTGCCAAAGGTCCTATGGAATTACAGCCTACATATTAGAGATAAAAAATGGCACCAAGTAGTAACAAAATCTAGTCCCTACTGTGTGCTTGCTGCTGTGCCCCCTGCCTCAATTTTTAATAGCCCTCTCCTGTTTCTCAGCCCTGCTTTGCCTCTAAACTAAAAGTTTCTCTTTCGATTTGTTTCGAGTGAGCTAGTATTTGGCCAGCAACCACGTTTCACAGTACACGCCTGATGCTGCCAGCCAATCAGATCAGAGGGAGCTTTTTTGCGAGGGGGCTTAAAGAGACAGTACCCAAACTGGCCTGTTTTCACTCTGTGTGCACCTTGGTGCTGCAGCAAGGGGAAGTAGAAATGTTTTAATGTGTTTTTACACATTAAAACACTGCAAATATTTCAAAATAGACTGCTAACTGAAAATAAGGAAAAAAGAAATCTGTGCAATACGCCAGAAACTGCCGTGTGCCTCAGGTCTGGCACATCTGGGACTCAATATGAAACTTCTGTGGTTAGGATTTATAAAGAAGCTCTGCCCAAGAGTGTTGTCTTTGCATCCAGATAGTGTGGTTTGATTTGTCACGATATGGATTTCTGCAACATTTTCCTTCAAGTGGGTTTTCAGTAGGATTTCTCTCATCTACACCCGTGTGTCTGTTAACCCTCACAGCTCTTTTCCTCTGATCTCTAAGTCCTTTTGGTTTGAGCTGAAATTCAAGATTCATGCATTTTTCTTTGTGCTGAAGATCAAATCTGCAATTAGCAACTGAAACTTCACACAAGCTCTCTCTGCCTCAACACTGTCACATTCTCAGGGAGGATTACAGCTTCTTTAGCCATGTTTTTCATCCAGTGTCCAACACATACAAATGTCCCTTTGATTCCTTGTTGTTCTATTATCTCCTATTCCCAAAATATGAGTGATTCTTCTTTTGTGAAAGTGTTTTTAACAAGAAACCAAGACGGTCACTTCTACAAAAATATTCTAGCATCTAGTTCAGTTCAATTTAGCACCGCCAGATGGTTTCATTCTAGTTTATGCTTTTCTGCTCATCTTCACCTTCTCCCTCATTTTAGTTTATTTTGCTTGCTTGATAACCTATTTTTTTTGTCTCAGGCTCACTGTGGCCCATTTTTCTTTCTCTATCTCTCTCCTGGCTAGTTTTGACGCCAACTCTCATTTTCTCTGATGGCCGACGTTCTCTGGCTGTAAATGTGGTCCAACAATACAACCCATTCACAGTTGCTCTTCTCTCACCGCATGATGAAGTCAGCCTGGTCAATGTCCCGTCCGCATCTGCTGTGCCTGAGGATGCCACCATTGCCCACAACTGCACAGTTCTTCAGGGGCAGCTGCAGAGGGTTGGCCTGGGCAGAGGGGAACATGGAGCTCTGTTAGCCACAATGATGCTTTCAAACACGGAAACACATACACACAAGTCCACTTACATACATACACAGAGAAACAAATATTAATTCTCTTTCCTGAAAACTGAGTCGGGTGTTTATAGGTTGAGCAGAACACACACATTGGCCTTCTGCTAATTTTCCTTCATAGCCCAAGTGGACAAACCATGAAGGATTGGATGAAATGAAGTGAGAAAACAGGTTGAGGTCATATGGCTTATGAATCAATTTCATTTTGTGGCATATGGTTCAGGAAGAAAAGTTTTACAAGTTTGTGAAATTATTTATCAAAATGATGTTACACAAAGAACACAAACACAACAAATGTGAAGTCTTTCTTCATTGTTCAACAAATTTAAACTTTATTTTGCTTCTGTTCCTCTCATACAAAACATGTAAAAGATGAAAATGAACAGAGCTACATGATATAAACGGTTCTTCTGTTTCATTTTTAGCTCTTCTCCTGTTACAGCAGATCTTTGCACTGCTAAATGTCTTTTCTTTTGCCTCCTTCCTCTGTCATCATTTAAATTAAAGCCTCGGACAGCATTAATGCTGACGAGGATGCTAAACTGCACAGCAGCTTCTTGTGGAAAAGGACAGAGTTCCTTTCTCTTAGACTTGGCTGCTTTTAAATTGTAGGCATGGATGAAGCGAGATGGTGGAAACAATTGCGCTCATTATTCCCATTGGAGTACACTACACACACACTTGAGAATACACACACAGACAAACACACATCTCTCCTTGCCTGAGGGTCCTAGCTGGACCATAACAGGGGCTTGAGTCAGAGAGAGAACAATATCTAACTACCAGCACCCCAAGCAAGGAACCAGTGAGCTGGGCTAGACTAAAACCTGAGCAGGGAGACATTTATTACTGGATCTGACTAATTCTAGGAACCAAATATTATTGAGCCATTTCCATGCTAATACAGTATATTGACTGTTTCCACAGTTTTTTTTTTTTTTTTNTTTTTTTTTTTTTTGTTTTTTTTTGCAGTCTGATTTATCATATGCAGCAAGGATAACATTCACAGTCAGTTCAGAGTACAGCAAGCTGTGTGTATGGATGTTCTGTTTGAGCCATTAGAATAACCACCAATACACCACTTAAGCCATAATTGATACATAAGCCATAATTGATGCAGATGCTCAAATAGATGTTGTGAGCAGATGTTGTGAGCTTTAATGCAACTTTAATGCAAGTCCAGTTGTGTAAACACAGCACTGATAGTTGAGAACAGTAGTGTTTGTGCTTCTTCCCTCGCACCTAACTACTAGCCACCTTCCTTCTAGACAGACAGACACACACACACAAAAGAGTGGCCACCAAATATGCTTGTTGAGAAACCACAACTACAGTACTAAAAGTAAGCCATGCAAGCATTAGATGAAGACAAACACAAACACACACTTGTGCAATATTCCAGGGTGTCACCGAAACCTTGGGCGGGGCAAAATACTGGAATCCAAGATGGAGAAAAATACAGAGCAGCACATGGACTGAATTTAGACAAGGTTATAATTTGGGGCAAAAATGTGGAGTGGCATGGGATAATGTTGAAGTGAGCAGAAATGAAACACCTTAAAAAGATCCAACATGGTGTAATGATTAGCTGACACAACACAGAAACACACTCGACTTGTGTGTGAAAACATTGATTATGGACAGTGATTCAGTAACATAACTTACCTACATATGCCATGACTGAACATGCACGGCTCACACATTCAAATTAGGGCCAAATGTTCATCATATCTTTCAACCAGGAAATTAGACTGCAGATTTGTGTATTAAATATTAATTATTAGTATGATGTCTCATGTGTATGATGTGTAAAATACCATCCTTGAATGCAAAAAACACTGCAATGGCACATTTTATATTTTCTCGTTTTGTTCTGTTTCTATGTAAAACTATAAACACCCACACACAAGCATAGAAACACATTAAAAAAAACAAACAAAAAAAAAGAAACAGCCTTACAGCCCTTATCTGAGTACAAATGCAGACACAGAGGCATAAATATACACACTAAGCCCAATTTCACTATGTGCTCAATTCAATTCAATCCAATATTACCAAAAGAAACTGGAGTACTTGGGTTGAGCAATCTAAAAAATATCCCTCTCCAACTTTCCCACAATCTGCCTATTTATGTGGCAAAAGGCCACTACTATCCTACTGCTTACTTTAGACTCTTGTTTTGTGGACCTAAAAATACACAAATAAAACACAAATAATTCCAATTTGTCCTCCTTGGCTCCTCTTTGTGCAACTATAACCCATTCCCTGTATCTACAGAAACTTGAACCTAATTCAGTTGTCCTGGTTTGACTTCAAGTCAAAGTAAAAGAAGCACATTGTTCAGATGAAAAACACGTGTGGTCTTATTCTTGCACTTTGCTGATGTTTTTGCAGTATTTTAAGATGTTTTCTTGCACTAACCAGCCCTTAATCATGAATTCACCCCTCCATCTTATCTTATTAGTCACTTCCCTGACAAAGAGATACCATACTATGCTCTGTCCTTGCACGGTGGCTGTCTGCTTCTCTGCCCCCTCCCTTCCTTTGTTATGGATCGACAAGGATCCATGTTACATCCCACAGTCACCTCAACAGGGTCATATTCCGCTGAACAGGCCAAAAATCCTTTTCCATCATCTGAAAGAACACAACCGCGTCTCTTAAAGTGCTTGAAAGTGTTTGTGTGTGAGCGTGTGTGTGTGTGTGTGTGTGTGTGTGTGTGTGTGTGTTGTGAGAGGGGGTGGTGGTCTCTGGCCCTCTGATAGGAAAATGAAACCACACAGGGATCGGAAAACTGCTCTGAAGCTTTTCCCTGTTCAAAAAATATCCCTTAAACTACCAAATACCAACACCACTGAGAGAAGTTTGTTTATATTTCATGTAGAAACACACATTTCAGGTAAAGAAACTTTACACGATAGAAGAAAAAGATTACAGAATCAAAACCAGCCACATTTTGAAAAGACTCCACAGGTCTAATGTGGTTGAGTTTTTGACTGAGGAGTCTTTAAACATAAAAAAAAATTAAATACACACAAAAATCAAAATCACAGCGACAGCATCTCTGCTTCCTGTAAAATACATAATTACATAATAATTTAACTCTCAGACACCTAAGCATGGAATGAAACTGACTATAAACTGAAAAAATGAATGATGATTTGGACATAATGGTAAAATGATATTCTTTAAATTTTTTCATCTATTTAAAATTAAATCTCATTTTTGTTCATTTTGCAATGCATATCAATTATGACTTTCATGCCTATAATATTACAGGTACGCACCCATTCATTGCCCTGTTATTGCAGCCTACCTGTACAAAGATGGGGTAGGTCTCATTGTTGACTTTGTGTGACTGATAGAACTCTCCGTCGTACCACAACACTTTGCCCATTGGAGAATTCTCCTTGGTCACTGCAAACATCCTCGGCGGATTGCAGCATTCTGTCAGCAACTTCCTGCAGAGACAGGAAGTAGGAAATAAGTCTGGCCTCTGGACACTGACATGTGGCATGAATTGGACTGGACAGGACAGGAAAGGCAATTCAGAAGTATGGCAGGAACATTTAAGTAATGTCAGTACGTAACAGGAATGATTTAATTGCTTCAGACTGTTTACGTCTCTTGATGAAATATTACATTCCTGCCGTGCTATGAAGATTAATGTGTGGAATCCCATAATAGGCTCATCAGAGGACAGTTAAGCAGATAAGTGAGACTGACTTATCTGATTGGCTGCTTAACTCTCTGTCAAATTTGGATAACAATTTGTCCCCCAAACATTACATGAGAATATGTTTGTTGAAATAACTTAAGATTTTGATATTTATCTTTAAGAAGATGGAATCAAACAATTAACAAAACAATAATCCTCTTTATCTTCTCTTTGAGGTTGTTTACCCCTTTTGTTGCAGGGGACCCCACGAAAGGACTACCAAGGGGTCCACGGGCCCACATTGAGAACCAAAGAACCTAAAATACACTGCGATCAAGCCAGCCACCTCTTGTACGTTTGCAGTGAAGCCACAAATGGAAGGCGCATTTCTTCTCATCTTTCCGGTAATCGCTTTGAGAAAGCTGGAAGGTGTTTGAAACGGTTGTGTGCGAGGTTTGTCCCAATGAAACGGCATGATTGGGTCGCATGTCCGTACAAGGGATTTTGGAAATTAATTACTCCAAAATGCTACAGTAAAAACTGTTCATAATGTGTGTATTTATAGTCCTGGAAGTGCTGAATCCAACCATTAAATTTTATTAACTACTTATGTAAATTTAAATTTATAGGGCTCATTCAAAAATGAGAAATTTGCTAATCGCATGCCTGTGCAAGGGACTTTGGAAATTAATTTCTCCAAATTGTTCATAATTTATCATAAGGTGCTGGGAGTGCTGAGTCCAACCATGAAAATTTTATTGACTACTTAGCCTATGTGAATTTCTTTCTTTTTCCTTTCTTTTCTTTTCTTTTTTTTTTTTTTTTTTNTTTTTTTTTTTTTTTTTTTAGGGCTTATCAAAAATGAGAAATACTGCCAATAGTATTTCTCTTCAAGGGATTTTGGATAGAACTTATTCCAAAATACTACAGTAAAAATTGTTCATATTGTTTGTGCTTATAGTTTGAGAGATGCTGAATCTATCCATACCTACACTCGTAAATTTCAATTTTTAGGGTTTATCAAAATGAGATAATATGCTGAAGTGTAATAAAGTGGCACACTATGCTTCCCAAGTGGTCCAGTTGTTTCTAAGCAGTTACCGTACAGTTCAGAACAAATGAGCAATGGAATTGTAGGTGCGGCTGGCTTGACCGCAAAAACGAAAAAGGCGGCTGGTTTGACCGCCATAAAAATAAGACTAACAAGACTAACCTGTACAAATCTATACCCGTCTGGTTCTTCTGCCAGACTTGACCCTGTCTCAGCACCTCGTCCACGATTTCTTTATCGCTGGGGAGTCTGTAACCTGGGAAAACATAAAACCAGCAGAGCACCAGCACGCACAGGGCGGCCCACACCGACAGCTTTCCACGGCAGCATCGCACCAACATCTTCTCCCAGCAAAACAACCGGTNGCCCACACCGACAGCTTTCCACGGCAGCATCGCACCAACATCTTCTCCCAGCAAAACAACCGGTGCATTCACGTGAAAACCGGTGGCGATGCAGTAAAACGCAGGATCGGTTCTGAACTGGTCTCTCTGTCCGCACCAAATCCCCGTCTCATCTCTGAGACAAGGTGGAGTATGAATAGAGCTCGATCGCAGACTATTATCCAGTGTCTGGCTCAAGCATCGGGCTGGAAATCACAGTCCGGTTTGGCGTTGGCGAGGCTTCAGTGGAAAAATGCAGAACCGTCTATTCTTGCAGCAGATCGGGTTTATGGTGCAGCGTGTCAGGATCTGCAGGAATCCTCCGGTCTGGTCTTCTTCATCACCATCATCATGCCTGCCTGCGGATTGTGAGGAATCATGCAGGCCCCCTCCACGCCCAGTGCCCCAATGCATCCCAACCCACTGAGGATCTCCTTCTCCAATTTGATCCTCCTTCTCCCGTCCTCTCCTCTGGCCTCCTTGAGCCTCGTCCTGCAGGATCTGTTTAAGACTCGGACCCGTGGTGTAACTGGGCCAGTAAAGTCCCCCCCCCCAACGCCTCCTGCACCTCTCCAAAGAAACAAAGTGCTTCTTATGCGCCTGAAGATGCGTCAAGTGTGCCATAAATAGCACGGGTGGGAAAGGAAGTGTGCAATTTAGCTTTCCAAATAACAGCACGAATATTGGCACGTGAAACCGCTCTATAAACTTTTACAAAGGGGCATTATTTTGAAAACCCTAAAATAAAGCCCCGTTTTTGTTACGGTTGATTTGACACAGAATGCAAACAATTCTTCACCTTTCCGCTGAACTCAGTCACAAATGTTATGTACTTCCGCCCCCTACTGGATTTTATTTGTAGTGAATAAAAAAGTTCTTAGCACTGATTGACAGGACTATTCCTTTTTTTCATATTTATTCACATTAACATACATCACAACAAGAACAAAACAATACCCCCCCCAAAGAAAAAACAAAAACTAACATACAGTAACTTTCAAATACTTTCAAATATAACACAGAAGCAGACCATGACAAGGAAAAAAAGTACCATTAAGTACCTTTAAGGTAGCCCAGAAATTTCCCCCAGATTTCATATTTGTCTTTATCATATTTTTCTAATCTTCTAATCAACACAACCTCATAAGACATTGTTTTTGCCAGTACATTCATCCATTCCCTGAAAGAGGGGGCTTCAGTACTTTTCCAATGCCTAAATAAGTGCTGATACTATACGCAGATTTAAAACTTTAAACTGACTCTTATTCATTCCTTTAACTTAATTTTTATCATTAAGGAGACAAAGTTTCAGTGTCCGAGGAATAGGAAATCCCAATCTCTCTTCCAGAGAGGAGACTATTCCAGGCAGTGTCTTTAAAAGTCCATGTTACTGCAGATATTTGGGCTGATTGATAAATTCTGAGCATAGAAATCATAGCAGAATGTGTATTGAACTGTCAAAAATAGTAGACGGTAAACATATTTGTCTATCTTACACAACTCACAGAGCCTTGAGTATCTCTGGAATTCAATGTAATTCATAATCACTTCACAAAAATTAAGGCAGTTGATACGCAAATCATACAAGAAATTATACTAACTTCACAAAAAAATATTGCAATTCTTGGTTACTTGCTTATGTCAGGTGCAGAACTAATAACCCTAACAATGCAGAATTAGAATTAGTTTAGGGAAATGATTAAGATTCGGTATGAATATAGAGACAATGAAAGCAGTCAAGCTGCATTATTTTCCAATGGACTTGTCATCTCTCACATCACCTTCTCATGGCACAGCAACAGTGTGCTAATGCTGTTGGATGTATTGGCTGATAAAAGTGTGGGTAGCTGAGAAATGTGGGCCACTGCACCCTCCTGCACCCTTTTGGGAATCTCCATGAGTCAAGGTTAAACCAGTGGCCAAAGAGATGCCACAACAGGCCAGTCACCCTAAGTCATGTCAGCTGCTCTGTGTGTCTCTATGAA
This sequence comes from Lucifuga dentata, assembly GCA_014773175.1. Taxonomy (NCBI): domain Eukaryota; kingdom Metazoa; phylum Chordata; class Actinopteri; order Ophidiiformes; family Bythitidae; genus Lucifuga; species Lucifuga dentata. Next base: position 445,707 of record VXCM01000035.1, on the reverse strand, counting down.
AATTCTATACAAGATCCAAAAAAGTGTGAGCAGAGTGAGCAGAGAGGCCAGGGTGAAGAAATTGTGATTATAAACAGGCTTCATGTACAGAATCGACTAAACATTAGTCTTCCTGATATTAAATTTCAGATACTTTTCACCTCATGTTGGTAGTTGAGTCATGGCTGTACATTGAGGTGGATTATAACAGACAACTGACAAAACAAATGCACTTCAAAGGTCAGGTGGTCTCTCCTCTAGACTCTTATTATAAGAATAACCTGCCTTACAAAATATTGTGCCCTGTGGAGTTTAATTGTTGCGATTTATGACCAAATAAGGAGCCCTATTGGGCCACACATTAAGCTGTTTGACCTATTTATGCATGCACTGAAGGTAGAAAGTGCATGACAAGCAGTTTTCCAATACTAAATCCTCTCTACATATTTTTTGTGTGTTTATGGAGTGTTTGTGTTTGTGGAGTCAGAAGGGAGTTGGGTTGCAGCAGAAATAGCACTCCCACCTGCTAAGGATCACTGAAAAAAGGTGACAGAACAGAACATTTGCTGTGGCCCAGCTCTCCCTTCTTTTTATTGGCTCCCATTCCTCATAGGATGTTGTCTCTTTACATCTTGTACTCCCTTGTTGCACTAATGGTAGAAACTAGGGTGGAAGGAGTTTGACACTACAGCTGGCCAGTACAACAAGAATTTTAGGGGATACATCAGAGTGAATGTCCTTGCAGTTAATGCTTAGTTTCCCACAACATCTTAGCACTTTCTATCAGCTTTATCCCAGTGTTAGCCAGAGGAAAAAAAAAAAAAAANAAAAAAAAAAAAAAAGAAAAGGAAATTCAATGCTTAGTGTTAAGTGATTTACAAGAAGCAGTACAGCCCAGGATTGGATTTGCACTCATGTGCTGAAACTCCTGCTAAAGTCAGTCCCTGAAATTGTTGACAGCAGGTCCTGTGAACTCATCAGGATGAAGATTTGGACTGATGATTTGAGAAAGTGAGAGAACACAGGGCATTTAAATGAACAAATGAGGGAATGATCTGACTTTGTCTATAATAAGGAAGCAATGACAGAACTGCATGATCCAAGTTTTGACAATATGTGTATGGAATGTTCTCACAATATCAGCCACATAATGACTCTATTAAAATGACTGGTCTGCTCTATCCTGCAAAATCCTACAACACCCAAGTAAGGGTACTGTAATGATTGATTATTACCTCATTGATAATTTTCAAACCTTTTATACACCTATGAGGTTTTCTATTAATTCTTCACCACTAACAGAATTGCCAAACCTCAGTTATTGCAGAGAGTTCTAATACAGTAATCTTACAACTCTATATCCAATTTGAATGAAATTGTATATCTTCACTGTAGCAGCTGTAGCAAATCTCCTATTGTGGTGTTGTACAGTCTGTCAAAATGGCCTTAATAATTACCCCATCCTGTATTTTTTACTATAATTACAGTGATTAGAAGGAGTTAATTCCTGTAATTCCACACCATGATAAATTACAGAGGCAAAGACCTGAACTATAGCGGTAATTGCATGTTTGTCATTTGTCAGATGTATGGCCTGTGACCTTTGTACTTGATGACATGACCAAATTAGTCCCAGAAAATGCTAGAAAGTATTAAATACCCAGAAAATACAGAAGAAATTATTCCTGCTGTATGTTACATTACTTAATGAAGATTACAAAGTCTTCAAACCAGTATCCATGAAAGTACTGTAAACACCATGATAGAATTATTATATTAACTGATCTTTTTTTTTTTTTTNTTTTTTTTTTTTTTCATATTATTTAAAGTAGAACCAGTGACTCTATGTCGGCAATATCTTAACGATACCATTAGGGTAATGCTCATGATTTATTATTACACTTGCCCAGTGTTGTCACAGTGTCAGGGGGGTGATCTTTCATGCTTGGTCTCATGCCAGCACATTCTTGGGTCCAGACTCTATATCAGTCCACTTGTCCACTTGCTACCCAGCTCACATATAAGCTCCCCATTGTCTTCAGCCTTTGCTGTTTGACTCTCTACACCTCTGCAGACGCCCATTCACAGGTAAAACAGGAGAAGATTAGATTATTGAAAGAATTACTGAAGAACTTAAGACTTTTATTAAGATCCCTGAATGTTCTTTAGTTGCTAAAAGTATTTTGGAGAATTCTTTGTAGTATTAATTTTTGTCTTACAAGTTTTCAGCATGGTTGATGGGAAGTAGCTGTTATTAGAGACAACAGGCCTGTGCAAGTATATAACTGTGTTTAGTCAAATGATTATATGTAAGAGTATTAATATATGAATAATTTAAAAGTGCTTCACTCTAACATGAAGATTTATTGAGTTAAATATGTTACTTGTGATCATATCTGTTTGGAAAGTGTCTGATGTCGGTGATGTAATTGGTTAAAATATCTTTTTAGCTGCTATTAGTCATCGTCGGCAAAGACTAAGATGATGCTGAATATAGTGGAGGGATGTGTCCCTGTCCTTGCTTTAATCCTCAAGGATGTTGAGGGCTGCGTAGTATGCAGCTACGTGATGGCTCATATTACATTGCAAAGTATTGCATTACTGTTAAAAAAAGTGCTAACACACACTTCTGTTTTTTCTGGTGTGTGTGTTTTGTGAATGTAATACTTGCAGTCATAAGTCATACAGGCTCATTTGTGCTTCATTAGTATACTATCTTTAATTTTTTCATATTAGAGTAATGACCATTGTTTTACCCTCATTTTCCCTGTTTGCTGTTTTAGGAGACTGACAGAGAACAGAGAACAATGAATCCCAAAGGGGATAAGGTGAGTCGGTTATATTCCACAGCGTTAATCCTCCATTCATGGAGAGGGGACACGCTGTCCTTATGCACATGGCGGCAGAGTGGCAAAGATGTGACACAGTAGTTGGCACTTCATTTATCTGTTTTGGGTGTTATCTGCATGACTGAGAGCTTTCTTCTTGACTTCATCCTAATAATAAAACGTTATCTTGTCACATGGGCTGGAGTAAGTGCTGCTGACATTCACAGGCCCTTCAGAATAATTTTCCTTGCTTGTTTAGCTGATGAGGTATTCCATACATATATTTTCTAACCCCCACAGAGCTGGTGAGCTATTGGCTGTATAGGAAAAATAAAAATATCTCATACATGATGATGTATAATAGAATCAAATACAAGGCTAGTATATTTGAATTGGACTCATAGTACTCATATTTGTGTATAAATCTGAATAATTCCAGTAACCAACTAATGATGCAAGCAATGGAAATTATACAGTAACTGTGTATTGTCCTAAATATAGACAAATCCCTTTTTGTTCACAGCCAAAGTCAAAGATTTCAGCTTCTCGCAAGCTCTCCCTCAAAGTAAGTCATTGTGATGCATCGCAAAATACAGAATATTATAGGATATTTAATGTAGAAGCAAAGCACCTTTATGCAATATACTGGATGGCTGGACTCTTATAATGACTAAACTACAGTGTTTTATCCAACAAGATGCTGCTCCTCACTAGAGCTTGTGAGGATCTGGAGAGGGAGAGGCAGGAGAGGGAGGAAGAGAAGGTGCGTTACTTAGGAGAGAAGTTGCCTCCTTTGCAGCTATCTGGAATGTCACTGGATGAACTACAAGTAAGTGTTATTAACCCAAGAATGAGCTAATAAATATATTGATCTGTAACAAGGTAGGCTATATGAACATTTTTAAACATCTAAATCTTTATTTCCCCTCAGAATCTATGCAAGCAGCTTCATGCCAAAATTGATGTTGTGGACGAGGAGAGATACGACTGTGAATCTAAAGTGAACAAACACAACAAAGATGTAAGTTCAGGTTGTTTTCATCATGGACACAAGTTCATATTCTCACAATGATCTTACACAGTTCAGTCAGTAGTTTGAAATAAGAAAACTCTTTTCTTTGGCTTGAAGTCTCAAGAACGAAGCCCTTTTTGAATAACTTTTGCCATGAACCATATTTCAGATCAAATACAGGCTTGATTTCTCAGTTTTGGCCTTTTGAACAGCATCCCAGAAGAACAAAATCAATTTCAAATAGATCTGAAGTCTGTATATTTTTCTAGATCCATGAGCTGAAGCTGAAGGTACAGGACCTCGGAGGCAAGTTCAAAAAGCCTGCACTGAGGAAGGTGAGGGTGTCTGCAGATGAGATGATGAGAGCTCTGCTGGGCTCCAAACACAAAGGCTCTATGGACCTCAGAGCCAACCTCAAGTCTGTGAAGAAGGAGGACGTCAAACAGGACAAGGTACCAGATTCTAGATTTTGATACTTTCCCTCCAGAAATATGAAAAGTTTTTTTTCACTATACAGCAAACATCTTATCCTATTCTAGGTGCATACTACTGAAGTTGGTGACTGGCGTAAGAATGTGGAGGCCATGTCAGGTATGGAAGGCCGTAAGAAGATGTTTGACACAGCCGGCGGTGCACAGTAAGACACTTTGTGAAGAGCTGTGTAAAGGATTCATCCTTTGAAATAAGAGAAGAAAAAAGGAAGAGGAAGTTGTCTAGAGGAAAATATGGAAAAATTCTCTGAAGGCTGATCGCATTGAAGGTTTTGAATATGGTCATAAACATGTAAATTAGAAGCATATATATCAGCTATGCCTCTATTCAGCTGATAGCCATCTGACTAAAGAAAGCTCATTGTTATTTATTAATAAAGAACACTTTTGTTATAACATCTTTAGACAGTTAAAATTGAAAATAAATAAACAGATGTTTGATGTAAACTATATTACTTGGATTTACAGTATTATGTTTCATTTTATTGGCATCCTCTGGTTTATGAGTGACATGTGCGAGGACGGAAAGACAAGTGAGGGGACACAACAGGTGTTACTACTCCACAATAGATGTTACAGACACGTCCATAAAAGGAATACAAATGCATACATGATGTAAACTCAATGTATATTGAAATTGTAAGTCTCAAATACTGATAAGCAGTATATTTTTCATAATCTCTTACATGTTGGACATTTCTGCTTAATCAAAGTGATATCTACAGCACATATATACATATATAGTATAATATATGAGGTCTTCAAGCAGTTATGCGCATCGATAGCTGACTTTATGGAATTAGTTTGATGACAGGAAAAACTGCCTGGAAGACACACACACACACACACACTGCGCACTGTATTTTTAGCTATTATGTTCTCATAGCTCTAAGCCTTGGAAAGCAAATTGTATGCATGCATGTGCTTCTGTGTGTGTGTGCGTGTGTGTATCTGTCAGTGGGCTGTCTGCTATCACCCAGCCATTGTTATGTAAAGTATGAAAGTCCTGCAATAGAACAATAGTCTGAGGACAACTGGAAATACAGTTCAGTTGGAATATTAAATGTGTGTAGACTATCTGGGGGAGACTTCAGTATGTGTGTGTGTGTGTGTCAAAGTAAATGCTCTGATTACTTTCTTTACATTCAGGCCTAATGACTACATTAAACTAAATTGTTTAATTACGCGTCTTTAAATGTTGATCTGTATGTTTTCCTACATGTAGATATCTACTTACACACATACACACTGCACCTGGAGCCTGTAATATATGTTTATTTAGTCATGCTGACATTTGTGTTCATATTATAAAAGCTGATCTACAATCACTTGTCTGCCCTTGCAGTCACTAGGAAATTGATAGTGAAGCAACAAACATAGGCCTCGGAGCATCATGAGCTATAAATGGGCTCTGGCAAGAGAGACCTTCACATAGAACAAATGTTCCAGATGTGCAATCCAGAGTGTGTGTGTATCATATCAACGCCACAAGATGTGATGATTGGTTAAATGCGAAAGTCATGATAATGCAATGTTGCATGAAACAAGCCAGGGCCGATATGTCAACGCTGGCACTCAGCACTGCCACTTCTCATGAAATGCAACATGCTGTGCTTCATACTCAGTGCCACTTGGGGGCAGTCCACAAATGTACTACTGCATCTACCGCTGTAAATATTAAACAGATATTGCTTTGGGGGGAAATAAAAAACAGAAAATGGTCCATGCTAAATAGTATGTTCGTCTAAAGCTTTTCAAAGAACAAATTTGTTTTCTTTAATCTAGTGGCTTTCAGTTCAGAGCTCCACTTAACATTTTATTCACAATTGGGCACGGTGCCAGGAAACTCAATATTTTTGTAGCAAATGTTAATTAATGAGATAAATTTCTGCCTGTTTGAGAATAAAACACAGATATCTAGTTCATTCTTCTCCTCTGGTTCCTCTCCGTTAGTGGGAAAAGGTGTATGGTGGAAGAAGTGGAGCCTGATAATAATTACCACCGAGGCCCAAAGGAACGCCAGTTCATTTCACTCATGGAATCACCCAAAGGAAGAGAAAAATGAGAGCTGGTCTGCAAAGGAAACGCTGAAGTAGATTACAATGTTAGCAGCGTGTACGTGTAGACAAGTAGACCTGATGAGGAAACATGATTGATGTAGGATATGATGTACTATATTTATTGCTCTGGGGCCTTGAGGGAGACAATATTGGAATATGCTTCAGAATAACACAGGGTGGCCTGTTATTAGGCCGACTGGCCCCGGGCTCAGTTCTTACAACAGCTAATTTCATGTACACAACCAGTCATGTTTTGTCAAAATGTCCCTCAGCAGCAGAGTGCACACTGTGCCTGGTTAAAAGCACAATGAAGTGACATTTTAAGAGTGTATTGCTACTGTAATTTGATGTATTTCCTACTGAAAAAGGTTGCTAAACAAATCCACTTTAGACTGCTTTGGCTGAGGGTGCAAGGAGTAATAATAGCTGTTTTCCAGTGCTATTATTGACTGGTTTCATATGTGTAAAAGCTAATCTAGCACTAAAGGTAATATCTCTGGTAATAATAACTATTAAAGATTTACTCGTTGCAAGGTAGTGGCTGACGCTCAAGAGTCTCACATTAAAGAGACTGAGAAGATGATGTGCAGCAAAGGAACACTTTTATTTACTCCATCCAACAAACCATGTTTCTGCAGCAAACAAACAACACAAACACCAATCCAGCAAAGTAAATGGTAAATTAAATAATAAGGAAACTAAACTAAAATGAATAATTTAATAAACTAATATATCAATTCATTAGGCTTAAGAGTATATACAAAAATTAAATAAAGGAATAATGCTTACATTTTCAGAAATACATGGTAAGTAGATGGAGAGCAGGAATAATCTGCAGCTCTCAGTGTGGAGCTTTATAGTGTGACTACCAGCACACCTGTCACTGATTGAGTTAATTATCTTGGGAACATGGGTCAAAGGTCATGTGGCTCTTGGCCACTTGGAGCAGACTGTTGGATGGTCAGCATGGTGGAAATTCACAGCAATAATAATAATAGCAATTTAAACAGAAGAAGAAGAAGAAGCAGAAGAAGAAGCAGAAGAAGAAGCAGAAGAAGAAGAAGAAGAAGAAGAGTTATTTATGCAGCATTTTTCAAGCAAGGTACACAAAGTTATGATACGACATAACAGAAAAATGTAAAAAAACAAACATTTTGTTCTTTTCAGAACAGAGCAGAAAATATTCAAAATAGACCCCTAAATGAAAATAAGAGCATGACGATCTTTTTTTTTTTTTTTTANTTTTTTTTTTTTTTTTTAACTTCCTGTGCTATCGTCTGGCAACAAAAACAGAACAATTCAATGTAAATATTACCACTGAACAGATGGAACAGATGCCTAATCAGCTGTGGTGCATCCCACACCTCACAAATGATGTAAAGCTCAATTTTGTTGTTTAGGGAAGAAGAGATTTACAGTGGAAACAGATATTTTCTAAAATGACCTAAAACTAGTGACAACACAGGTCTTTTACACTTAAAAAAAAACGATTTTTAGATCTAGCTGACTTAGTTTGGATACACCCTTTGTATGTATGTGTGCATACGTGCGTGCGTGCATGCGTGTGTGTGTGTGTTTTCTCACACATACAGGCTGTTTCAGGGCTGTTTCATCAGCTTTAGCTTTGCTTCACAGCAGGTCCGGCTCTGTTATAACCACCTGCCATAAGCTTTGATCTGTCTTTCACTTGTTCCCTTATGTGCTCATCAGAAAAGTTGCTAAACATTTAAGAATACCAGAGGGAAACCATAAATCACAGAGGAACGTGAGTTGATGTGGGAATGAGGTAAGGAATATTGACACATTTCCCTCAGCTGAGACATGAAATATTAACAGACCTTTTAAAGCGCCATTTGATTTTCTCTGCACAGTTAAACTGATGTGTCTACACAGTCACAGTGAGGGTGTGCATACATGTGCATGTGTGTGTGTGTATTGTAAGAAGGTAAAAGCCATGCGCCAACAGCTCCCCATGACACTGTGTTACTGTGATGAGTGTTAGTGTGCTGCTTCACCACATAGCAGACATTTAAAAACAACAAGAAGTACATTTACTAAAGTATGATTTGACATAGTGGTACTTTGGTAATTTGGGAGCTTTGTACTTTTATGGGATCATGAAAATCTAAATCTATGAAGACTGTATCTTCTTATTCCTCTTCATGGGAAAGACCTCAGTAGAAAGGAATAATCAATCACACTTCACTTGAGAAGTTTCATATATGCAGCCAAGGGGCATCTTAATCCCAGAACTGCACCATCCAAGCTTGCCTCCCATCACCTCTAATGCTTCAAGTTAAATAGATGCCCGTGGCCTTATTCTTTCTTCATTATTGAGCTGCACATAGCCAATAGGAAGACGATGAAGGTTGATCGGCATTGGTTTTGGATAGCCAGGGGTCAACAAGATGCACTCATTAGAGATTCTCCTTGCTTTAATCATGAGATGACTTTCAGAGGGGCTACAAGCTAATAAGTTGTCGAAATCAGATCTGTAGAGTCACATTCAGACCTGATTCAAATTTTATTTTCTATTACTTTATTTTGTTTTATTTTGTTTTGTGTACATTCAGTGTGGGCTATTCTTGTTCTTGCAGGCTTATAGGCTTTTGAATTGAAATTAGAATCTTTAAATTCTTCAGACATTAATCTCATCTAATCTACTTTTAATATCAAATGATGCCCTCCCCAAAGTGGTTTGGAATTAAAAATCTTGAAATGTTATTTTCAGACAGCTGAGCTAAATGCTAAACAACCCTTGTGTCATTTTAAGTGTCATTCTTACGCTCACGGTGTCAATGGCTGCCATCTCAGCTGCTGCACTGTCACTAATGAAGCATTTCAAATACGGTAATTAATCTCTACCTGACGTTAATTGCTTCATAGTGTTGTCTATTCTTATCACCACTCTTAGTGTCATTAACTCTCACTTCTCCAAGTTTTTTGTTTAGCGAACTTGGCATCATTCCTGAGCAAAATACAGTCATTTTGATACATCTTTTCTCCCTCATTGCTGTTTTTCTACCCTTTTTCATGCACAAATCAGACAAACCAATAAGTCATCTCAGGGAATACATTCTCTTTCTAATGGTCAAGTTGAGTGGAACAAGCCATTTACCAGTATTAAATGATAAGTGCTTTTCCAAAAGAGCTAAAGAATAGCATTGTTTCATTTAACTCTAAATTTTATGTAATATGAATTCAAAAGCAGCTTTTCATGTTCTCTGAATGTTCTTTGAGGTTTATGATAAGTAAACCTGAGTCAAAGTCAAAAGTCACGTGGAAATCTTTTACATTTCCAACTAGCATTTATCAGTCAGTAATTTGAAATTGCAGTCTGAATGTAAGTGGTCCATCCTATGCTGGCTATAAATGTGATGAAAATCAAGATGAGGCAAGTACTTAGCCTAGATCTGTATGCATTTTAAAGGGTACTTGAAGTCTTACTCATCCCCAGATATCCGTTATCTGAAGTAAAAACGGATTATTCATCACCTGCTATATACCTCATCCTTGTCTTTTTCTGAATGAGGATGCTTGATCCTTAGCGGACACCCTGACTGATTGGTAATTGGTTTTAAATGTGGACTGCATCTAGCAGAGAGCCCATTATAAGTAAGGTTGGACTTTGCAGATGTCACCCCAATGCTAAGGTCACTGCTGACACCATTTCCATTTTTACAATCCCGCTGCAAAACTCATTTTTGGCTCCGTCCAGCCGGTCGGGTGTGTGAGCCATTTTTCACTTCATGCAGCTTGTAAAGCAGCCATATGGAAGGGGGACCTAACTGCACCCACACTGGCGTGCCACTGTCTTTCACTGTCTCAAGGTCAGGGAATATTTGTGTTTCTTCCAAGCTGTTCTGAAAAAGTTTCATAAAACTTAACGTTGTCTTTGTCTCAGCAAAATAAATATACAAATCTGTTTTATTTGTCTGTTCTTGTAAAAACAATAACAATACATTTTGACATTAATGACAGCGTATTGTTAATGTCCCTCTTGTTCTGGAGGAAGATGGCAGACTGCCCATCAATTCATTAGACAGTGACACTAATTAACAGTAATTTGCTAAATGTGGGTTCCCATTGGATATGGAATAAGTCATCATAGAACAAAGTCACATATGTTTTCTTTATGGATCATTATGTAGGTACAAAGCCTTCTGACCATGCAAACCAATTAATTAGGCTGATTTCACACCAAAAACAATTCAATTGACAAGAGATTGGGTTTGCTAACTTGGAATACAACACATGAATGAAAATCCAATCTCAAACTTTGAACACTAAAGTAGCATTATACTAAAGTAGCATACAGTAGCATAACAGCCATGCAGTCTGTCAGTGAGATATCACTTTAGTCTGTATCAGGAGGAATGATCTCAACAACCTAAAACCCATTTCCTTCCTTGCTCTGCCTGGATACAATCTATTTGCTTGACTTGTTTATTTCCCTTTTGGTAAAGTGAGAGATACCAAGTCACAGACTGAACATAATCCTTTTTTTCCCCTGATAGCACTATGAATTTCTGCAAATTCTATTGCCAAATGGGAGAAAGCTTCCGACATGAAAATGGAAAATGGAGATGATTGCCACTCCCCAAACTTCATGATTTGTTTAAATAAACTGTTGAAAATGGTTGATATGAATATGCTGCAGCAAACTTTCATCAACTCTGCATAAAGATAAACATTTCAGCAAATCATTTTCACACTGAGCTGTTAAGTGAAAAGCATTAGGAGGAAGCTATTACATTTTCCATCATGCCATTCTTTTCCAACCCTCCAGAGTCCAAAATGAGTTACCATCCGCCACAAAGACGCTGTGTGACAAAAAGAGCGCATACATCATGGAGAACAAGGACCACCTGAGCTCAATTTATCTAATTCACATGAAATCACAGTAAAACTCTCAAGTGTTCCCAAGATTTTATATCTTTGTTAAAAGATCCAATTTCTCCTGGTTTGCTGTAATAAAATATTGGTTTATCTCCTAAAATGGTGGAGATGTAGAGTATCAGTTAGAAAGACTCATAAAAATTCATGACACAAGCTGGGTGGTGAAAAATAATTCACTATATGGAACAACGATCGCTATATGGAACCACATTCTGTGGACAGGTCTCATGTCAAGAATGAAGGCTCATACAAGATTAATTTACGGGTGAAAGGACTATAACAGATGGACAGAAGGAGATCAGAGTATATAGTTTAGATTGAGAGAATTCTTTCAGAGAGAATACATTTCTTGGGGAAATGTCTAATCAGAAGAATAATTCAAATCAGCTTGGAGGGATTGATCAGCAGCAACAATCACGTTGAGCTATGAGGTGCAAAAAAACCAAAACAAAGTGGATTTACTTGAGCAACTTGGTTTCCCTGCGTGCTGACATCATAGCCACGCCTCCTGACTCCGCTGATGCTGCTCCCCCGTTTGCATCAGCACCATTTTCCCAGAGAGAGAGAGAGTGATAGAGAGAGAGAGAGAGAGAGAGAGAGAGAGAGAGAGAGAGAGAGAGCCCATCTATCCCTTCTGAGCGTAGAGGCGTCAGACGGCCGTCAGAGCATCCAGGTTACGCAGCGTGTTGAGGCCCCATCGACGGATCGCAGAGCCAGAAAGAGCCGAAGACAGAGTCCACATAACGGGGCAGACGGCTACAGCTAGAACCAGTAATGGAGAGCCTGCTGGATAATCCAATGAAAGCCGTTCTTTACTTGAAGGAGCTCACTACTATCGTCCAGAACCAGCAAAGCCTGATCCAGACGCAGCGCCAACGCATCGACGAACTCGAGCGTAAGGTGGAGGACCTGATAGGAGAGAACCGACAGCTGCGGGACCCCCATCACTACGTCCACCAGCCAGCCCAGCACCACCACCACCACCACCACTCGACCCACCGCAGCGCCAGTCCCCAGGCGCCGGCTCACCTCCATCAGCACCCGGGGAGCACCAAAGCTGTGGCTCACCTCGGCCAGCAGGCGCATCAGCAGCAGCCGCAGCAGATTCCCGGTCTGTCGGCCCAGCAGCCTCAGCAGCACCAGACCCCTCCTTCCCCGTCCTCCCACCACCCGCAGCAGCTGCAGCTAGTCCCCACCTCACCGCAGTCGCCGAAAGTGGGCCAAGCCAGCCCGGACTCCATCGAGGACGCCAAGAGGAGCTGCAAGTCTTTGGTTCCGCAGACACCCACCACTCTCTGCCGCTCCGTTGGACTGGCCAGGAAAGCAGAGTAAGTAGCTTTCATGCTGTGTACTATCAAAAGCAAATCTCTAAGTCCAATTCTGCCACAACAAACACGAAATCTTAAATGTTTTCCTCAATTTAAAAAAAAAAAAAAAAAAAAAAAAAAAAGTCAGATTACGTTGATTCAGACGACAGTCTTCAAATGGGTGAAATATGTGTCAAACAAGGAACATTATTTTATTATTATAATGGCAGGCTTCGTCACTTCTCCCATTAAATACAATTTGTGTATATTAGATTCAGTGACCTAAAAATTGACATTTTTGCAGCATGCTGGCAAATTTTCTACTATATTTAAGGCTAATCACTCACTTTGAAACAAATAGCCTATCTGATTGTAAAGGCTGAGAGTTCCTTGTTCCACACAAAGACAATAGCTGAAAGCTGTTACCGGATTGAGAGACAGAAGCAAAGACAAGCAGAGATGAATGGTTGCTTATAAATCACATTAAAGTGTCACCGAGAACCTAAAAAATAGCCACTACAGTGGTTCTGATAAGACCTGATAAGTTCTTCAACTACTTCTGAGTGGATGTGTTGTAAATCAATGTCATCTTTCTGGCATCACCCAGGATTGCTGCTCCAGATGCTGTGATATGAATTCTGCTATTCTTTCCCATTTTGGGATGTTGAATGGATTTTGCAATGTGGTAGCCATCATAGAGGCGCCCATGTTTCCTGTGTCTCTTCAACATACAGTATATTTCAACGATTGAACTGAGTCAGTATTCCAAATCAAAAATCATAGTGTTATCAAGTGAAATTAGTGTCATCTGATAACTGAGCAGAAAAATTTTTCAAACAAAAAAAAAAAAAAAAAACNAAAAAAAAAAAAAAAAATCTTTGACAAAGCAACTTCTCAGTAATTACACTGACTGCAGAATGTAACACAATAAATGTAATTAAAAGTGGAAACTGTCCATGGTGCTGAATGTTATTTACTTTCATTATCAAGGTCATACGAATTACCTCTGCTAGATTAAAACACACAACGCATGCTTAAACGCACACAACACACTGAACCAAGCCCCATCTGTTCCATTTCATTGCATTTGCATTGTTTCTGTTAATCCAGATTGATTTAATGTGCCATTAGGACATAATTCTTAAAGAGCACAGAGCAGAAATAGTATACATTAGTATGGATACATGAAAAAACAAATCGGTTTTTATATGGTTTCATCCAGACAGACACACACACAAACAGACCCACAGGATATGAGCTGTACAAAACAAATGTCAGATGGAATTCAATAAGTAGGTTCACTCATAATTCCCCAGAATGCCCTCTGACAGTTCTGTAGAATGATGAACAACGGGAGAAAAAGGAAGAGAGCATACTGTACATATTCATAATGACAAAGTGGTGATACATGAAAGGCAATGGACAAGAGGCAGCACTGTAATTTCCTTTTAGAGCATTGATTCCGGTCAAACAGGATGATGCATCATTGTGCTGCGGGAGACGTGATACATTTCTATTAACATGACAGTGACCTGGTACAGCTTTTACTAATGAGGGACATGTAGTGTCTGCATATTTATGTGTGTGTTTCTACATAAAGATTCTGGATTTTACTGGATTGTAATCTTAACCAATCTTAAAGCTTTAAGTTAAAATTAAGTGTTCAATCACATCTTCCACTTATACATTTTTTGACATAATTTAAAGTTGCAAAATGATACTTGGTATAGTTTGAAGTATGCAAATCAAGACTGTATTCACCTTTAGTTTTTGGAAATGTCCCTAGCAGACGTCTTTTCTGGTATAGATTCAAACTTACCGGACTGGGAGTTTGAAGTGTTGCATTCTAATGGTGTTACTCTGTCTGAGAAAGCTTCTTAAGGGGCCCATGTGATGTGAGGGAAGCCTCAGCAACTCTTTGTACTTGTCTTTCTTCTTCCTCTTTGTCAACTTTGCCCCCCGCTCCCTCGGCTTCCAATATACATATTCTCATTTTCTCCCAGTCTTTGGTTCCTCGTTCCTATCCTTCAAATGATACCCCTGTCCACCTCATTACTCATTTTCTCCTTCCTGCTCCCTGATTATTCTTCTCCTTGTCTCCTCTTTATCTAAACTAACTCTGTCTTTCCTTTGATTATATCTGTCCTCCACACCTCCTCCTCCTCCTCCTTTCCCCATCTCCCCCACCTCCCCTTTCTCTTTTTCTGTAATCAGCAGCTTATGCTAGTCACCACCACTGCAGTCTGGATCAGTATTCAGTTCCATTCTCTTAACATCAGGCTTCGCCACTTAATCCATCTCTGCACTGGAGCTTTCAGTCCGCGCTGTTCTTTGGTTTTCTGTACACTTTTGGGGCTGTCAGTGTTAAAATGAGGGTGTGAGAGGGTTAGACTGCAGGGTTCAGGGTTCAGGGTGTGTTCAGACAAAACGAGCATTAGAAAGGTGGTGTGTTTTTTTGAAAATATGTGTGTGTGTGTGTNTGTGTGTGTGTGTGTGTGTGTGTGTGTGTGTGTGTGTGTGTGTGTGTGTGTGTGTGTGAGTATGTGCATGACAGGCAGCAATCTTGTTGCCTGAGGTGGAAATCCCAGGGTTCTCATATAGCTCCAGGTGCTTCTCTGCTGCTTCCCTGCCTCCCACACACCCTCACTGATATATTAAGCTCATGCTCTTACACACACAACACTCACTAATGCACACAAACCCTCACATGTGACAGGCCACCCAGCAACCAGCGTGTTTTTCCGCACTAGCCATGACTCCCTCTGTGCCCACCATGCCCTTGTTTTCTTCCTACTGGCCTTGTACAAACCAGAGCGCAGAATGTAAGCCATGTCAGTGTCCTTCAGGAATTAAGTGCGATGTAGGGGTAGCACTGACACACATGCAAACACACACACACAGACACACACACACACACACACACACACACACACACACACACACACACACACAGAGCGTAGCATACATTACTGAGTGGGCCTGCTGAGTGCCTGCTGGATGCTGCAGTCTCTCCTTGTTCTGAAGCTTTCAGATCAATGAGCCTGGAGCTTTGCCAGCACAGATGAGGCTCCACAGCAATGCTAACCCTTTGGAGCTATGCTACACCTGATCTCTAGATGGAATATTTGCTGTCTCCTTATGCCACTGAAATGCCATCTTTTGCCTACATCTGTCACTGGCTTTTTCCTGCATTGCCATGTGCAGTTTTTCTTTCAAACAAATATGATTTTGTTTACAAAATACACCATATGTACCTTTAAATTCTAAAAATGTTTAATGCAGTTCCTACGTCATAAAACATTTGCGAAGCTGATTTTTAGAAGATGGCAATCCTGCTTTTCTTCTTCTTCTNCCTACGTCATAAAACATTTGCGAAGCTGATTTTTAGAAGATGGCAATCCTGCTTTTCTTCTTCTTCTATGGATTTTTACAGCAGCTGGCATCCATAATGTTGCATTACTGCCATCTTCTGGGTTTCTTCTTCTTCTTCTTCTTCTTCTTCTTCTTCTTCTTTATTGGTACACTACTGCATTTTTACAGGTCATTACCACAAGCAACAGTTGATATGCGGAATTGCGTAAAACAGCCTTCTTCAAACCTTTAATTTGTTTGATGGTCAGTTTTTGAGGTAAATGCCGATTTTATTTACCAACCTATCTGAAAATTTGACATGCAGCTAATTTGACTAGCAACTGATGAGAGGTTTCCAGTTTAAGTAAGAATGTCTTCAACCTGAAAGGTAGGAGCTAAATTTTCTTTATTAGAATGAGATAAAAGCAATATGATGTCTCACTCATCAAAATATTTCTTTATAGAGCTATTAGTGGCCATAAAAGGGAAGCTTTGATTATAACGTTGAATAAAATGAATCTAAAAGCAGGTCACACCATTTAAAGCTGTGTTAACTGAAGGTTTCCTCAAGACAAGTACAAAGCTTTTTAGGCCAACGTCAGATTGAATTTTTAAAAGTTGTAGGGCAACATCTTCTATTCATTTCCATGGAAACATTTCAATTATTTGTATCTGGAAAAAAAAAAAAAAAACATCAATTGAGTGTGAAGTAGATGTAGGCGAGACTAAATAGGAACAGTGGTCCATTCTTCCATTCTTCCATTCTATTACATTTCTTGCTCTCTCTCTCTCTCTCTCACACACACACACACACACACACACACACACACACACACACACACGCACCATTAAGCCAGAGGAGAAACCTCTCTCCTCTTCCCTCTTTTCTCTCTTTTTCACTCTCCTTCCCCTCCCCTCAGCCTGAATGGGAATCGCGTCTGCTTAGTTATGACAGGGCGGCTTAGCTCTGCTGCTGCTGGAATCCAAATCATAAATATCACATTTGGCACGCAGTGCTTTTAAATTGCTTCATTTCTCAGAGGATGTAGCTGGTGGGTGATTCCTAACTCCCTGCTAGAATATTAGCTTTTCTCTCACACAAGCTGAGCAGGGCCAAAGACATTGACCCTGTGGCAGGTAATCCAGGTTTGTGTGTGTATGTGTGTGTATACATGCTAAGGATCGTGTTTGTTGTTTTTTTGTTGAAGTGGTAAAATGACATTTTTCAAGGGGATTCATTTCTGTCTTTCTTTATCTGTCTTTTACAGGTATCTGCGTATGTGTGTGTGTGTGTATTAATTAAAGAATGTGAATTTTTTTTCATTTGCTTTCGCTCACTGGATACTTTTGCTGGCCTGAGGTGTTGGTTTAATCCAATTTAGTGAACATATCACCATTAAATTAAATTACACAACATAATTCTACCCTGCCCAATAGCTCTGCAAATGGTTGTTATGATGAACACAAAATAAAATTCTCATGGGTCGATGTCGAACCTTGATGAGAACAATTCAGAATCATGCAAGCAAATTTCTATTGTAAATCTAAAGGGTGTTTCTTAAGTAGTAAGAATGATATTTGGAGCTTTAAAAACATGAGTACAAATATAAGTATGGATCTCTGTTGATCCTTTTTGTAATCATGTGTATCTCATGCAGCAGACAACATGCTTTGGCTGCCTTGCTGCACTTTTTTATTTGTTACCAGATGCTTTTTCCAAAAGTAGAGGGGAAGGTGATTATGGATATACTAGCAGAAAAGTAGACGGTAAATGATATGCAGACAGATAACTTAATTATTAAATTTATAACAAAGACTAATTGTATAAAATATACAATGACAATGCTGCATGGCTGTATAGTCCAAATACTGTCACCCTTTAACTTGGCTGAATGCAGATTCTGTCTTTCTGCTGACTTTAAGATCCCATTCGATCAAAATGACAAAATTGCATTCATCCTGCTTTTTTTTTTGTTTTTTACACAACTCCCAGCTGTTATTCCAGCATCACTTAGCCAAACGCTGAAAGACATACGTGTCCTCCTCATCCTTGACACTTCCAGATGCTTCAGATGACATCAGCCTTTACATGTTGATATCCCTCACTAACTTCACAAATCGGCTTAGCCATTTAATAACTTTCGTTGTTAATCATATTACAATTGCTGCATTGTGATTTACCTCCTTCTCGGTCGGAGGTAAATTAGTCACACATCTACTTGATGCATTTCAGTTTTCTTCATGCTAATGAAGAGTGGGTCTAATGAGCAATCAGCGCAGTGTGTGTCATTAGTATGCAGCTTTGATATTTCAGAGCAGCAGTTGCAAATGGAAATGACATCAATGCTGTCATCTGGCGTCACTCAATCTGATTGCATAATGTAAGCAGATTATTTTATTAAATAATTAAAGCTGTATGTGGAATTACTTTTCTGCCTCTCTAACCCCATTTTAAATCTGAATATGAATAGAATTCTCGCAGTTATATTATTAATATTAAACTATGATTGTTATTTCGCCTGGAATTTTACTGCATTCATGTCTCCTCTTGGTTGAAAATACAGTAATATTTCTGGAGTTGAACAGTTTAACAGCTAATTAACCAACAGTCAACTTGCCTGGAGTTTTCATTAAAACTAGTCTAGTTCTTCCATCAAAAATCACATTACATCTTGTAAAAGCTTTGTTTTGCTATTGCAAAAGCTATTGCAAAAGCTATTGCAAGCTATTGCTATTGCTATTGCAAAAGCTATTGCAAAGCTTGCAATAGCTTTGTTTTCCTGTCACTGCAGATGAGTCGGTGAGTATATGGCCTCCACAGCACAGGAAACAGTGCAGTTATGGAAAAATATCATCCATCTGTCAAAGAGATTTCAGCTCCTAAAAGCTTATTGGTAGAAATCCCTCAAAAGACAATTCTAATTGCATTGTACCATGTGAGCCAGTGTGTGTATGTGTATGTGTCCAGAGAGGGTCAGATATGTAGGTCAATTATTTATACGCATCTATGCATCTAAGTATTCTATTTTTACTGTAGCTATGCAGCCAACAATAGAACATAAATCTCCGTTGCTTTCTAAGGGTAATATAATTTAATATAATATACCACAACATACTATTATTATCATTATACTGTCAGGTTCAGTAAGTCTCACTGGGGTTCATTTGTAGGTCATTGCTCTGTATCAGACAGAATCTACACATCTGTTGTAGGACTGTATAGCCAGACACGCACATGCATGCATGTGCAGGCACACACTTGCCTAGGGAAATGTCAAGAGTGTTTAACTTTACGACCCAGAAAAATTCAAAGCCGTCTATGTCACTACTCCATCCACTTCTGCACTCTCTCTCCTCCCGTACACTAGGGGCACCCGTTCTCTGCCTTCAGCTTCGGCGCCTTCCTTCCCCTGTTCTTCCCCGCACTATTTAAATCCTGATTCTGCAGTTAGTGTTTGCCAGATTGTACTGTGCTTGTCACTGTCAGTCCCGCCGTTATCGTGTTTCTCTGATCAGTTAGTTTGTGTACCGGATTTGTTCTGCCTGTTTACGGACTCTGACCTTGCCTATCCCGCCTTGGTTTTTGTTTGCTTGTTTACCTGCTTCTTGTGTATGATCATCGCCTGTTTTTTGGACTTCGCTGCTGCCTGTGGATATACCTCCGTGCACAGAATAAACAGTTAGTTTCTTGTCATCTTACCCGTGAGTCGGTCTCTGCTTCTGGGTTCTCACCTTCCTGCCTGATAGTCTACCTACTGTATAAGGCTGCAAGGCATTGCATAGCAGATCAGAACAGGCACAGCACGGCACAGTCTTTCTTTGTTGTCTCAAGACATCACAAGAAGCCTCAACCAGCTCAGTTCAACCATGATTTATTGTACTGTGCATGTGAAAATAGATGGTTCATCTCCTCACCTGCTCATGTACTCACTTACTCTGCCATTCATTTGCATTCATCCCTATAGACAGACATTGACACACACTCTCTCTTCACACAATTATCTCACTTCCACAATGATCATATGCATTTTGTTCCTTGCTGGCCCACTCTTCCTTCATTGTGTTGAAGAGTGTTACACTTGGCTCGAATGTCTGGATGATGCAGGATTTTATCCATACATGAAGGCGACTGGTAGAAATGACTCATCAGCATCAGTGTGACCTTGCTGTTGTTGTCGGTGGCATTCAGTAAGCATTTCTGTTTGCAACGTAGTCATTTCATTTCACACCAGATGACCTTAAAAGGATCTTTTTGTCTTTCCCTTGCATTGTGGTTATGCCATCAGGTGACAACCTTGTTTCCCCACGATAACATCATTAGGTAGGTGGGACTAACCAAAGATGTGAATAATTCCAAAAAGAAGCAAATAACATAAGAAAAAATTAAGTCTGAATGAGTTATAAGAGCAGAGTCATGGCAGTTTGAGGAATGACCATTTTGACACACTTTAGTTCCATGCCATGATTTAGGCATTGCTATTATAAAATATATACATGTACATAATTCACTCTAAAATGTAGTGGCTAATGTGGAATATAGGATTCTCCCCATCAGCAAAAGCCCAGGCTGATAGATGACAACCATGTCAGTTTGATAGCTGTCAAGCGACAGTGTGAAGCGTGGAAATATCTGTGAAATTTGACCCACTGCCAACTCTGCACCAGATGGTCCTGCAGCAACACAGCGTAGCTCAATGCTTGATGTGAGCAGATAAAAGCTGTTCAATAGTGAAGAGACCAGCTGGAGATCAGATGAAAACAGCAGAAAATTCCTTTAATGGAAAAATCTGATTCCAATTTCGGTGTTTTTCTTCTTTATAAAGCTTGTACTAGTTATATTTGGGATTTTATGGGTTTGTCAGCAACCTGTATTCCCTAGTTTTGATTTGATGGCAAAGACTCAGCACTTCTAGAAACCTCAGAAGTATCATATCAACCTGTATCATAACCAGTGTACATGTGCAGTATTAGAATCACTTCACCTGGTGCAGCTCGTATTGATGGTCACGTATTATTATTTTTTAACAGAACATAGAAACTGCCCCATTCCCTTGCTGTGCATCTGTACTCAGACTAAAAACCAAGAGATCCATCATGCTGTTTAAAAAATGCTATATTTCATTTGTATCACTAACTTGGAGTCAGTCTTCAACCTCTTCAGCTGGTAGGGCTCTCACCCAGGAACAAATGCCTAGATCAGGTTTGTCCCAAGGCTTGTCTCTTGTCTTCTCTTTGTGTTTTTTTTTTCTCCCCTTCAAAAGGCTACTATTTTACATTTTATTGAACAGGGTCCAGCTGTAGGGAGTTGTATTTTTTCATCTGTTCCTAGGAGAAATTGATACATTTCTATCTTTTCTGTTTGTATGATGGATGTCTTCTTGTATGACTGAGAAGATGAGTGAAAATTTGCAAAAAAAAAAAATCTTCTTTGACCCTAACATAAAAAAATCTGACATTTATTTTTCATAATTCAGAAATCTCAGGATTTTTCCTCTATTGCAGTCATGCATTGTCTGCATATGGCATACGGCTTACATTACAGGACATGCTATAACTGTGATCTCAAGTGGTTCTTTTAGAGACATGGAGCTGTGCGCCATTGTTGAAAGAGTCCATACGCACTCAGTCTGAATACAGAAATGCTGCAGTGCAAACAATAAGCCTCTGTGAAAAAGAAAGAGAGTCCAGGGAAAATGCTGTAGCTTTCTATACATAGGCGCTGAGTTTTGTAGGGCTGAAAAAAGGGAGGAGCTGTTTTTTGTTGGGCTCTCGTCCATGTGCAACACTCATATTGCAGAAGGCAAGCTAAGCTGCTTGGGACTGCCCACGAATCTCTGCTGATATACACCTTTTTAAAGAAGGTTTTATTCATTCATTCATTGTGTGTGTGTGTGTGTGTGTGTGTGTGTCTGTTTGTGAACGAACTGATATGGCANCATTCATTCATTGTGTGTGTGTGTGTGTGTGTGTGTGTGTCTGTTTGTGAACGAACTGATATGGCAGGCTTTTAAGACCAAAAAACAAAGTCTACTGTATTTGTGTGACTAATAATCCTCTGCATAAACATGTTTGACGCACAATCCTCACTTCAAGATACTCAAAGCACACACATTCACATAGTATTGTGTATGCGTGTGTATGTGTGTGTGTGTGTGTGTGTGTGTGTGTGTGTCTCATTTATTTCTCTCAACAAGCCTTACACACCAGCCAGTAAAACATAGTGATAAACAACCACTTACAGGAACTGCCAATTTGCCAAATGGAAATAAAGAATTATAAAGAATTATAAACATTTTGAATGTCTTTTTTGATTTAACATGACCAAAATGCCTCTAGTTATAAAGCTGTGATATAATAGAACATTGTAATGGTGAACCAGAGGTGTAAACTATGCTGCCCTAGCTGCCAGAGCTCTATATGCTTAGTTTTTCATCAATCTTACTGATGCGATATTATACAGTGTTTCTCTTTCTTTTCTACAATGAAGGACTATTTTTTGCTGTGACCTTGACTCGAAATTCCATTTATTCAAAGAGATTGCATCTAAACCCAACATAGAAATTAAATAACAGGAACAGAGAATACCACAGTCTCTGTGTAAACAATCAGTCATGCAAACTAAAAGGCTGTAACCTTATTGCTTATGTGTTTACTACTTCCAAGGTCAGTCTTATTTGTATTTGCCATGTTTGGCCTTCAGGGGTGGATTCTAATAATGTGTGCCGTGTTATTTCAATGTGCAAATGTGTTCACAGCATATGGCCTGTGAAATACTAATCTGTAAGCTTTGATCACCCCCACCCGACTCCACCCGTGCCCTGCGATTCAAATTGTACCACTTGCGTCTGCAGACTTTTTCTTCCTTGAGCCGAGAATTGAAGCAGCCAGAGCGCTTACTGACGAAGCAGAGCCAAATCCGGCGTGAGGAGGAGGAGCACATCGACAAACAGATTAGACAGAAGAAGTTAAAACAAAACACAATGAAGTCATGGTGCACAGATCAGGCTATCTCTCAGTGTGAGGAAGAGCTTATAGAGGCTTATAGATTTTTTATAGTTGGTATTAGGAGCTTAGGCCATGAGGTGAGCTGAGGCAGCGTTATGGAAGATCAGAGAGCAGTTCATCTGAGTTCACTTTAATCTTCAGCAACAACACTGATCAAACAATGTGCAGAGATGTGTGTGTATACTGTATGTATGTGTGTGTGTGTGTGTGTGTGAGAGAGAGAGAGAGAGAGAGAGAGNTGTGTGTATACTGTATGTATGTGTGTGTGTGTGTGTGTGTGAGAGAGAGAGAGAGAGAGAGAGAGTTAATCAAATCAGGACCATGGGCAGCTCCTGACTTTCTCTCAGTCAAACACACAATTGCTGTACACAACACACTTTTCCAAAATCTAAATGAAACATTGCATAAAATACATGCATCTGAGTGGGTTTTTGTTTTTTTTTGTTTTTTTGTACATGCATGTGTGGTGTGTATTAGCACAACTTCCTGTCATATGGATGTACATGATACATGATGTGTTTCCTCCCTCTTAACCTGAAGTCATTATAAAAGCCTTGTTGTTTTTGAGCAGAATATAGAGCCAAAACATAGTGATCACAGAAATGGGAAAAGAATAGAGAGAACATCTGAAGAGCTGAAATAAAATGGAAAGATATATGCTAGGATAGAAGGTAGAGACTGATGAAAGCCTGATACTACCACTTACAAGCAAGCAAGCAGGAGAAAAAGTCAGGGAAACAGAAACCTTTCAGGTAATTAAGAAAATCTATCTAAAAATACTCGCAGTGAGAACAGTAAGGGAACTTGACAGACTGATGAAGGACTGACAGGAAACACATGGCCTTAAATAGACTGGAGCAACGAGGAGCAGCGCAGGAGTAACTGAATCGATGCAGGGCAGCTGAGACTGAGTCAATCCAGGGAAGATTTAGGAGCTGTCATGTGATCCTGTTAGGTTTTGCTCAGGTTGCTGCTGAGGAACTTGTGATATTGGAAAGTTTTGGGCAGACTGTCTTCTTTTGAAAATTAACAGTGTAACTGGATTAGTAGCGTAGCTGATTTCTGTCTCTTGACCTTGTCCTGCAGGGATACAGTATATCCTTTATCTGTGTGAACAAGTGGCTTTGTGGTTCCACGGCTACTCACTAATCTGCCCCTTCTGAGACCGCCCAGCCACTGTGGTGTCACGCTTGTTAAGGTGAACACAATTAGAGGGGCCATTATCAATGGGAATTAATTCTGTTCCCTCCCTGTACTCTATTGATTCTGCCAAATACTCCTCATCCTCCTCTTCACGTTCTCTTTCACTCTGCCTCCATCTTTCTCCTTACAGAGAACAGAGGAATATAATAGTCATAAATACTTCTGTGGGAGAACCATTCTGGGATCCCTTTGTGAGAATTCTAACTTCAGTTAGGGATAATGAACAAAAGGTAATTCAAAAAAACTTCACTTGAGTAGAGTACCTGAGTAAATGTACTTTCCACCTTTGGCAGCATGTTGTCAACTAGTGCACTCCACAGTACAGAGAGGTACTAAAGAAGACATGGAGGTCTTCTTCTTTTCTCTGCCCTCTACCAGGAGACAGATGAGACAAGGTGAGGAAGTTGGAGGAATAAGGCAGAAGATCAAAATGCGATAGAGGGAGCAAGAGAGATGGAAAGGTGTTTGTTAGACTCCACATGGGAATTATGGCTTTTCTCTTTCATCCATCTGTCTCTGTTTCACCTCCCTTCTCTCCATCCTTCTCCATGTTCCCCTGTCCAGCGTTAGGAGTTTTTACTGGCCACCTTTTCTGACAGAAAGAGTAATAGTGCAAATTGGTAGATGCTGTGCCTGTAGGACCCAGAAAGGGAGGATGGGATATCCATAGAGAATGATGGAAAATCAGTTCACACGGATGGAAGGAAAGGAGAGGAGTGGGGGAAGGGGCCACAGTGAAGGAGGAGATGGATGAAGCCAGAAAAGCAGACATGTGAAGGATGCGAGGTTGATATACAGATATTGGGAGGAGAGCAAATGCACTCACACATTAATATTTTATATCTTTTCTCTTTGGTTCTATTTTGTCAAGATATGTTTCAGTACCAACTTTAGTTATATGAAGAATATCTAATTTCTAGTAAATTCCTGACACAGCTGGCCAGTCAAAATAGCTTTTTGGGAGGGGGCCTTAAAGCAACAGTACCTAAAATGGCCTGTTTTCACTGAGTGTGCAGAGCAGTGCTGCATTAAGGGACAGAAATGAATCAGTGTTTTTTTTTTGTTTTTTTTTTTTNTTTTTTTTTTTTGTTTTTTGGGCACATTAAAGCATTTTTTAAAGCATGTTTTTGAAATGGAACAGCTAAATGAAAATAAGAACATGGGAATCCGTATGATTATGTCCCCTTTAAATTAAGTTTTCTATAATTTCTTTGTCGCTATATCAGAAAAAAATCAAATAATTTAACCATATTACTTCATATTATTTCATTATTTAACCATATTCAGTTTCAGAAAACTTTATTGTTCAAGATAATGTGGCATGACTCAACAACAACACCAGCTTGCAAATTTTGGCAAGAGTTGACAGTCGCCAGGATTGACCTTATGTTCTGATTTGTATGAATAATATTGATAGCAGAGTATTAATATTGCATTAATACTTGAATGCTTTCAGCTGTTGTATTTGCTGACCAAGTCTGACAAACTGCCCTGGCTGCTGCTGACTAGTTAAGAACAGAACCTGAGAATGTTTGCCAACACTTTGTATGAGTGTAACTATTGGCTGTAGTCAGATATGCAAATAAGAATCAAAGGTTTTTGTTCAAGGTTTTTATGTCTCCTGTTGGACTTGCAGCCAAAACAAAACAGAACAAAACAAAACAAAAAAAAAACTTAAAGCACATCACTCCATCTGTCTCATCTCTTCTGCTTTTTTCCACAGAAACCAAACAGTGCTTCATCAGTTCTGCTGCCCAGCCCCTGAGGCTCCTGAGGGGGAGACTTCCACTGCCTGTGTCCCCAGGTAAGACAAGGATGTCTGCATCCTCACACAGGCACAAATGTGTTTATTTCTGAACAGTTTCCCTTTTTCTTTACCTTATTTTTTAATTGCAGCCACTTACCATGCATACTGTCAATGGTGGTGCTACAGTAACAATTGTGTTACTCTCAGCAACACAACTACCCCAACAGTATCATCCAACTTGAAGTGGTTGTAAATGCTTCAGGAGACAATCTGGACACCTCTGACTAAGCCCATGTTATTTCCTAGTCTTAAAATAAACAGACAGGGACTCCAACACAGAGCAGTGTGCGTCTTGTCGAGGCTGCAAATTTGTTTCCAAAGTGAATCTAAGATGCTTCGGATGTGATTTGTCATTTTCACAAAGTGTTGCCATGTTTGTCCTATTTGACTATCAAAATAAATCCCCTGGAACACAGAGTTATATCCAAATCAATCACATCAAGACTCCATTTCCTGGAGCTGCATTCAAATGCATGAAGGAAATGTCTGTATGAAAACTGAATAAATTGGGGAAAATGGCAGAGAATTTAGGACAATGATGCTGTTATCTGTTTATACTGTATAATTACACACTACTACTTGCAGCAAGAATAGTATGTGTACTGTAATACCTTGTCAAAATTTAGTTTGTTTTAATTCACCAAAGTGCTCTCTATTATTGCCAGAGTGTCACTGAAATTATCATATTCATTTGGCCAAAACACATCAATAGCTATTAAGTCATTTATCCAAAATAGTTTATTGTTGTGGACTGCAGATTTCACAATTTCTTTGCTGCATTGTCCTAGCCTGGCAGAAAGCAGCAGATATGTCAACATGTATTGATGGCAGATTGTAGCCCCCATGGTGCTGTAAGTGGAAGAAGGCTGCACGCCAGCATGCACCGACAAAATCACGCTTTAAAGGCCTTGGAGGCATTGAATCATCAACATGGATAGAGTGAGGGAGAGAAATGAGAGAGCAATGAACTTTAAAGAAGAATCCAAAGAGTTCCACAATTTTCACTTCATATCTTTATTAAATACGACTGGAGGTTCCAGGAAATAGTGATTAAAATTAAACAGGCGTGACTTTTACAATATTAAAGCTGGAGGGTAAATTGAAGAGGTGTAAAACAAAAAAAAAAAAAAAANAAAAAAAAAAAAAAAAAGAAAAGAAAAAAAACAGGAATCAATCTAAGTTCAGCAGCTTGAACTTTGCTGGGTAGAAGTTGTTCAGCGCTGTTGTGTTTTGTGATTAAATTGTGCTTAGAGGCTATTAGCTGCAGAAGGTTCCCACTAACTTGTCAACATCAACTTTTCAACTTCCCCCCCTGCCGATCCCTGAAGCAAACCACTTCAAACAGGACTGTGGGGCTGAGAAAGAAAGCAGCTTGCTTTTTTTTTTTTTGTTTTGTTTTTTTTGTCTCTGTTGCCTTGTTTTTGTTTTGTTGTGTCTAGATCTTTAAAAAAACTGTATTTTGTTGTTGATTTCAGTATTTCCACATTGTTGATCATGTAATCATGTCCACATCACGTCACAGTGACACTCCCACCACACGCCCCATGGCATCGCCCATCATTCATACCCACTTCATTTGGGCTTGTCTCTCCACTGTGGTCACCTTAAGTTTCAAAAAGTCACGTATGAATATTACCACGTAACAAAACTGTTATTATGAAATTTAATCTACCATAATGCATTGATATGTGTGTGTATTAGGATCTGTCCCATTTTGGAAATTGGTCTGTAATGCATCTGTGTTCATGTGAAAAAAAAAAAAAAAAAAAAAATTCTTATACATGTTGCATGCTTTGGTTGGCAGTGATCAGAACACAGCTCCCTGTCTTTGTGCGTGTGCGTGTGTGTGCGCGCACACGTGTGTGTGTTATTTTGGTATAAACACTGAACGCAACAGCAGATCAGCAGGGACATTTTTGGTATCAGACTGATACTCTGCTAAATGCCAAACTTAAAAAAGTCTCACCTAGAACTGATAATGCCTTCAAGTCATAGCAGAAATATTGTAATTACGAGATGAAGGAGAGCTCTCTCCTGAGGGCCACACAAAGTTGTGATTACAAGTCGGAAAATTCTGAACTTTCTGAAAGCCCCAACTTTTAATATAATTTTTCATATTATTATTTATTTCTTATTGGCTTACCAGATACCAAAAAACATATACACACCGAACATCCCATGTTACTCATGCAGCTGGTGTAACAGTAAATAACTGAACTGTCACTGAGCACATATTATATCACAACTGCAACTTCCCATCTCAAAATTTGGAACTTGCCAGGAGGACTTGAAGGCACAAAAAAAGTGAGTGTGCTCTGACAGCATGTATGATTTAAGGACTCCACTTGAACCACCCAAACTAGAGTTGATTACCATATAAACAGGACGATGCACTCCTTCTTCCTGTATCTCACACTAGAGGAAGTAATGAAGCCTTATTTCACACACTGAACCTGACACACAGAGTGCGATCATTGATATTTCATTTTCACTGCTCCCTCCACAGAGCGTAATCCAGAAAAGGGCAATAATGTGAGTTTCTGAGAGACATTGATGCACTAATTTGAAACCCATGATTTGTTTCTTTCTGCACCTGAGATTTACCCAATCAGGAAATAAGCAGGTAATAACATGATGAACTGTATGTGGGGATATTTAAGTGAGGAGAAAATGGAGGGGATCTGAACTGAAAAGAGGAGTGAGGATTTCAGTGTCACATCTAATGAGCAACCTATGGAGGCTGGAAGCTCACCCTGAGAGTCTGGTTGTTCCTGCCAGGCGTTACGAAGGCACCCATGAGTCTAGAGACTACAGGAGACTTGAATGGAGGGTCACCAAGTCAGATCTGTGGCCACATACACAAGGGAACAGTGGATGATTGGGTGTGATAGCAAAGCCTTTCAATTAGCAGTATGAGGACACTTCTGCTGCAGTTTGCTAAAACTACACCCAGGAGTTTCCATCTTACTTTTGAGTTTCATAGGGGACCTTTAGTTTTATTTTCTGCTTTGTAGCAAAACTGAGAAGTGCTGTGGTCAACACACAAAACCCCCAAATCCTAATAAATGGAAGGAAGCCATTATTAGTGGAATATTTTAATGTGGAGTATGAAAACAACAGAAGGAATATAAATTAAGGCGCTCATGAAGATGCCTGTTGGAATTATGTTTTGAATCACTGTTCTCTGCATGTGTGTGTGGCATGCGCACAACAAAGACCTTCAGCCTCAGGGAGAACAACAATAGCTGCTCAAAACCGTCAGGAAAGCTGTGTTTTATAGATTTCCTTACTGTACTAAAATTTTACATTCAGACATCTTAGCATGGATCAACCAGAGTTTACAAATAAACTCGAACGGTTTGATCTCAACTGTAGCACTGGAAGAAGTTTGCAAAAATCAGAATACTCAGCTGGTGGGTGAAGTTTAGTCAGGTGTATTGGGATCATCTTCAAGAAGTTTCTGAATGGTTCCGGGAAAATGTGTTTGTTTCCCAAACAGATTATTTGCATATGGTGAAAACATTTGTCTGTGCAATGTTGGTCCAGTGCAGTTGTATGAAAAACGATGCTGACTTGCAATCAAGTGTGATAACATGCAAATCTATGACAGGCTGGCACATCGACTGTCAGGTGTGCAAGTTGTGTAGCTTCACTGTAAGTTCTATTGTGCTGCCAACAAATTCCCCCTTTTTACTGGTCTTCTTTGTCTTTTTCTTCTTTGTCTTCTTCTTCTTTGCTTTTGGAGGTTTTATCATCTACACCAGTCAAAAAGGAGATGTAGATAAGGAAAAGCAGATGACTTAGAAAAGTGATGAGATTGTTTGTGTAACTTGGTATCATAAAAATTCCCCTAATGCATTGCTCCCATTTAGAAAGCTATAGCTACCAGGAGTAAAATGGTATGATACTGCACAAAAAAATCAGATTTTAATTAACTTGCAACAATCAGAAAATGGAAATTCAATCAAAACCTGATTTGTTTTTCCACGTTAATTACTGATTCTGCACACATTTGTTCTGTCTGGAGATAAAACAACAATGCAGCGAGTGATGTGTGAAACTTCAGGACAAAGCAGACAAATGTTTTATTGACAAAAGTCGTCATACCTACAATTATAGGTTTCTGTTAATGTCACAGTTGCATAATTAGAGGGAATTAATTTTCTTTTATGGTTTGGTCATAGCAGGGACATTCAGTGATGGAGCTGGTGTGATAGTAAACAGTCACTCTAATGGTCACAGAGGAAATTAAAAACTGTCCAGTCATCCTTTGGCAGGTGACACGACAATGTTTGGCAAGATGCTCGAGTCTGTCGGCAAAGTGTTTTTTCCCCCCAACAGCTCAATGCTCAGAGGAAGAAAAACACCTTGCTTACCATCTAAAACCACTTTCAGTTGGTTCTGCTTCTGAAAAATCCCTAGTACACAACCACACACACACACACACACACATACACACACCTTAATGAAGTATCCTCTGCTAATTAGCTTAAACAATCTGCAATAATGATTTGCCTTGTCAGTGAGGGAATTAGTTGTCAGGATCACGAGCCTCTTCTGCCTCTTTTGTCAGAGAACTGGTTTGACTTTCATCAACACATGACAGTCAAATTAAAGTTGTAAAGTTTATTTATGGGATGGTGGGTTGTTGCAAAGCGCATTCATCCACAAGTTAAGCAAGGATTAGTCCATTCTGATCAGCATGAATCAATGCAAATCTGCTGCTTTTGCTCAAAAGCCAGTCTGCTGATGGTCAACAATTTGAATCTGTGCCTCAAAACGTCCTGGTTCTTAAACATGAATAAATTGTTGATAAATGTCACAGCTGGTTAAAGCAAAGCTGACACCCGTGAGAGACCACTGCAGGGAGAATACGGTGTTTCTGCAGGAAATTAATTCACCTCTGGTTGGGACACGAGTAGACAGCTGTGCCGTCTCACCAAGACACCTTTTTCTGGAATTAATCACTGGAATTAATAATAAACTGCACTAATTAGCGAAGTCATGCTGGGTACCAAATGGAAAGGTGACATGGGATGGATGAGGACACAGCTGAAAATGCTTTGTCATACAGAGATGAATATAAGTTTTGACTGTGGGAAGACTGGTGGGCCTACAGGGACCATGATGTATTGAGGCAGAAGGTGAAGCTCATAACACGACTGATCCATTTTCTTGGAGGACGTTCAGGGGCGTTTTTGGAAAGTCTGTTCAAAGCTTTTTAGTCATTCAGGAGCTGTCTTTGAGGTGTATGGGGAGGCCTGCATGCACACACAGACACACACGCATACACACAAGCATGCACTGTGTAAGGACAAAGTTGTTTAAGTGCGAGATCACCTCTGCTTTTGTCCTCATACCAGCAGACACGTGGCATTAATTTCACTTTTGAAGCTGCAAATTAATTTTCGCACATGTGCTAACCGCAATCACAGTTCACCAAATTTCTTTCACCTTTTCACCCACATACAGTAATTCTCTCTCTCTCGTCTCTCTCTCATCTGGAGAGAGTGACCTTGTCAGCTTGCCTTGCTGTTGTCATGGGAACAGAGGGCTCAGCAGGAAGATGTGCAGTTATGGCATCGCATCAAGAGACTTCCTGTCATTCGTTCCTGCCGTGTGTTTGTTTGAACGCCTGTGCCTACAATTTTCGTACTTGTCATTGTGGTGAAACTACAGAGCCGTCAACACGTCAAGCAAACAGCACCCACTTGTCTTGATTTCCCATATCTGGCGTAATTTTTCTATTGGCTTAAAGAGTTTGCCTCTTAGCCAATCAGAGGAGCACTCAGTGGCATTTTCCTCAGGGGTCTAGACATTTAGCTGCCTGTTTTGTTTGAGCTTGTTCCATTTTAAACACATCCTTTGGGTTTTTATAGCTTCTTCACACAAAAATTGAAAGCAGCACTTAAGAGGATCGTGAATAAATGAAAGAACATTTTAAAAATGTGATTGCTGGGTGTAATGTCTCATTAGTGATGCTCCTTAGAATTTATTTTCACACTAAGGATTGCTTTATGTGAAGCGGAGATACCACATAACAGCTATGCCAAAACTACTCATGCTCAGTGCCATTATCACAGACATTTGACAGTTTTCTTCTTTTAATCCATGCAGACCTGGATGAGACATGACGTTCATAAAGATTTGTCCAGACCTAAGAAATCTCATTATTTCATACGTCTTCATATGTGCTGACTTGTGACGCACTGCTGCAGTCCTGCATAGTGTCACGTCAGCCCGTCTCTTTAAAAGAAGAGTTTTTCCCTCCTCTTCTCTCTCCATTCTGCAGCTTATCTCAGCATTGTCAAGAAGGTAGAGGGTTTTTATTACAGGGCAGATTTAATAAAAGCACAGGATTTTGATGACTTTGCTAGCATCTGTTGTTTGTACTGCAGCTGTTGTGTGTTTGCGCTCCTGTACTTGTGTGTGTGAGAATCAGCAGTTTTTTTTTAGTTCCAGCCTCACTGTGAGTGTCAGGTTCTGGAGCTTAGATCTTCTTTATCACATATAAACTAATGTGAATTATTAAAGGTTGATAATAACCTAGTACACCAATGTGTTAATATATTTATATACTATTTCTAATGAAAATATCACTGCTATACGGGCATTTCCATTCCTTTCATCTTAACTTTCAATGTAAGAAGTTCATGGCGACAGTGAAATGATGCATAATGCATAATGCATGTCATGACTTTTTGAGATCTCCAATAATTTTTCTCATATGCTGCAGCATGTTAACAATGTATTTTGGTCGTTTCAAGAAACTGACTCACTTGTCCCCGGAGGCACAGTTACTGCCATTACAGCCGGCAAAATTTACCGCAGGAAGGCTTATTTAGCAATATAACCATTCTGTTCTCACAAGCAAAGTGCAAGAAAAAAACAATAGCTGTACGTTTTCTCTAATGTTTTTAATTTTTCTGGGTAAATTTGTTCCCCTGACAGTGTTTTGCTCTCTTGTGAGATTATGGCACATTTTGTTCTCGGCCTGATGGTGGTGATTTTTGATTTGTCGTATGCTGTGTTCAGGCTTTAAGCAGATCATAATTTCACATAATAAAGATTTCGAGGAAAGTGGCAGAGCTGTATGATATATGGGCTCGTTGGGCTGGTCTTTCACTGACTCACTTGTCCAGGCATTCCTCTCTTTCTGGCTATCTCACTCATTAACTCACACACACATGCACACAATGTTCCGAGATGTTATTAATGCTCTCACCACCCTTCCCCCTCCTTTGTCCCTCTCTCTGCTTGTCTTTAATGGTCTACCATGTTATTAGTCTTCATCTTCGAATACTGTAAGGCCCATTCTGCAGGCCAGTCGATAGCCTGACTCTGCTGCGATAAAACGTCTCCTGTGTGTAGATGAAAGAGTGTTTGTGTCTGCAAGAATGAGTGTGAGCACAGAGCATAATGTCCTGGGATAAGTATTTGTGTTCTCTCTCTGTGTGTGTGTGTGTGTGTGTGTGTGTGTGTTTGGGTGNTGGGATAAGTATTTGTGTTCTCTCTCTGTGTGTGTGTGTGTGTGTGTGTGTGTGTGTTTGGGTGCCTGTGCCCTGTTATCTAAACTGACTGTTCCTGCACAAATGGTCACCATAACTCCTGAACAGCAGGGGGTGCTAATGAGAAACAGAAGTAATGGTGGTCGTAGCCATTTGTCTCTCCACATGCTGGCTGCTCATTTTGTTCGGATGTTTTTGCTTTGGCAGTTTGGAACTCAGCCCTCATATACAAAATGTAAAGCATGTCCATAACAACTCATTAACTGCAGTTTTACCCTTCCTTTAACCCTCATATAGTCACCCAGATAATGTCGGCCAATGACAGTGGGTTTCATTGTCAAAAATAGAACCAAATGCCCTAAAAGCAATGGGCAGGTCATATTTTTGCAACAGTTTTCCCGGCTGATATGTCAAATCTTTGATCCTCAAGGTGTCAGAATTTTGCTCCATCAAAGACTCCAGCTCGAAACTTATAATTGTGGGCTTCAAATACAGAGCATGGATATGTGTGCGCATAGGTGTGTGCATGTCTGTGTGCGTGTGTTATCTGCTTGACACTTTTGAATGCACCCATGGTTGTGCATTGCCTGTGCACAGCTGGGTGCCATGGTTGTACAGCTGGGTTTGCTTTTGCACATGTAGATATCATGTGTGTGCTTTACTTAATTCACGCCACAAGCAAGTGCAGCATATAAATAAATAAATAACTGCAGGGGAGGGAGAGAGAGAGAGAGAGAGAGAGAGAGAGAGAGAGAGAGATTAAAGCTGAAAAAAGGGAAAATGTGTGGCATTTATCCTACACACCTTACCTCCCAGTCACGCACACAGTGAAGCAGGTAGCAAGCTAACGGGTACAGGTTGTTCTGGAGNACCTCCCAGTCACGCACACAGTGAAGCAGGTAGCAAGCTAACGGGTACAGGTTGTTCTGGAGTGTTCTGTCTGAAGGGACATTAGATGTCCCAGGCGTGGGTGACACTGACAGACTCAGCGTACATCACAAGCTAGAGTCCTTGTCCTGACAACCACATGATGGTAGATCAACCAGGAAATGAGTGGAGAGGAGGAGGAGGAGGAGGAGGCAGAGGAGGATAGTGGGAGGGGAGAAGGGGATACGAAAAAGTGCTGATGATGCGGGCTGTCTCTGCTGTCAACTGCTGGATATAATGAGACAAGGAGGAGCGGGGGGGNGGCATGGTAAAGGCTTTGATTAGAGAATAAAAAAAAGAACGAGAGGGGAGTGAACGGTGCACAGTAATGATGGAGATGCTTGTTTCCATTTGCGTCACAAAGTGGAGGAAGAGTTTCTAATGTTGGTGGTCTGTGTTAAAAATAACAAGGGAGCTCTCACTTTAGCAGTTATGATGAGATTGAAGACCATAAATGATTAATGAGACAATGTCCAATCTCTTCTTTGCCATTATCCACTTTCAGAACTTCAAAGGCTTATAAATGAAACCATTTCAGAAAGAATCCTATTACTTCCATCTATATATGAATTATATTTTTGCGGTAATCTCAGTATAGTACAGACAGAATATTGGATGGAAACATACTGACTGAAGTTCTTCGACCATTACTGTGGTTCTTCTCTCTGACCTTTTAATACTAAGGACGTTGTTAATAAGTGAAGTTGAGCTTGTTATGACTCCATTGTCTGAGGCGGAGTGTGCTTCTCTTTATTGATTCCACCCTGTCACCCCATTCGGTAATCATAAAACTTAAAAACTTAGTTCGCCTCTACAGTAGCCCATGAAGTCCATTTTGAGATTGGCTTGCTTTGACTTTGCCAAGCGGTACGGCCGCTTTTCAACGGCCCGCCTCACCTCCAAAAGGGACCAATGTCAGAGAGAAGATTAAATGTGAAGATCTACACAGCCATGGACGGGCTCTCACTCTGGAAGAAAAACCTTTCACATTTCACTGAAATGTAATTGAATTTTCCTCCATCTTATCGGCCCAGTGATGGGATAGAATCTCTCACTTTCTGCTGGGGAGTCAATGGAAACGCAACAAGCAAACTGCTCAGGCTCTGTTTATATTTACCACCAGAATGAACAGAGTAAAACATTTCTTTTCCCCTTCCTTTAAAAGCAATTTCACTGATCAGGGGAGACTGATTTAGAGAGAGAGAGAGAGAGAGAGAGAGAGAGAGAGAGAGAGAGAGAAGCTTAGAACAGTGCTAGATAATGGAGAACATGACAAAGAGTGAAATGTGCCCATGATGTTACAACATCTCCCTCCTGCCTCAGCTCTGTATATCCAGTAAACAGCTCCTCTCTCGATTTGCGGCAAGAAATAAACCCTTCAGGAAGAAAAACAAATAGCTGCAAGTCTGTGCAAATCAGTGAGAATTTGTTTTAAAATAGATTTGCATTTGTATCATTTTGACAAAAAGGGAAGAGAGGTGAATGAAGCAGACTTTAAAGCACAGTCATCTTCTCACTGCATGGGGAATAAAGATAATGTATCATGTTCTGTTCCAGGTATCGTACTCCTGTGTGTGTGTGTGTGTGTGTGTGTGTGTGTGTGTGGCCTATAATTCACTGAGGAACTTGGTGTATTTATTAGATATGTGTGCATGTCTGCCTTGTGGTCCTCTTATTATTTTTTGATAAGTCGTGGGCCTCTGTTTGTCTCCACTGAGTGTGTCTATGTGTATGTGTGGGTGTGTGTGTGTGTGTGTGTGTGTGTGTGTGTGTTTGATTGATGTCATCAGCAGGCTGTTAGGATAGTTGAAGGTGAATTATCTAAAGTATTGGACTGATAGAGTTTTCCCATTTGTGTAATATTGCTGCTATTTTTCAAACAACATAATCTTACACAGTGTGGTTCATTTTATTATAAATGCCTTAAAAATTATACATCATATCACAAAAATTAACAAAAAACAATATATTCATGATTTAATGCAATATTACATGTTAAGCAACTGTCAAAAAACTGATTATTAAATTATAAATTTTAATTTTGAAGTCAAATTTGTTTTGTAAAATGTCACTTGGTAACGTCAACATAGAAATAAAAGATGACTCAATTTTTCTCTTTTCTCTTTTTCATTTCTTTTGTTCCATTCTCTCTTTATTCCAGCACACAGTCAATGTTATACTTGTTTGACAACCTGTACTTTAATCATAATTGTGCAGTGAACTGTAACGAATCAGACACTGTAATAACTTAATCTGACACCGATAGTAACAAATTACTCATTTATCCTCAATAAATTAGCTCAGCAGTGACAGGGACAAGCCGTAACAGTGTGTGTTGCATTTAAATTCAGTGTATTATAACATTAGCCATAAAACAGCAGGTTTTCTGTGTGGGTGTGTGTGGGTGTGTGCACTTGTCATTGAAGGACTGTTCAGGTCATAAACCTGATCTATGGTGCAAAGTAAAATCTAATAAAGTCTAAGAGCCGCTAATTTGACGTGAAACTTGAAAGTTTCTGGACTTTTTTTTTTTTTTTTTTTTNTTTTTTTTTTTTTTTTTTTAAAGTCGTATGCTGTAATGCTAAATGAGAGTTTGCTCCGACTTTCTGAACTTCCTCCAGTATTTCCAGGCTCTTGTGATTTGGAACCATAGACATGAATCTGTGTTATGTCATCCTTGAAGTTTCCAACTTAGTAGGAGCCAAATTCAAACAAAACACTGGGAAATGACCTGGGGATATGGAAGTCAGCTGAATAAAGACAAATACTGTTATTTTCCCCTGATATGCTGCATAACAGGCAATTAGCTTGTGGAATCTTTGGGGGCGGGAGGCTGCTCGACTGTTTGTTCCACTGGCAGCGAGGCAAAGCAGCAGCTGAATCATTTCTCTAGGCGTTTTCATTCCTGATTACACCCTCTCTGCTTTCCAGAAAAGTGTTTTTTTTTCCCCATGAGGTGTAAAACTACAGATAAGATTTATAACTTTAGAAATTTTAAACAGAAGTGCTTCAAGCCAAGATATTTGTTTTTTAATTAAGCTAATTTTAAGAGTAAATGTCCTAAAACGCAACTAATTTTCCAACAATCCTGTTAACAACAAACATATCCATCACGACAAATATTCTAGATTTTTTTTTAGAAAAAAAAAAATTAAATTTTTTTTCCTGCTTAAGAAAATAAGACTTTCAAGACTCAATAACAGGTAAAATGATTTAGTAAGAATTTTATATTTTTTCTTGGGTCTGAGTCTTGATTAAAGAAAACCATCCTGTTTTCTCATAATAGATGTTTGGGGTTATCTTTGCATCAACCAATTTTCCGACTTGCTTCCAGCTAAAAATAGAAACTTCAAAGGAGTCTAATAATCTGGAACATACGGTAGCTTGACATGATTGATTTCCTCAGATAACAAAAAACCAGGCTAAATCATCTTCAAAAAGAGAATAAGATCTTGAAACTTTCAAATGAAGAGAAACTGTCAAGTCCCCTTTTCTGCAGTATAAATGTGCTTGTATCCAAATAAATGATTCAGTTCCATACATCCAGTGACACCAGATTCAGAGATCTGTGATATTGAGGCAACACTGATGTCAAAATAGATCCTTCGGTCAAGCCTGAGGGCTTCTTCTGTGATTGTTTTTTTCTTTTGCTGCATCCTTGATGTCCGTTTGTAATGCAGGTTTCTCTCTTGACTCAAAATCTTGTCCTGCATATTTCACGACCTGCGTTGCATTGCTACTATAGGAAGATTTTTCATTGGCATTGCACGTGTGTGCGTGGTTATACCGCTCTGTGTATGCGTTTGTGTGTACTTGCATAAGGTCTGTGCATGCAGTTTCTCTCTAAACCCTTTGGGCCAATACCTTGGTTCATTCTAAAGTTCACCGCGATAAATAAAAGTCTGGCCTCTTTACAGCAGAAGACTAGAAACTCCTTCTGCTGCATCTTATTTTGTAGTCTCACCTCGACTTTCACTCCCCTCCCCCCACTCACCCTCCATAAAAGTATTGGGATCAGAGGATTTTTACAAGAGCTAAAGGCACATGCTCTGTACTTTTCAAAGACATAACTGGTTGCCATTGATCTGAGTTTTCTTCAGCGCTAAGAGTGTATGAATTGCAAATAAGAAACACTTTCGAATCCAATCTCTCTTTAACACCTTGTTGCTAACCAGTGATATTCATGAGCGCTGTCAGCCCAGCCAAGTGAACGTGGTATTGATTTGCATCTCCACAAATAATCCATCATTTCAAGCTTGATCAGAGGTGAGCAGAAAGCGAAATGAGGACACTGCCCATTATGGATCGCTGCATGTCTTGAGTTTTGATGTGGCGAGTTTTCCAAGGAAGGGTATCATGTAGGTAGTCCATCCATATACTACAACGATCTTCATTTCACCTTTGAAATAGAACTGCCTCCTCCTCCTCCTCCTCCTTTTCTTTTTCGCCCATTCGCCCTTAAAATCATACGTCATCTGTGGCCCTACTTCTTCCTAATGGAAGGAAAAAAAACACAGATACTGCTAACACGTGACTGATGCAACGCCTGCCTCATGATTTAAAGATGTCATGGCTATATTTGTTAACAACTCCACGCTAAAGCTTCTGTCGACGTGGACATGAATATGTTTCTGGCGCTGAGGAAATTACACTTTATGCAGAAAGCATCTCAAGTGTTTCCTTAGTCCCTTTCTGGCCTTTATTGTTGGATTTCAAACAAAAGCGAAGCTCTTATGTGAGCTGTAGTGCTGCAGATGTGTGTATCTGTGTGTGTGTGTGTGTGTGTGTGGAGCTGATGTGTTGCCATATGATCTTGATCAAGGAGACTCAAATATAGGATATAGCTTTTCATTTGTTGATTAAGGAAGGCACAGTGGATTTGATTTATATGTTGGGGTTTTATTTCAGTTTAATAGTCTATGCTCTGTATACACACACACCAAACACACACTCAAACATCTGGCTTTTTGTTTGACATTGTAAACTCGTCCATTTGTGTAAATGAGAGCATACATATGGTTTTTCATAGCCATTCTCATACAATACCCATCTAGCCATCACTATAACACTATTCTCAGTGCTCTAATCATTCAGGTGTGTGTGTGTGTGTGTGTGTGTGTGTGTGTAATTGTGATCTGGTGATTCGGGGACCTTTAACCCATTTCTATGGTTCAGTTGCAAAGTTGGATGCCAGTCACTGTTGATTTACTGAAATTACCTAAAATTTAGAGGTGTATTCCCAAAAATGATCAGTAATGATATGAATTCAAAACTGGCAGCAAATGAAAAACAAAATTCTGGTATTTTTATAATGCAGTTTTTTGTCTTTTGTTACCAAAGTTATAGAAATTCTCGCTAGATAGTTGGATGATTTTGACTTCTAATGTACATGGAAACTTTATATATTGAGACAATTTTAAAGCTAATTTGTCTAGCTTGTTTCCCACTGTTGTTTGTTAGTGTGTTTTGTTAGCATGTAGCTTGAGTCCTTGTGACTTAGGATCATGGATCTTATAGCTTATTAATTGTTAGTTGGTCTGATTACACATAATCAGAACCCGATCTTTTTCCTCCCTCTCTCTCTTTCTCTCTCCTCCTTGCTGTGCATGTCTCAGCCTCACGTTCTGCCTCATCTCCTCATTCGTAATGCAGCACATCTCATATCCACACAGTCGTCCTCCATCTCCCAGAAGACACTTGAGGAGCCTCACCAGCCACACACACACACACACACACACACACATACACGCGCACACACACAGACTCTCAGCTCACATACATTTACCCCACTGTATTCTCAAATCCCAACCGCTCACGCTAGCATATTGTATGTTCAAAGGCACAAAAGAGGTGGACTAAATATGTTTTACTGAGTTGCTGTAGTCCATGTGAAGAGGTTAACAAGGGGTCAGGTCAGAGATTGACAGAGAGAAGGAGGGAATTATGCGCTTTTATGATTACTAACAGTGAAGAAAAATGACTGAACTTGACCTTGTAATTAAAGAGGCCCGTGGACTCATTGATACTAATTTGCTTGAAGCTGACATTGTGCATGTTAATAGCCGGTGTTTGCCTATGTTAAATGAAGTGGAATGAGAATGATTTGCAGTCTGCAGGAGGATAGCCATGGAGTAAAATTGGATTGATATTCAGGGCAGATTGTGTCACAGTGAGGGCACAATATATATTTTGATGCGCTCTTCTTCATCTTCTCCTTCATCTTTTTCAGTCATCATCGTGAAAGTGAGGTGGACTGGCTATGATGCAGAATATTTTATTTGATTACGGCTAGGTGTCTCAAGCTAGAGGATTTTTTTTTCTTGTTAAGGAAAAACGATGCAGTTCTGAGGAGTCACTCTAAACACACACACACACACACACTTAGACTCTCTCTTGCCTCCATTTTTCCCTGCAGTCTGAATTCTCTACTGTGGCCACGGCACTAAGTCATGCTTTTCCTCCTTGCAGAGACTGTGATGAATTTCAAACACCCCGATGATGTATTCAGCAAATTTACCCATACGTTACCCTCTCCATGCACTGGAAGAAAGGAATATGCTTATTTATGCAGAAGTTTCTGCTCTACAGTCTGCCCTTGTGTTCTGCCTGATGAACTGATTAATTCCCTATGAGAAACAGAAGTGGAGATATAGGGGAAGGGGAAGGAAAGAGGGATTTACTGTAGCATAAGTGATGAGGTGACTGAAGATTGTTGGAGTCCAACTTTTGAAGAGAAATAGTTTTTCAGGGAAAGCAAGCATACCCAGTAAAAATCAGTTTTATTTCAAAATTCAGGTGTAGGATTGAACGAAAACCAAGAAATGATGGCGGTGAGCAGCTTCTTCAGGAGTCTTATTTGCTATGATGTGCCGATGCCATTTTCCTCACATAATGCCCGCTTCAGCAACTCTTTAGCTGCAGACCACCAGAGGATTCACCTTCTGAACCTGCTGGTCACCAGCTTCAATATCTCATCTCTGCTCTCACGCGGCTTGATGTGATGACGCTGCAAAAGTTTTGCGATCAAGGTCAATGAAGTCACAACATCCCACAGCAATTTGAGTTCACATTAAATACATGATCATTGGATCAGGTGCATAAATTTGATGTCATTGCCCTTTACACAGAAACAGATCCTCATTGGCTGTAGTCACTGGCTCTTTATATTGGCAATTTATCAATCTTTATGGTTGTTTACAACCATAGAAGTCAAATAAAATGCCTCGGCCACCAAAACCAAACTAAGGACAATATAATTCCCTGAACACAACACATCACTGTGACAAATCAAATCGCTAAAGAACAATGATGCGTTCAACATGCACTTAGAATTTCAGACCTCCGACTGGGAAAAGTCAACTCAGAATTCCTATTCGGAAAGTTGGGCATGGTTCCTCAACCATGAGTTCAGTATCATCATTTCAATATGGCTGAGGACAGCATAAACATAATTTTTCTGTTTATAATTGAACGTTTATAAGCATTTTCTTTGAATTAATCAGCATGCAGACACAATATTAGGTTAAGCATAACACTTGCAAAGCAAAATGTAACTTCTTCTGTTCCGACAGAGTAAACAAAGCAAAAGCTTTCATGTTGCCTCAGACTTTGTTTTGTTTGAACTTGTGGTGGTCATAAGTGAGGGAATTACAAGATATGACTTCTGTGTTTGAAGTACATCAAGCACAGCACAAGACGAGTGCCAACATTTGTTAGCGTTAATGCAAAGTCAGCACTTCCTGCAGCTGCTTCACAACAAAAGTAGCAGACTTGATTAAGCCTTTTCCAGTACAGCAGGAAGTACTGGGTTGTAATCACTGAGGGCTGGTTAGGGGAGGTTAGTTAGGTCTCTGCAGATGTGCACCTCTGTGTCCTTTTTATAATTTGCTGGTTCCTTTGTCCTGCTGAAATGGCAGCAGTGAAACTCATGGATTGTGCTGCTTCCTGCCAGGAGAACTGAAGAATGTCTGGGTATGATGTCTTGTTTCAGGTTTATGCTCCCTTTCACACTGCAACAGAAGCAGCATCTCCTAAATACATCTTTTAGCTGGTTTATGAACAAAAATAGAACACAGCAGCATCTGAGCACCTCTAGGGGCACTTTACAGACTAAGTAAGATGGCCATGATGCCTAATAAACTCAGATTCTCATATTATATGTATGCAATCTCATTATTTTTGCCTCTTTGTTTTGAAATGGAGAGTTTTTAATGCTTAATGTTGGCAGTTGGTGAGAGAGTGTGTGATCATGAAAGAGTATTTTCTCCTTTATCAGTGAAAGGACTGCATTGCAATGCATGGGAGGTAGAAACAACAGGGGAACTGCACTTACACACAGCAGCTGCAAGCCAAACATATGCAGCACAAACAGTGTGTCACTTCTCTGCAATGCTGCAAACCCACACACGTGACTACATGGAAACTCCGTGCAGCTCCAAGCAGAATGAAGCCGTACATCATGATTACATTCAATATTGATAGATTTTTTTTTTTGCACCCTCTCTTCTAAATAAGATTATTTATGGACATTTTGCTTGTGACATTAATGTTGG
The DNA here is from genome assembly GCA_014773175.1 of Lucifuga dentata. Classification (NCBI taxonomy): domain Eukaryota; kingdom Metazoa; phylum Chordata; class Actinopteri; order Ophidiiformes; family Bythitidae; genus Lucifuga; species Lucifuga dentata. Next base: position 402,778 of record VXCM01000035.1, on the reverse strand, counting down.
AAGTTGTTGCCCAACTGATTTATCACCTAAACAAGGCACAACATGAACACGCAAACTCACATTAACCTGTGTTGAGCTAACGTACTGTACGTGCCCGTTAGCAATCATGGACAAGAGAGCAGGAGATGTCAGAGATGCTGTAATTACAATCTGGATGAAACACATGGAAGCCACAGCGCTCGTTTGTCTTCCTTACTGACATATGGAAAAATGAGAGGAGAGAGAGAGAGAGAGAGAGAGAGAGAGAGAGAGAGAGAGAGAAGATCTAGAATTTGTGTCCACCTTGTCAGTCATATTGACACCTAGAAACTCTCAATCTCCTTACCTGGAGGACAGAGTGACAGAATGAAAGAGACGTGTGTGTGTGTGAGAGAGAGAGAGAGAGAGAGAGAGAGAGAGAGAGAGAGAGAGATCAGGAACACAGTGTGGCTAACCTTATTTGGTTTCAACACAAACTGACCTAAATTCAGCTGCACACAGTAGAATATTGGTTACCAGATCATCCTAAAGCATAGGAAACACTCCAGCAAAACGCAAATAGGAACGACTACAATTAGATTCACAACAACGAGGGGAAACACTGACATCTTCTTTTTTTCTAGACGGTTTTATTTTTTGCTAAAAAAAAAAAAAAANGTAAAAAAAAAAAAAAAGCTCACCTGCAGCTGAGTGTTGAGACACTAAGGGTTCATTCCTCCATTCATTTTTCATTACTTATACAAGCTCTATTTAGAAACAGCAGACCAAGCTGTGCTGCCGTAAAGATATTTTCTGTACTGCCTTGTGTGATGAAAATTAGAGGCGAGCCTCCCATGAAGGAAGGGGATGCAGATGAAATTAAGCAGCAGAAACGTGTTTTTATTACAGGTTTTATTTTTAAGGGTGGTTACACAAATGATCACGCTGTCTCGAGTAGAAATAAGCAGACACAAATTGACTCTGAACACCCAACATTCTCCTTTGCTAACATGAGCAGAGATTGCTTCTGCATATGCCAACCTGAATGTCCTGGTTTTAAGCTCACTAAATCAGTCTTATCATCATATCGAATATGGCAAGAAAAAAAGACTTATCTTAATCTTGGTAATAACACGTCAAGCTGTTATCACAACTGCCGTCAACTGGGGTGTAAACATGGGCATCTTAAAGGATCTTAAAGGATCTTTGAGGGAAATTGGTGATACATAATAAGTTGCCCTTACAACTCATGTACATCACGTGAAAATGATGATTCTTTTAGTAAATAAACAGTGACAGACAGTGCATATGGTACATGACACGTTGTGCTGCGCAAGCTTTGTATGCGTTCTCAAGGCTGTCTGCAGAGTCTCTGAGGAAAAGAAGTTTAGTCATTTCGCACATCAGATATTTTCTCAAATCCATCCTGAGACTTATGCAGATTTCTGTGTTCTTGTTTTCATTTAGGGATCTGTTTTGAAACATTTGCAATGGTTTAATCTGCAAAAAACCCCACACTGATCCATTTCTACTCTCTTCTTCCTGCAGTACGCATGCAGTGAAAACATGTCATTTTAGGCACCGTCTCTTTAAGACTCCAGTAAAGCTCGCTCTATTCTGATATTCTCTACATATCGATGTCAGAATATTGTGGAAGTAAAGGATGGCACAAAAATAAAGTGTTCAGGGCAGTTCAGGATGTAGGGGTTTGACTTATCATTGACATTCCCAATATCCAACACATACTGCTGACTGTTTTGCACTATAAAAATGAGGGGAAATAATAAAAATTAAAATATGACCCCTTTAATTCACTTACATAAATCATTTTCAACATGAGTCATGTTTTGATGGCCTCTCAAGGGATGCTCCATGGATGAAGGATGCATTGGCTGCTTTGCACATTAGTTTGTCGCTCCAACAACACAATAGCATGAAGAGTCTATAGCATCAGATACACATTCAATAACTTTGTGACTTCATCCACTTAAAGCTGGAGTCCATTAAGAATTATTACATTCAAGGCCAGTGAAGTAAAATAGGAAAGAATAAAAAGGCAGAGGAGTGTGACAGAGCCAAAGAGATGGAGACGGACTAGGGAACTAGTCTGCCTCAGCTCTGAAAATTGAAACAGTGGAGACATTTGAATTAGTTGCACGACTGTTCCCCATGTCCATGTGTTTGTGTGCGTGTCTGCAGTCCGTGTGTGTCACTACTGGCTGTCAATTTAATGTTTCTTCACATTTCCTGTTGTGAAGAATTTGCTGCAATCTGTAATAGCTTCTGATCTTTTCTCTGTCGTGTGGTTTTGTCAGCTGTTCTGTGCCGTATATTTTTCTGTTTCCATGTCTGTCAGTAGTGTGTCTAGACAGACAACAGAGACAGACAGAACAGAACAGGTAGGCATATGCCACCCTCTCACTGGTAGCAGTGAGATCATACAAAAACAGGTCAACCTCCATTCACCCAGGCAGCCTGGAGAAGAGGTCAGAGCTCCGCACGGATGCAGCAGCAACCTCACTCTGCGTTTTCTCCTCCTTTCTGCAGCGATGACCTTTCTCCAGACTCGCCTATGGGGGAGGAAGGGAAGGGAGGAGAGGGGGAGCTGCAGAGTGAGGCCCAGCCACAGCCGCACCAACAGCCACAACCACAGCAACAGCAACAGCAATCTGAGACTCAGCCACAGACTCCTGAACCCCAGCCACAGCCTGAAACCAAACCTCAGCCAGAAACCGAACTCAAACCCCAGCCTGCCCCTCAGCCTGAGCTTCAGCGCCAAGCTGAGGTTTCAAGTGAAGAAGCAGCAGCAAAGGACGTCGCTACAGTCCCAACGCCTGGCAGAGAGGAGCAGAATGAGGTGGAGCAAAAGACGGAAGAGGGGAAGATGGAAAGAACTCAAGAAGGAGAGGAGGTGCCGGCTGAGCAACTTGAGGGCGAGGCAGCACAGGAGGAAGAGGAGGAAGAAGCGGGGGGAGCTAAAGGAGGTGGGGCAGGGAGGAGAGCCAGCCTGCACCACACGGCCTCACCCTTGAGGGTGCAACGCAATGGGGCCTGCTCACACTCCACCACCTCCGACTATGAGCTCTCGCTTGACCTCAAAAATAAACAGGTAGGGTTGTGTTGGGAATCGGGGGGAGGGGGGTATTGTACGGATNGGGGGGGGGGGGGGGTAGTGGGTAACATGGCTTGTGTATATTGTACGTCTTGTGGTCTGGCGTTTGTGATTTTTAGTTTTCTGTCTGAGGTTGAGGCCTTGTGCTTTGGGGTCAAAACTGGAATTTGACAATTCAGTGTTTAAATTTTTATATTCTTGTTTGTCATTTTTTTGTCACTGTTGTTGGACTTTGGATGACATTTGCTATCCAAATTGTATCAATTGATGAAGAGCTGCCTTTTATTCATTACCACAAGTCATCATTCCTTAGCATAATTCATTATTCCCATTGCCAGCATCATCATCTTCATCAACTTCACAACATCTTCTGTCACATTTGGAGTGATGAGGTTTCTAAAAATATTATATAACGTAAGATTTTGTCTTAGCTAATTTTTATGTCTGGTTGTAAATTAAGGCATGTGCTTGTTATCTGTTTTTATGGTGTTACAGCAGATAAACCGATGTTTCCTCTGTCTGAGACTGATGTGTGGATGTGTTGTGATTGCTGACTTGTATTTGTGTATGCATTTCCATTCTCAAGTTTGTGTTCTTATCATATTGTTCATCAGGGACTTGGAAATCATTATAAAATCATCTCCATTTCAAGAGCCATTAGATATTCATCATTCATTATCATTCTCATCCATTTGACAAGCATTCTTCATTCCAAGGACTTTCAAACAGGTAAGACAGCAGAATTTGTGTCCAAGCTGTGGACTCAGTCTCTATGGTCAGATTTACTGATGTTATTGGGTCAAAGTGTGTTTTTGCTTTGTTGTTATTGTAGGTGTGCATATGTTAACAGTTAATTAATAGTCTAGAACAATTACTAAACATTAATGATGCTGGTGCTGATTCTGGTTTGACAATCGAACAATCAAATTGTGACCAATCATTAGTATACTGTGAAGTTAAATCTATTCAGAGGGTGATAGGTCAAATTTGACTTGTTTCTATCTGAGTTGATATTTGCTATAATTCAGATAATGTCCACTTAAATGACATTATTTTTTGAGATGGGTGCTTTTGCTTTGTTTCCCTCTGTCAGCTCCGTTTTCTCTTAATCTTCACTTTTTTTCCTCACTATCACTTCATTATTTGAGAGCTTCACTTATTTTGACCTCAGCTTCCCTCTCCCACCTCCATTCGACTGATCTTTATCTCTCATATCTCTCTCTCAAAGATGCTGCAGATACACGATCAGGAAGATTGATCCTCTCTGTGCACACATGCACCCCAACGAGGTTTTGCTCAACCACTAATAGCTGGGGGTGTAGGGTCTTGATGGATCTACAGATCAATGTCAGGGTAATTGGATCTGTGAGGTGATGCCTTGATTGCTGTTGAAGAAGCTCATGACTGATGAGTCATGAGCGCTAACTCACTTTAACTGGAGCGTCAAACTTCCAGAAACCTATTTTTCTTACTGCGTTTATAAGCCTTTAAAGTGGAATATTAGTTAATCTTACATTTGGAAACCATATGACAACTGATTTTGTATGATGTGAACGCTGAATAGTGTCTTATTGCTTCTCTTCCTCCGACTGGCGGTGTTGCTCTTTCACATCAACGTAGGGAATGAATTGAAGAGATTACAGCAGTAACTGAGTGAAATCCCTTTATTTTTTCTATTTCAGTCTATTAAAATCAAATGAAGCGTCATTGCTGTCTACCCTCTCAGTCGCTACCTTTGAAATCCATCACTATAGAACAAACTAATGTGTGGTAAGGTGATTAATCAGACAGAGAGATCAGAGAAAGTAACTAATGCAGCTTCCATCGGTGCTTTAACCAGCTGATAAGTGATACGTGACTCGTAAGTATCTACATATCCATTTCCTGTCCATGTTTACTAGGCCGTAATTGCTGCTAATCTGCTGGAGTACGTATTGTATTGACTTTCCTATGAATCAAAAGCCAATTATCTAGATAAAGCTACACAATTAGCAGTGAAAAGTTGATTTTGAAGGCTTGCAATTCTTTATAAAAGCATTTTTGTCATTCAGTAATCAGTGACCTTTTGAGTAACTGACACTGGTAAAGGACACATCAGCTAAAGAGATCAGTATTTTCAGAATTTCTATTGTTTTTTCCATTTTATAATACAGTCAGCATTAGTTGTGTCCCAGTTTAGCTGTTGCATAATATCTCATTAATTGTGCAGGTTTCTGTGCTGTAGACACGACAGTATACATGAGCATTAAAACTAATAATCACAGCTTCGCTTTTTGCCCCTCATTTATGCAGCATATGATATAGCTTAATGTGCCGTATAACCCATGAATCAGTGTTTCAGTGATTTATGAAATAATCCCAAGTGAATAGTGTAGATAGTATTTAACTGCTGTTGCATGAGATTTTAAAAGATAGCCACTGGTCAAAATCTCAGATTCCATTAGTCAAACACTCAAAATGCATGCTTTTGTTATGCGAAGATAATGTTTTGTTTTGGGTTTTTTTGGCTTGTTGTTTTGTTTTTCAAATTGGTAATAAATTGCGACGTGTATACTGCAACCAGAGATAGGGATAGCAGGATTCCCATGTGTGGCATATAACAATCATGGCTCTTCCTTAAACGAAAAACACAAAAAATAGGTAAGTTCTGCAAATTAAGTGCAATCAAAATAAAATGTTTTTGTCATTCAGCTTTGTTTAAAATTTGCTAAGAAAAAAGCTATAAGACATGTAATTCCTTTAGTCATTTTCTTGTAATACAAAAATTTACAGACATTACTCTTAACACCTAAATCTGCCCCTTAAAAAAAAGAGTCACAAAAGTGGCCCTATCTGTCGCACTTCCAGTCTGACTTTATTTTGAGAAAGATTTCTATTCAAGCAAAACCATTTCCAGACTAAATACATTCCCTTCAAAAGCCTCTGGCTATTAATATTTTATATAGAGACAAAGTCCTGCATTTCATACCAAAATATCCATCATCACTATCTCATGCCCCAATTTTGATTTTGCTATTGCAGCTAAAATATATTTGAAATAACTGTGGAGTTCTTTCCTTTTTTTTTTTTTTTTTTNTTTTTTTTTTTTTTTTTTTTGTTTTTTTGTTATCAAAGCCCCATATTCACACTGATTGTTGGACTCACATTTAAACGTTGGTAAAGTTGCTTTTTTTAATGTATATTTTTCCAATTTATAATCCATTTAAGCTAAATCTTCAATGACATACTCATATTTTCCTACACATACTGAAATATCTCTGTACCAGTTTGCATAGGACTGTTTCCCACTTTTTTCCCGTTTGGTGAAAGGGTAACATGAGGTCACGCTGGTGCTGATCCTTCTGTCAAAATCTATTTAGAGCCCCTGGTGGAAGAGAGCACTGTCATCACCATTCTCTCAAACCGCTGCCTCTCTGAAATAATCTCTCTCCATCAGCACTTAGTGAAGTGATCAGAGGCAGAACTGACAGTTTGGCTAATGGGAGACAGGCGATTTTCAGCTGTGCAACTCTTGATGCACTCATCCATTTCGCCACTTTCCTCTATATCTCCTTCTCTCCCCGGAGAGCCACTTTCTTATCTTGAGGGCTCCGGTTATTCATTCATCTGCCAATTCTTTCATTTTCCTTTACTTCACTGTTTTACATCAGTGGTCCTCGTTCCTGGTCCTGGGGAGCCACAGCACTGCATATTTTCAACCTCTCCCTGCTTTACCCACACCTGATAGCTAAATCAAGTGTGTTTAGCCAATCAAGATCTGGGAGGCTCCAACTCTTGATCACAAGAGCCAGGAGAGATTGAGCGCTGTGGCTCCTGAGGACCCAGAATGAGGACCACTGTTCTACATGAATGGTCTACACATCCCTACAGTAGTTAGAGATCATAGTGCCTAGGTCCCAAACCAACTATATGCATCCCTGTTTTCAAAGCTATGTGGTTTAACTTAATTTAGTTTAATTGGATTTGGATTTGTTTCCACTCTTCGTACAGATCGTTTTGGCTGGTCTAAATACAACAATTGTACTCAGAGCAGATCATAGCAAACCACACCGAGACCATTTTGTGGAGGCGGTTTTGGTTAATCCATTGATTAATCTAGAACCAGAGAGGGCTAGGTGGACACTTTGAACATTAAGTAAACTCCACTTTTGATTACCCATTACCCAAATCAAAAGAATGCTGTAAAATGGACATGCTGAAGGTTAGCATGTTTTTGTATGTGCTCATGCTCTTGTTAAATTGTGTTGTTGCTGCATATTATTTAGGTATCGTGACATAGTAAACTTCTTCCTGTTTTGATTTTGTTGTTCCCATCACCAGACAATTCTGACCAATGAACAGAGCAAGCACTCTTAATGTGACTTTTGTTTATATATTGCTGTTTGCTTGGATTTTTTTCTGTCTGAAACCAAACTGAATAAATCCCACATTGTAACAATTTAGTTCCTGATTTGGAAAAAAAAATATACAAATACAGGTCTGAGAAATGCCCTTAGATTTTATCCACATCTTTGCTTCCTTCTTCCTTTCATTCACCTCTTCCACATCCATCATCTTCCAGCTTGTTCTGCTGGCTGTAATCCTAACTGAATGTCAAAGTGTATCAGATACACACTCAGATAAGGAACAGAACTGTTTTGTCTGTCCTGGCTTATGCAGAAGGTAAAACAAACAAGACAGACTGCCATATTTAATTAACAGCAGCCGCATTGACGGTCCTTTCTCCCTTCAGCAGTGGAATTCTTTGTGATTTCATTTTCATGAGGAACACCTTTCTGAGTAATGAGGTCAAGCATATCACCTCTGCTCTTGTCTTTCTAGAATCTTATGTGGTGTAATTTGGAGTGCAATAAAAATGATAACCTTGTCACAAAAGAGGCTAAATTTAAAAAGTTGTAATGTTCAAAAGCGAAGTCTGCAGGAACTGACAATTCTCCACAAATCCCCATCAGCACATACAGTAGAGCTTAAATCCAGTGTCCTATTCAGAAACCACCTTAATATTCTTAGAATGTCTCACTTAGCTCAAAGAGGCTCTGCAATGAAATGTAAATGAAGATAAGATGGATTTCTCAGTGTCATTCCACTTTCTAAAGAGCCTTGTACGTGATTCAGTTTTTCCAATGACAATGGGAGAGGCTGCATCTTGTTGAGCTAACCACTTATCGCAAATTAGGCACTACAGTCTATCAGTGCCTCTTTGCAGAAGTCCATAAGTGGTGGTAGGGTGACTTTGTCAGGACGAAGCGAGAGGAGATTAGCGGTTGAAAGTCACATTTTGATCCCTTGTAGTTGAAGTTACAGGAGGGATATTTGAGCAACTCAATGCTCATTTAGAACATTTACCTTGTTTTATAATCTCAAAATGACAGACTCTTTTCCCTTTAAAACTCAAACATCCTCTATACTCATGGCCTTGATAAAGTCAGAACAGAAACAGAGTTATATTATATTGATTTAGTCTGAATGAATAGGATTTTGTAAGAGTGACTTGAGAAGATAAGAGCTCGGTCTGAGTACTTCCGCGGAAACACAGGCCCTGATTGTACTGGGAAACTCAAAGAGGTTTCATCTAACGAAGGCCATATTACATCTCTATTTCCCACAGCATTTGACCAATTTTTCACAGGAAAGATTAATGGCTCATTCAGTTTCAGACAGTTTAAAGTAGTGTGAGGATATCTCCATGGAATTCTCAGAGATTATGAGTTCTATTTGCTGAGGAAATGAACAGTTTGTTCAGATGTCATGAGTCAGATATTACTGTGTTCTGTGTTTCAAACGGGGACTTTGACTAAACTCTTACATCACAAGGAAACATTTCAAAGTGAAATAATTGAAATCTTAGAATATCAGTTTTGATATAACGTTGATTTGACTCCCTGTGATCTCCTGGGATTTTTCATTTCTTTTTCCAACACAGTTATCCTAGTCCTCACTCTTTTATTGTACAACTCATTCATTTTCTACCCAATCAAATCTCATATTCTTCTTCCATACACCATTTGATACTCTGTATACATCTGTGCTGCAAGAGATCATACTGTAGGTGTTACAGAAATAGAAGTGACTTCAACCTTGGCAATGGCATGTTTCCTCTATCGTTGTGCCTTGAGTTTGTTCTGTCATGTCTCATGAGTATGCATCCATCATGTATCACTGATTTTGGATTGCTACGTTTCTGCCCATAATTGCAAATTGTGCCAGCACATTGATTCACCAACTGCTGTCATCTTTATTGTGTTTTTGTTTTTTTTTTTTCTTTTGCAGTCCCTGACTCCCTGACTGACATCTTTGCTAATGCAGTTGTGTTAAAGTTATGAATAATACAAATTCCTTGGGGACTGCTGCCACCTTTTCTTCACCTCATGACTTGATGACAAAGCATTTACTGTCTGTCACTTGTGGGCTGTAATTTTAAGCATTAACAGAACTTTCAGCAATTCATTATTCCCCACTATCTCCCCCTTTTCCTCTATTTTCTAGATCGAAATGTTAGAACACAAGTACGGTGGCCACCTCATCTCCCGCCGTGCTGCCTGCAAGATCCAGACTGCCTTCCGCCAGTACCAGCTCAGCAAGAACTTTGAAAAGATCCGCAATTCCCTGTTGGAGAGTCGTCTGCCTCGACGGATCTCCCTGCACAAGGTTCGTGTGCAAAACACAGAAGGTTTCTCTGCTGAACGGGCCCTGGCTGAAGGCTGCAACCTGGCAGGCATCCCACTGGTGCGATCACCATCTCTGCCCACAACTGTTGGTGGCACCCTGACTGACCTGGAAGACTCCTTCACTGAACAGGTCCAGTCTCTAGCAAAGTCCATCGATGATGCGCTCAGCAACTGGAGCCTGAAGACCATGTGCTCACTGCAAGAAGGTGGCACTTATCAGTTCAGTGCTGACTCCTTCAACACAGCTGCAACAGCACCTACAGGAGTAGGAGGGGGAGGAGAAGGAGGTGGTGTGGAAGAATCAAAGATTCATCGAGGCCCAGTGGACCCAAGCGATTTGTCAAGAAGTGCAAGCAAACTGATGATGGCGTTCAGAGATGTGACGGTACAGATTGATAGCCAGAACTTCCGTGTTTCATCCTCAGTCATGGAATCTTCCACTTCTGTCACGCTTGGCAGCTCTGTCCAGCAAGACGGAGCATCCATCACTGTCACAACAACTTCCACCACAACAAATTCCACTCCAGCCACCATTCCACCTGCCCCCNCGCCTGCAGAAGCCCCCTCTGAACCCATAAATCCTCCACCACCTCCACAAGAACCCCCGTCACCCCCAGAATCAGTAATAGGAGGCGATATTGACTTCCCTGCCCCTCCTCCAAGTGAAGAAGAGCTAGGGGAGGAGGAGCAGCCTCCCTTAACCCCTCTGGACAAGATGGCTGCTCCTCAAGTTCCAGAGGAGGTTGTGGTGGTGAATGTAGCACCACCCACAGAGCCCCCTCGGGCCCCTCCACCCCCGGAGTCTGTGCCTTTGGTGAGCTCTCCTGCCATGGAGCCGCTGGAGGNCGGGCCCCTCCACCCCCGGAGTCTGTGCCTTTGGTGAGCTCTCCTGCCATGGAGCCGCTGGAGGTGAAGAGGAGCAGCTCAGAGACAGCAGACAACAGCTCAGAGCAGATGAGCAGCAGCAGCACGTCCACAGAGGCACGCTCAACATCTGAAACTTCATCCAAGGAGGCGCTGCAGGCCATGATCCTCAGCCTGCCACGCTACCAATGTGAGAACCCTGCCAGCTGCAAGTCACCCACGCTGTCCACTGACGTCATGAGAAAACGCCTCTACCGCATTGGCCTGAACCTCTTCAATGTGTGAGTAGTTATTTAAGATAGCATTATTCACATTTAGATTGTTTTCAGATTTGACAGCAGCAACAGTTTGATGCTGAATAAGACACTTAGTCAAAATGAACACATAAATCTTCAGCAGTATCAATTTATGATGCACCATAAGATACTAAACAGGTATTTTTTCACCCAGCTCCCACTGCATTTCCCCCTGTAGCCTCCAAAATATGCTCTCAGTGTCTGAAAGGTTGTTTATGAGTGCTGGTTGTTTAGTCATTCTAAATTCAGTTCCCCTGACTGTCGAGTGACAAAGTCAAAACCAGATAAGAACTTCCCAGGACTCACTCCAGACAGGTGTAACAGGGCTACATGGCAGTAAGAGATAGGAAATGTTGCCATGGTGACAACAGCAGGGCAGAACTGACTGAATCTGCTCTTTCTGTTGACATGTTGTGATTGAACCTGAAACTTTGACATGTGTGTTGAGAAACTTCCCCAGTTATGCAAAGTCGGGTAAACTCAGGTAAACTAAGAACTCCAGTTAGAGATCATTATAATAAGAACAACCACAAATGCAAAATGTCAGTTATGTATTTAGAAAATGATCCAAAAAACTGACATTTGCGTGATTTTACCTTTCATGATATTCCTCATCTCTTTTAATCAGCACTTTGGAACTTTTTTGGAATTGCAAGGTTCCATACCATGCTAATTAATCAGCACTCTTGGAAGAAATTATTAAATGAGATTTGTCATATGCTCTATTAGCTGTTCACCTAGCAGACCCCAAACACTGCCCACTTCAAAATAAATGAACAGGACCCACTCATGGATATCACAATTTGAACTCAGCTAATGATAAAGTAGATGGTGCTAATCAGTTGGAGTGTATCTGAAGAATAATCTAAAGAATAATGGCAACTATCCATGAAGCCTAAAATTCTCATCAGTCATTCTGCTGTAACTCGTTGGTGTAATTAAAAGTTACTGCCACGCTGTGTGAACTGGGATAAAAAGTTTCTTCTTGCTTTCCAAAGTATCTCCCAGCAAAGGAAAATACACACAGTTCCCTTGGGTGGAGAAAAACTACAAGATTTTCTTCAGATATGGCCCCAATTAAGCCATCACACACAAATTTAGAAGACTGGTGCTCGTAAATGCACATCATCTTTTCGCTCGCTGCAAGCTCCGCAACACAAGTCCACAATAAAGCTGATTAACTTTGACTCGATGTTGGAGCGTGTCACTGAAAACAAGAGCAGGAATGAGCTGTGCAATGACAGGATCGAGGCTGCGTTACGGATAATCAAGAGCAGAGAAAATCTAAATTCAGAACTCAGACAAAGATTACATGACTGACATGTTGGTATTAGATATAAATAATCACGAATAATTACTTTTTCCATGATGTTAAGCCTTTTATTTTTAGTTTCAACTGGGATTTTGACTTTTTTTCTTCCACCCACAGTGCTACCAGATGGTGTACAGCAGGTATCTAATTATACCACAGAGATTCACAAGATGCACGATATTTCCGTTGTCTTACAGCATCAAGTGAAAGTGCAAAGCATATGATTAGTGGAGAAACGGATACGTCAGTAGTAATGTGAGGTGTAACATTTGCAGTGTAGAGTTTTTTTTCTCTGCCTGGTAGAGGACACACACACCATACCAAAACCGTAAAGTCAATGGAAGTAAAACTCCGAAGTAAAAAAACAAGACAGATCTTACACATAGTCTCACAGAGCTTCACACTTTACTGGGGAACCAGACAGGGATGCCCACTCTTTCCATCTTGATTCACCATCCTCATTGAGCTGCAGGAATACCAAAAAATTGCACGAGAGGAAGTGGGTGTTACCAATTCACAATGTAAAAATGCATTTATCTGTTTGCTCAGATTTAGTTTTAAACACAGTGTTTAAGACTGCACATATTTTTAATGATCAGAAATGAAATTGTTTATTTTTGATTAGGAGCTTCTGTGACGTTCTCATAAAATGACATATCTCTCAACTTTTTCTCTTGCAGTCCCTTCCTCACATCCACCTGATCAAACACTTTGAAAGATAAGCTGTCTTAATAAAATGGCAGCAGGGGAAGAGAGAGATGATACAGTGGGGGGGAGGTCAAGTGAGCTTGAAGCCTATTAGTTCCACCAGTTCATACCTGCCTCTAATACCTGTGCTGGTGTATTATCTGCATCTTAAACAGTTTGCTTTGGATGAGAACTTGGATATCATTTGATCATACAAAACACACTGACAGATTTAGATAGTCTCGTGTGAGTGATAAGAGATGAAGGGAGGAAAATTGGAAAAGACAGGCAACCTCAGAAGTTCTTCTCATGTATGTGTGTGTGTGTATGTGTGTGAGAGAGACAACAGCTACACTGCCCTGCACAAAAATGAATAGAGCGAACAGGGAATGAAGGAAATTGAGTGCAAAAGCAGGAGAAAGGGACTGAAAGAGAGAGACAAAAATATTGAGGGTGTAAAAGGTTGAGAAAGAGAGAGAGACCATTTGAAAGTTGAGTGTGGATAGAATGGCAATGAATCCATTAAGTTAGCAGAGTGTGTCAAGGACATGACCTCACACAAGGGAGCTGGTAGCAAACTTTCAATAGAGAATGGACCGAAATGGAGAGACGAGGAAGAAAGAGTGACATTAATGAGAGATTCCTGAGTAGATCATTGATTTCTCTCCTTTGTAAGTAAATGTGCGTGTTTTTTTTTTAAGTAATTCTGCTTGATTAGACATTTCTTTGATAATCTTTCTCCTTCTGTGAAGTCAGCACAGACTACATAAGAAAATGGAGCAACTTTAGAGTGGCATAAGAGATGTATAGGTAATAGTGTAAATGTGAGTGAGTGAGTGAGTGAGTTCTAGGCATGAAAATATGTCAAAGTTAATTAACACACTAGATTAGCAAAGCTTGCCAAACTCCCGCTGCCAGGGGGAGAGAGCGCCACATGAACTCTGTACTCGTGCGTGTGCGTGCATGCAAGCAAAATGACCAAGCAGATAATTACAAATGTCCAGATGGTAGACAGAGGAAGACACATGGACATAACCACATTTTAAAATCTTCCTTTATTTAATTCCCATTCTGTATAAAACCAAAAAATGCCAACATAAGGGAAGCAAAACGCAGCCACACAGCTAAATCCACCTCTCTATTGCCCTCTCAGCAAAACTAAACTTGATGGACAGGTGCAACACTTTGCAGCAGTAAGTCCGTATCAGTGTAATTACTGGAGCATTTACCGTTACGCCTCACAATTGTGTTTCCACTCAGAAAAATGTTCAGGGTGCTAACCAGCCATCAATCTATCACTGGTCAGTAATGAAACAGAAATGGAGCATCGAGAGAAGCAGGCAACATGGACTGCTGACAGTTAAACACTTGTAAGGGTCATAAAACACACTTCTGAGGTAGTGCCACTGTGCACATCTGTCCATTAGAAATAAAATAGAGGGGTAATAAAAATGGATACCAGCACGGTGAAGTAGGTTTGTATTTATGATGGAGGTGGAAAGCGAATACAAGAGCTCAAAGCAAGAACAATGATACTTCCTTCGTTCCTTCTCTTTCATTTTTTCCTTCCTTCTATCCCTCTTTCCTTCTTCAATTTAGCCAAAACCATGAAAATCCTCAGAAGTGAGGAATCAAAGTTTTTTGTGTGCTTTTTTTTTTTTTTTNGTTTTTTTTTTTTTTTTCTTAACCAGCATTATGAACACAATGAGTTTGGCTACTTGGATTATTTGAGTAGTTTTCGGCTGTGGTACTGTTGTTTTTACTTGAATTTCTACTTTAAGATATAGTGAGAGGAAATGATGCGTGTGCTCATATATACGTCTTTTGTCCAGTTTCTGTTTTCCTGCTCTCTATCTATCCATTTATCTGGTATCCACATCATTCCCAAGCTTCATCCCCCCAATCACTTCTGATTACAAATGCTAATTTCCATGTGTGAGCCATCTGTTGTTTGGCAAACATCAAATGAGTCATGTCTGTCACTGGCAGAATGGCAAACATCACATTTTGTGGGGGTAGGTAGAGGAAAAGCTTGAGGCTGAAAGACTGGAGGCTTCTTTCCGCTGCTTCTCTCACTTTCTCCTATTTCTGCACATCAGCTCTGTCTGGTCTTCGCCCTCTCTCCTCCCCTCTACCCACTCCTCTGCCCCACTCTCACCTCACTAAGCCCATTAGCTGTGGTACACACCTCTCTGTTATGTAATGGCAGCGGTTTAAGCGCTGTGTATCCTGTAGAGGCTGGAAAGGGACAGCTATGGCAACAACATTACAGCCATCCTGGTGCAACCACTTTTCTATCCTCTTGTTTCTGACAGGGCTATAAATAGTGAAGATATTTCTCCCTTGATCATTCGTGACAAATTTGCAGTGGGAGAACAAGAGGATGGTAGGTTGTCCCCTCCAGGTGGGGAATGAGTTACTGCCACAAGTGAAAAAGTGGAAGTGTATTGGGCTCTTGTTCATGAGTGAGGGTAGGATGGAGAGCAAGATTGATAAGCAGAATGGTGCTGCTATCCTGCAATGTCATGGTAACGCTAAAGCTCTCGTTTATATCGATCTGCGTCCCAACCTTCACCTATGGTCATGAATTCTGGGTTGTGTCCAACATAATGAGATCATGGATACATCCATCAATCCATTTTCTATATCCGCTTATCCTGTGCAGGGCTGTTAGTTGTTGGAATATATCCCATTGGGTCCTTGTCAATGGTCCAGAGGTCATGGATAGAAGCTGCTGAAATTATTTCCTATAGAGGATTATGGGACTCGTGCTTAGGGACAGGGTGAGGAGCTCTGACATCAGGAGGGAGCTCAAAGTTGATTCACAACTCCTTCATGAGCTGGCTGAGGTGGTTCAGCATCTAAGGGGGTGCCTCCTTGGAGAAGTAATGGGAGAAGACCCGGAAAACTCATCTGGCATGGGAATGCCTTGGGATCCTCAGGAAGAGCTGGGGGACTTGACTGGGGAAGTTTGATTAGTCTGTTGCATTTGTCACCTTAACCTGGATAAGTTCTAGAAAATGGATAGATGGATGGATGGATGGGTGGATGGATGGATATACTGGAGTAGGAGAGTAGGACAAAACAGAAACACTCATATACATGACAAATACTTCAAAATTGTACTCAAGCATGGTACTTTATCATGCTTAGTTACTTTCCAACTGTAAAAATTATTGCTGTGCATTCAAGTGGAGTCTGTGAGGAAAAGACGGATAAAGACTGAAACAAATGAGCTGTTTAGACAATTTACTGAAGGCATGAGTGTGAAGGGACACCTCATTGCCCAGTTCAAGTTACATTAATGTTAACATTACATACCCACGTAGCCATATGCAATCACAAATGAGCAAATTCAAATGTTTTGCATGTTTGTCCATTAATTTGCCAAATAACATGAGTTATTTCATCAGATCAACACAGATAATAGGCATTTTGTCAGTAAACAAATGAACTGAAGAGTCACGAACAGTGAGTCATGCTAATATCAGGCCCATCACAGGGCAATGAGGTTTATTTCTGAGTTTGTGTGAAGCCAGAGTTCATAGCTGAATCCCAAGTCGACCATTATGATTCCGGAAGGATCCTGTGGGTTTAGCTGCGTGTCAAGCTGCTTAGTAGTTGTTAATGAATGTTATAATTTGGTATGGGAATGAATACAAATGAGATTCCAGTTTATGTGTTTTATCATTTTTAACAATCTCCACCTACACTGAGCGGGTGTGCACAATAAGCACCCAACCTAACGATTTTCATTTCAAAAACCTCATTACTGCAATGCATCATGTTTTGTTATTTATTTTTAGGGTCCTTAATGCGCTCTGACTGCAGTCATTATGGCTGTAGCTCTTCTTTGCAATCATTTGGATTGCATTTGTCACTTACCTGCCCACAGATACACTGAACACTGAACAAATGGACTTATTATTGCTGCTAATCGTGCCTAAGTGCAAATCATCTGCAATACTTCACAGTAAGAGACTTCCACCGTTTGTTACAGTACTCCTACCAGTATTTAGAACAAAATATAGCAGCTGTGTGATTTTGAGTGTGCCAAGTAACTCATACATTGCTGACAATATATTTTTCTTTCTCCTCTGCCCTCTGTCTCAGAAATCCTGACAAAGGCCTTCAGTTCCTGATCTCACGGGGCTTCATCCCAGACACGCCAATAGGTGTGGCCCACTTCCTGCTGCAGAGGAAGGGCCTGAGCCGACAGATGATAGGAGAGTTCCTCGGCAACAGCAAAAAGCCTTTCAACAGAGATGTCCTGGAGTGAGTCAAAAACAGGATGTCATACTAATTATCTAAATGATTTTAAGATACTTGATAGGTCTTACGTGAATCTTTGAGTGGTCATGTGAGGACCTGCTATAGGAAAGCACTGCTGGATTTGGTTGGGTGTGGAAAGCACAATCACAATTGCACTGGTGATTCATCTGAGTCTGTTTATACAGCCAACTGGGCCTTCAAATGCAAATAGCTTTTCAAAAGTTTTACTATTTTCAGCTAAACTCTAGCTGAGGGCCAGATGATTGCTTAAAATCTATGAAAAGTAATAAATAACTCCTCTATCCAATAATGCAGCAGTATGTAAAAGCTGGCATTTGTGCAGCCGCTGACATTTTAATATATATTTTCATCAAAGTAAACAAGCTGAATCGAAGTCCCATGATTCAACAAATAAGCCCTGATCTAATTCTTCAAATTCTAAATCTTGCTTGACTTGCAAGACAGAATTATAGAAGGAAGGAAAAGCAGATAAAGCAGCAATGAAATAAAAACCTTCCGACCTTTTGTTTTCTTTTTTTCTTTCTTTATCATACTTAAATCAAAAACTGAAGTGGCTGTTTTATTGACGTAAATGTATCAGATGAGAATACTGAACTAAGAAACGAGACATAAGGCATTTTCTTCTGCTGTTTTGGCTCCTCCATCTACACCAACTGTAGCTCAAATGTTATTCTCCATTTGGAGCAGGAGGACTGAGGTGTATGGGAAGGGTCTTCTAGGGTGTGTGTGTGTGTGTGCGTGTATGTGACGTTTTGTAAAAATAATAATACCCATTCTCGTACGTGGACACCAGCATGGTTCAAAAAACATTCTATGAACAGCGATATGCTTTTAACGTTTTAACCCTCGATTCACAGAGTATCACTGCAGGTGACATTAGTATTTATAGATATACTGTACGCTGTCCTGAAGAGTATTCAGACAGAGGCAGTAGGAATGGAAGTGATGTTGAAGAGAAACATGATAAGCGTGTGCACGCGCGGGTGTGTGTGAGAGAGAGAGAGAGCACTCTCGATAAAGTGCAGTCACAGGAACAAGGGTGAGGGATTGCACTTTAATGTGGAAATCACTCATGGGGATTTAGAAAGAGAGAGAGAGAGAGAGAGAGAGAGAGAGAGAGAGAGAGAGAGAGAGAGAGAGCACTGCAGTGTCTCCAGCTTGAGGAAAAATAAAGAGGAAAGATCAGAAGCATTTCAGCCCTCTTCATATCTTTGAAAATATGACATTTTATAAGGAGTTTGAGATCAAGAGCATCACCTTTGTTTTGAATATATCAATAGGTAATGGGGATCAATAGGTTACATGCTGACTGTGTGTCAAAGAAAAGACATTGAGTTTCAAATGGTGAGGATAGTTTTGAAGTAAACCTCGGGAAAGCCAGTCCATCTGTGAGGAAAAGTGACTATTTCATAGTTCAATTATTATTTCACTTTGTACCTCCACAGAACATCCCACATCAAAGTGGGAATAACTTTAACACCTCCAAACTCGTCCTCAAAGTCACCTTTTCACTTCAAAACCTCATTTTACCTTCAAACCACACATTGCAGTATTTATCCCCCCCGATCTCATTGGACAGGATATTTTACTTTTTTAATTAAAGTCATTAAGCTGAGGTTTGTCAGGTAATAGGAGGATTTTCTGCTCGGAGGGATGTTAAGTGTGTAGGTGTGTGAATGTGTGTCTTTGCAGAAGACAGACAGGCCGTTTTATCCCAGGTGTCCGTGCGTGGCTAATTCCTGCAGTAAACAAAAAGTGCTGCATTGCAAAAACAAGAATTCACAAAGTCTCAAGAACAGTTTTGAAAACATTTTAATGGTTTTTGGTTATTTTAGCAAATCAAACATCACATGCTCTAGATTATTACAAAGTGGACTAACATCACAAATTTCTATTATCAGAAAAGTAAAAAACTTTGCATATTTATGATGGGACAAATCTTAAGAATACTTGTTTTTACAGAATATTTTACTAGCTTCTAGAAAGGGATTTTTGATTCACTTTTTGATTAACAATGAATATGATCCGCCTAATTTGACTTGTTTATTCATAAATGTTTTTAATCTTTCTTGTCTCCTTCCCTTGCCTTTACTCCTCTCACTCTTTCAACCCGTGTCCTCATCTTCCTCTTCCTCACTCTCTCATATCTCATCCTCCTCTGCGCTGAGCAGCTGTGTGGTGGATGAGATGGACTTCTCAGGAATGGAGCTGGATGAAGCGCTGAGGAAGTTCCAGGCTCACATTCGTGTGCAAGGGGAAGCGCAGAAAGTGGAACGCCTTATCGAGGCCTTCAGGTAATTGCGACAGTTTATCCGGTCATATTCTCACTAGATCCACTATAAAATCAGGTGTCTGCAGCAACTTGGTGGAGCAAGACGTGAAAAATAAGATCCTGACACCAGATTGGCAGAGGTTGGAGAAAATGTTTCAGAGGCAAAGGAACCAGCTGGAGGATCTGGCGGGAAACGCACAAGAACAGGTTGGAGAGGATTCAGCTCTTTTTGGCTACCTCCACCGCCTCCTTCACCTGATCTTCAGCCTCCGCATCCCCCACTCCTACAAACTTGTCCTCGTCGTCCTCACTGTCGTCCTAATGTACTTTGTGATAATGCTCTTCACTTCCCCTGGCCCTGGAACATGATTTTCACTTCGACACTGGCATATTTTTATACATAAGAACGAAGCAGAAGGAGAAGGCATAGAGGGAGAAGGAGCAACAAATAAATGCAACCTGCATTTAAAAAAAAAAAAAAAAAAAAAAAAAAATCAACTGTCAGATTCATTTGTCTGGTTTAGCTGCTCATATCCAGACTTTCAAAAACTAATTTAACTTGGTTATGGTTTGCTAGTCTCATAGGAGCCATTGTGAATTAACCATGTATGACCCTAGCAATGTATTCATGTCCAGAAACATTTTTAATCAAATTTCTATTCGTTTTCTGAGGTGGGTAGAAGAGAGCCGAGACCGTAATACGTCCAAAACAAACACACTCACACACACACTCACTCTAGCAGTAAGAGTAATTACAGCCACCATCTTGCTATTGCCATATTCATCATCTTTATCTTGTTCTGTTTCCTGAATATGAAGTTACCTTGTCAGGATCAGACAAACACACAAACAGGGGACATGAAGACATACAAGCATGACCAAATTTAAGACAAGATCAACAGCCATGCAGACTTCCACACACACACACTCATTTATAAAGCATAACAGAAGTCAGGGACTGTCAGCGTATATAAACATAACCATGCATGACTCGTTTCAGCATACGTCTGATCTCAGCGGATGAGTGGCGTTACCTCACCCCCCACTTAAGCACGTTCCTCTTTTTCTCCTTTCTACTTGGCTATGCATAAATGTTGGCACTGCGGGCCCATCTGAATAGCCCGCCAGTGTGTAATTTCTGGCCATGTGTGTGACAGGGAGACAATTTGTGGTGCAGCTGTGGCACTGTGTGTTAGCGGTAACTGTTTTTCCTCGCTGCTCTGGAGAAACAACCACCTGTCATAGTTGTCAAGGTGCCCAATGAGGAGAAAAACGGTGGCGTTGTCGTCGTCAGCGGGCAGAGAGGCTGCTGGCACGAGAGATGTTTGGACATCAGGCTGGCACTGTGTGTTATCGGGAGGGAGGGAGGGAGGGAGGGAGGGAGAGAGAGAGAGAGAGAGAGAGAGAGAGAGAGAGAGAGAGAGAGGTGAGGAGAAACAAACTGTGAAAGGGAGGAAGGAAAAAGGTTTATAAATAACCACTGTTGCATAACCGCTACTCTGTGCCTGCCTCCTCTGCTCTTGCTCCTGGGCTTTGATATGCCTCCAAACTCAGGGAGCAAGAGGGAGAAATGGAGAGAAGGAGAGCGAGAAGGGGGCAATCAGAAGTCAGTGAAGGGGGAATTTGAAGCAGCTGTAAATGAGAAAAAGTGAAAAGCAGCCAGCAGCCTCTGTATCTGCTGAGTCAGTGTACCGCTGAACAAATATGAGGCATCTCATCAAGCTGCAGACATATTCAGTTCATATTTTCAGATGTGCATTATGTCTGTGAAGGTTCTCAGTCATCTAGGCGCAAACTGCTCCGAAACTGAGGACACCTGGGTAGATGTGGTAGGATTTTAAGGAGGACCAAACCCAGCACACTAGGGGTGTTTTCACACCTGTGTGGTTCAGCGAGAGAGGGGTTCATTTCCCCTCTTGTTGGTTGGTTTGGGCAGATCTGAAGACATTAACTGAACCCAGCTGCAGACCAAAACACCTGCACAGAGAAAGAGAAGCGAGTGTTCTCACCTGGTGTTTACTGCTATTTTTTGATTGGATTTTGATTGGATTGTTTTTTTCCTGAAACCAAACTAAAGCAAGTGGTAAATGCATCCAGCATCTAAACACAGAGCAACACCACCTAAGCACTTAAATGCAAAGAGAGCTGCACTAACTGATCTATACATTGTGGAGATCATCCGCTAGATAAGTGTCTAGATAAGGAGCACTCTTTGATGATAACACACAGATGGTTTGAAATGGATGCTAGATAAACCTTCACTTTACAGAGGAAAGGACACCAATTATCAGCCACCGACAATGCTGTGCTAACATCTCTACCCTGGCATTTTCACTTTCTGAGCAGTCTGCACATGTATTAATGTAACTTTCACAACTTTATCACCTCTCACATGACTCCCATGTGAGCCAGGAAGTCACCTGGCCAAAGGTGTGACCCACTCTCAGAAGGATAAATGTCAGTCTCCTGCCCACCATTGATTCAAATTTGAAGTTTCCATGAACTGCTACAGCTAGATACCATGCATGCATTACATCCTGTCCTCCTATCCCTATTTCCTTCTTATAAGTAAAGATTGTCGAATTCATATATTTCCTAAATGGTTTAAACTCATCATAAAATCCATCCTCAAACAACAAATGATGGATGGATTATATTTGGCATCTTCTGCGTTATGTAACAAAAACAAAATTGGAAGACTGGCTGAAAATGCCGGATTTGAAGCTGCCAAATCCATTTAGCGAACGGAATTATGTGCCACTTTACCTGCTTATTTTTTGTCATTTTTCTTTGTGCGTGAGAAGAGCACACTCAAAAGAGAAAATAAGATGAAAATTGGGGGGTTTTCACCGTGGGGTGCCGCATTGGGTTTCAGAGACAAGGATGTAATTACTGGGTGGTGTTGATTCCCGGTTTTAAGACACTGAGATGTGAATAAGCATCTGTGTGCAACCCAGTGATCATCAAGCTAAAACATGTAATGAATGAGAGCAGAGGAGAGGACACTCCAACAAGCACGCAAACATTTCCACTATGGTACACACACACACACACACACACACACACACAGAGTACATTAAATTCCAGTCATGTGGATCAGTGGGTCCATGACACGATACTTTGCTCCAATATATGGAAATAATGGATTAATGTAACAATTACAATATTATGGTCCAATATAAACCTACACATGCATACACAGTGTATTCTCAATTCTATAACTTGGAAGTGTTCATTTTTGTCTTTGCATCCACTCTTCATCTTTCTCAAACACAAATATACACAGGTATACAAAAATAAACCTAGCAGATTCATGGTTTCCACAGACATGAGTATTTCCATCCTCTACTTCTTATATTTAAGTGTGGTTTAAACTCAGCATGAGCCCCGTCTCTGTGAAAGATTTCATATTTATACCCCAAGACAAAAACCCCATATACCTCATTCCTCTGTCTTTGTCCTTTTCATAACTCATATCTAACTCAACTCTCATTCGACACCCTTTTACTCTTCATCCCTTCCTGTCTCCTTTTACCTCCAGGCTCCAAACTCCAAAGTACTCCTCACAGAAACTTTTTCTTGTTGTCTTCACACCTCTGATTTCTTTTTTCCCCTTTTCTTTCAACAGCCAGCGTTACTGCATGTGTAACCCTGATGTGGTGCAGCAGTTCCATAACCCGGACACTATCTTCATCTTAGCTTTTGCCATCATCCTGCTCAACACCGACATGTACAGCCCCAACATCAAGCCTGACCGAAAGATGTTGTTAGAGGACTTCATACGCAATCTTCGAGGTAAGACATTATGTTTAATGTGTACATGTCGACATTTAAAGAGTTGTTCTTTGATGCAAAAGTATGCAAATCCAGAAACCTGTGAAGCTTCTGCAGCAGATGCACACACATTACAAAGGCTGATGTTGCTGGAAACATAGAAAGCAAAGATGAGCTAAATTCTTCACATTTATTGCTTAGATGCAGATATGGCTGAAGTTAAACTACCATATAGACTAAAATAAAGCATCGGAAAGAAAACTGAAAGATACGAGGAACAATCCAGTATTATATGTGGCTCTCAATGTGTCTTCAGGAAGTCGTGATCTCGCTATCAAAACAAAAAAAACATTAAATCATTGCAACCTCTTGCAATTATTATTGTTTAGTGCCTGTAATATTAATTTCCCACATAAAATATTCCCATTCATAACCATGTTTCCTCAGAAATCCAAGTTCTTTGTAGATACTTTCCTGTTGATCTTACTTTCAGGCTCTATATCGCCCCCTACAGGCTCCTCTAAACATTGCACCTGTTTCTGTGACTGCGCAACTTTTAGACTACCACATTTTCCTTCAAAGTAACAGTAAAATATTGTAGGAAATTGTGTTATAATTTTTCCAAAACCTCTGGCTGCAAAAATCATCTTCTGTTGTGTGGCACAAACTGCCGAACGTCTGAATTCTGTTGAATTTTACAAGCTGGGAAAATCTATAAGGAATGAGCAGTGTTCTCTCCTTCTACCCCCATTAAACTGCCCTTGAGCAAGGCAGTAACTTCAGCGCCCAGCAGCAGAACTGTTCAGCTGTCTTGCATGCATGCTGTATTCAGTTAAGCTTGCCAGTATAAATAAAGTCAGGTTGCATTTCTGTCTCCCTCCTGTTCACCCACACAGACACGGGCAGAACGCTCCTGTAATTCTTGTCTGTCACACTCAGATACTGCAGACGCTCCCTCACTCAGTGTTGAGGAAAAGAGGAGCATCATAGTTTTGCTCTCCTTCTGCAAAAATCAATCAGGAGGTCGATGCAAAACAGCTTCAATAGATTCATCCTGACTGTTCCCCACAATTAAATTAAGTTAGAAAATCAATTTCAGCATCTTATGCAAATTAGAAGATGCCACTCCCTCTTGGATTCTCTATTTGTCTTTTGCTAATTTTATCTTTTTTTTTTTTTTTTTNTTTTTTTGCTCTCTCTCACTCCCTGTCCATTTGCCTCCTCTGTTAGAATATTACCCTGTCTGGTTATTTATCTGCCGTTTCCTTTTTTATATTCTCTCCCTCTTTCTCCTCACACAACAACAACACGATGGTTCACTCAGCTAACTGGCTGAGGTGAAATGCAATTATGCACCAGAAACCAATAGCAATGAAGACCTGTAGAAAATTCATTATCTCAATTAAAATACACTCAAAGCTGTTTGTCATTCTCAAAGTTGTTCCACAATGGGCCAATTTTAATCACAGCTTCCATCATAGATTAGTTTACAATCTCAAAGGAAACTAAAAATTGTGTTGTTTCTTGGTTACCTTTTTGTCAGATTATCTTTTCAGAACGATGGTTCAGAAGCAACAAAAGGGTAGGAGAGGGTAATCTGATACATTATGCACATTTCCCCAGTCTTCTCTCTCTCTCTTGCTCTCTGGTTGCCTCTCCGTAACATGCTGCAATGTTTCAGCATATCCCAGGGTGCCTTGCTGTCATTGACATCGCCAGTTGCAACTTCATTTTCTCCAAACACACCCTGCCCCACTGAAAAGTCAATGTAGCACGCAGTGTGGTGCAGCTGTGCAGATATAATGGGGTGCATCTCCGGGGCAACTCTGCAGCCTAATGACATGCAGCCGTACCTGCATCGAAATGCCACAACCTCCAACAGCAATATGTTCCAGAAGGAAAATGTTAGAAAAGCAGAGGTGTTAACCTTTCCTTCATCAATTAACCTCCTTTCACATTACCTTCTGTCATCACTTAATGGAGACAATAAAAGACGTAAAGTCACAGGGGAGTCAGAGGAGAGAGATGGAGAGAAAGAGTTTGAGGATGTGCAGCAGGCGTATTTGAATAGATGATTATTTCATATGTGTATGTTTGCATGCATGTACCTTTATACCCATGCTGATACTTATGAACCCATATCCCTTCAAATGAGAAGTGTGTGTGCATGGAAAAATGTGTCTCATAGATTTCCTCTTTCCTTTAGGTGTGGACGATGGAGCGGACATTCCGAGGGACATGGTGGTGGGAATCTACGAACGAATACAACAGAGAGAGCTGCGTTCCAACGAGGACCACGTCACCTATGTCTCTAAGGTTGAACAGTCCATCGTCGGCATGAAAACAGTGAGTGCGCACCCACACCCACACACACTTTCCAGACTCCACAATGTCTTCAAGTACACATTGTTGCGTCTGATATTTAATATTTTGCCTGAAAAGTGTGTTTTATTGCTAAAGGAACCACAGTTTCTGAACTTTTTGTAAAAACAAACAAAAAAAAAAAAAAANAAAAAAAAAAAAAAACAAAAAACAGACACACTTCAGCAAACTCAATGCAAAGTCATTCACTCATTATTCAAGGCCTCATCACCATCACCTAGCCTTAGTAGCATTAGTGAAGCACATTTATTAGCCATTAAATGTCTCATCAGCCCTGCAATCATTACCTCAGGTCATTACTCCACGTAGCTACGTCATTAGCCACAGCTATCATTAGCTTATTTTTTTTTTAACTGTTTAAGGTTAAGAGGCCTGGTCAGTGCGTATGAACAGCACATGGAAACGATTGATCCTAACACTTAAATCCTGTAATTAAGAGTCAAACTGCTCATTTTCAGAGAAAAAGCGTTCATATTGAAGCTTGACTGCTGACAAAATGTTTTGAGATTTTTTTTTTAGTTTATTAAAGAAAAAATCTCAGTTATTTCCTTTTAACTTTCAAACTGACATTGGAATTCTGATGTGGAAAGGATCAATGCCGTGGATTTTTTTTTTTTTTTTTAANATTTTTTTTTTTTTTTTTAAGTCTCTCTCAGTGATGGATGAGTAGACATAGGATGACAAAGAGACTGTTGTCATAGGCAAAACACTGATGAATTGTGGTGACAGTGACTGTTCCCACCCATGGGAGGTGTCTGACTGAGACAGAAAGGAATTCAGATAAATTGCTTCTTCCTGAGATTAGAAATAATATCACAGCAGGTGTCAAAATGTCTGTATTGTGGTTCTAAAACTTCTCTTTTATCTGTTATGCTAAGAAATGAAAAGTTTTTCTGATAGAATTCCTCATTATTGAAGAGTTTGATTTGAATAAATAGCCCAAAATCATCTGGATAAAAACTTTTATTTTACACAAATACACAATTCATCTATTAATGAATACATTAATAGAAAATTCTTCATAATTTAAGATTCCCTTCAGTAAAGGATTTGGTTTTGGGAATGATCATGCAGTATTTCAGGCTAATGGCAATTTTGCATGTTTCTGACATTAGTGTAAAGAGAGAGCAGGTGGGTTTTGGGAAGCAGGGCAGGAGTTTGTACACTGTACCTGTGGCGATGAGTGTATGCAGCATTCAAATTATCCACAGGGAGCAGAGGGAATGAAATTAGGAAAAACAGTGAGAGAAAAACTTAACAGCCTGTCAAAAACAGAAAGAGGCATAATTGTGCTTTTATCACAGAGAGGAGATAAACTCTGCATGGATTTCTGCAGTGATACAAAATGAAGGATGGATGGCAAAAGAGAGAGAGAGAAATCGGAGTGTGTGGCATTTTTGCAACATAACCTGCTTAAATATGGAGAAGTACTTGTCAAGACAGAAGCCAGGCCTCTTGGGACAGAGCTGCAGAATGTTGGAACAAACCTTTAAATTACACCTTCAAGAGCCTATTTTATTCTGCCTTTTTACCGTTTACACACTCACAACACGTATCGGATATGTGCTACAGTCACTCACTTTTACAGTAAAATCCTGCATAAACCTGCATTCATTCCCAGGTTTTCCTGTGGGGGCACTGTTAATATTTATCAAGACCTTGGACGAACTAATCTGCTGCCTAATTATGATTGCAAGAAAGACACATTGCCCCATAGGTTTTGTATGCAGGTCAATAATTTGTCTCAGCATGCTGTTTAATGTTTAAACAGAAGCTCAGATTAGATTCAACAAAGCAATCTCTCACGATGAATGTGTAATTTATGAATCTTGTCATTTTTTTATTATTCCATTCAGTTTGTGCTCCTCTCTGCTTTTAAGTGGATCATGTGTAGTATCCCAGACAGTTTCTTCCATCAGTCTCCCTGTTTCACTTCACTGCTTTTCATTTTATCCCAGCTGCTCTTCTCATGTTTCCAAAATGCACCAGAGTTCATCTCTCCATTTAGTCTGATCTCTAACCTACAAATGGGCCTACTAAATCCTCCATATTCCGCAATATTTCCTGCCTGAACTCGCCTCATCAATAAGTTTTCATGCAGCGGAAGTCATTCAGTTTATGGAAGTTATTACTGATGACAGAATGATTGCTGGACCTTTTCAACTTGCAGAAAGATTTCCAGAGATTGCAAGAGTGCAATGTGCATTATTACAAAATGGAAGACTGGTGCTCTAGTTTTGCGTGGGTGTTTCTGTCTGCAGGTTCTTTCCGTCCCTCACAGAAGACTAGTGTGCTGCAGTCGACTTTTTGAAGTCACCGACGTCAACAAGGCCCAAAAACAGGCGGCCCACCAGAGAGAAGTCTTCCTCTTCAATGATCTTATCGTGGTAAGTATATCTTAAGATTTCAGAATTCAGCTTATTTGTTTTTCTAGCATGTTTTTACTTGAATTGGAGAAACGGCTCCTAAATTGGTTGTTCCTGTGACACTCGAGCTTTAAAGCTCCTTGCTTTGTTGTGACAGCTGCAATGCACCATTGCTTTCTTCAACTATGAGCCGTTTCTCAAGGCTCCCTCTCCTCTTTTATGTTGTTTCATAAGCTGAAAACTCTCCGGCCAACTCCTTTAATAATACATAGTAGCAAATGCAGCACTGCAGTATGCTCATAAGCAAAGATGGGGCCCCTACAGAGCACTCTGAGGGCCAGTAATAAAGTTTTCTTTCACTGAAGTTGTTTATTTTGTCCACAGTCATGGAAGTTTTAATGTTGGTCATTTAATATTCTCATTAGGAGACACATGGGGGTTATCTATCCATAGTATTTATAATGCTCATAATTATGTCAAATCCCGATCGGCTGCCAACAAATGTCTATTTTTATCTTGCTGCTAAAGCTTTAGCGTAACTGAAGGCTTCAGAAAAGGATGATAAATGACTGATTTGGAAGTAACAAGCTGATTTCTGTTCATTTGCACTCAAATTTAACTGTGACACATTCCAGTGAGGCATTTTCTTTTGACAATGGCGCAGAAATATTACAACATAATGTAAGTGACAGGGATATGTCATGTCAGAAGAATTTCAAGTGACAATATAATGCATTGTAATGTATTGGTTTAATACACTTGCTTGGTAAAATATGCCCTGCAGCAGCATTGCAAAGTAGATTTCTGCCATCTTTCTCTTTCTGGAAGGTCACTCAGTGAAAATCGTTCATAACATCACTGATACATTCTCGTATATGCTTGCCAAGGTTTTGTTTTTCAGACAAATCAAGCCTTGGCTCATAATCTCAAATACTTTTACCCTGTTAAAGGTTAAAGTCTACATTTGCAATTGTTCATATAATGGTACTCAATCAAAAAAAGTTTAAGAACTATTTAAAACACTCACTTAAATGTCAAATGTTAAAC
Source organism: Lucifuga dentata (assembly GCA_014773175.1). Taxonomy (NCBI): domain Eukaryota; kingdom Metazoa; phylum Chordata; class Actinopteri; order Ophidiiformes; family Bythitidae; genus Lucifuga; species Lucifuga dentata. The sequence goes on along the minus strand of VXCM01000035.1, from coordinate 373,747 downwards.
AAATAACTTAAACTCTGGTTTTGCACTCGCTTTTACGGGATTTAACACATGCCTTTTGTCTTCAGATCTTAAAGCTATGTCCAAAGAAGAAAAGTTCTGCAGCCTACACGTTCTGCAAAGCGATGGGCCTGCTGGGCATGCAGTTCCACCTGTTTGAAAATGAATGTAAGTCACCAAGACTTCACTTTTGCATCACTCTGGCTGCATTTGGTGAATTCAGAACTGAACAATGTAATTTGGAATTGCATCCGTAATTTACAGTGTGAGGTCATGTTGAAATGATGTCACTGCTGAGCTCAGGATTGAGGAACTCTGCCTGACTTCCTTAACGTTGAAGGGCCGTTTCCTTTGACTTTTCCCAATCGGAGGTCAGAAATTCCGAGTTCTGAGTGCAAAGTTGAATGCAGCATACATGTTGGTCTGGTAATTGTGAAAAAGCATATAGAACTGATGGCCATGTTAATACGAAACTTTTCGTTATGTTAGACTACTAAATTTATTTGGGAATAAATAACTATTGAATAGTTAATTAGAACTAGAATAGAATTAATAATGAATTATTAATCTGCATTATTTATTCTCTGCAAGCAGCAAATGAATAATGCAGTACATTAAGGGTCGTGTTTGTTAGTGAAAATTCATTCACCATGAGAGGATGAATAGAAGCATAGACTAGGGGAAGAAACTGAAAATATTTGGAAGTTGCTGATATCTGCTCTCCAATGTTCTCACAGGCGATATGAAAATATGAAAAATATTATCTAGCTCAATTTTTCAAAATCCAGGAAGATGTGTTATATTCAGGTCACAAAAAGCACCTTGTAAGAAGGAATTCAAAGGCTTATGGGCTTTATGAGGCAGAGAGATGAATGAAAATGCCAAACAGTGCTGACTTGGCTTATTTCTCCACAGAATCCATCCTGGATGTTTTGTGGAAACATCCAGGATATTTCAAATGTGAAAAATGTTATTTATACAAAACCTCAGCTCACCTCCAAGTGATTAAAACTTTGCTACTTCATTATTCGGAAAAATTCCATTCCATTTTATCTTTGGTTGGTACACATTTGCCTTAATGCTTCTATCAAAAGACACGACAGCCATTTTGTGACTGAGATCAGGTGTACTTACAAATTTAAGCTTGTTTCTCTGCTGTTCCCCTGCTGCTAATTTTCTCCAGAACATCAACAGACCATGATAACAAATGTTCTCAGCTTACAGCATCAATAATATTCCTTTTTTATAACAGTACACAACAGCAAGATATGATGAACAGGAAGCACACAATGACATTGTGTACATAGGTTGGTTATAATGTAATTTTAGTACACTTATTTATTTGTGCATTCTTGCATGAAAGGACGTTATTGTGTACTTATAAGGCATTTTGTTCTTCATTTGTTTGTGCCATCTTGCAGAAACAGACTTTAATCAATTTATTTATTTGAAAGAATGTCCACAAAATGGAGAATAGCATTTGAGTTTGCAATGTGAGATCTAACATTTTGATTTTTCATGCACTTTTTACATCTTTCTGAATGAAAGTCTTGGAGTCTGGTGACATCTTATCAGTATATGATGATGACTTGGCCTACTTGCATAATGTCACATACTTGTGTAGAAAATGTTTTATAGAACAACACATAATGAACAGATAGTTGTGAAACTGGCAAGGACCCAGTCAAAGTCACAAGCAAGGAACACAGCATTCATACAATAAAACTTATATGCAGTCATCCTCTTTTCGCTCTTTAGACTACCCTCATGGCATCACCATCCTCTCGCCGTTTGGCTCAGATAAGAAGCAGGTACTCAACTTCTGTGCCCAAAGTGCCGAAGAGCTGCTTAAGTTTGTAGAAGACCTGAAGGAATCAATCGCTGAGGTATCAGAAATGGAGCAGATTCGTATTGAATGTAAGTACTGGTGTTTTGACTCTTCACAAATTTGGTAATAATACACACTGATCAAGAAAAAGTGAATGTTCTGTTTGCATGGTGATTTCATGCAATACCTGGTGGCTGCATGCATGTACTCATACATGTGTTCCCTCCCTTGGCAATGCTCCTAACAATAATAAAAGGTCAACATCCTATTACTTTTCAATCTCACATCTTGGCCAGTGGGAGACTCCACTTGGCACTTACATACTGTGATTGAGAATCAATAAGTCTTCAGATAGTGAGTCAAGCGACACCTTGCGTTGCACCTTATGTTTAGAATCCTACATGTGTAGGTGCAGACTGATTGTTGCATTTTGGGTTATTTGCTTTGATGCACTGCAGCCAAAACTCACTGCTGAAAGTGAAAAAGAACGACACTGGAGGTTTAAAAAAAAAAAAAAAAAAAAAAAAGGCCATCATTCCTTAAATCACTAATGTCTGAGTTTCTGTGTGTCTGTGTGTGTGTGTGTGTGTTTAAATAAAATTCTCCAGACAGTAAGACATGGCAAACTTACACACATATGTAAATTCACACATTGGAGAACTCAGAGAATGGCACCTGATGGGGGAGAACAAAATTTGAGCAACAAGCAAGCACATGTGTAGCCTCTTATCAATTAGTTAAGAGATGGGCCCTGAGCTCGTTTGTATATTCAACTTATTAATTGTTACTCTGATTTACTCAGTGTGTATATCTTGGGTCACCCGAAATACCGTTAGCTCTCAAATACAGATAAGTAGCAATAAACAAAGATATGACACTAAAATTAGTGATCTAACCCTTTAAAATAATATAGAATCACCACAAATCAGGTAATCTGTGCAAACAACCAAATATCACACTTGACTCAGTTTTCTGATAAAACAAGTAAAGAATTTACTAAACAGATGAAAATAAACTGTACAAACTCAAAAAGAAACACTATAAGTGTGTTTTTCTCTTATCAGATTGTCTTATTTTCAACCACTATATGGAAAAAACACACACCCTTACAGGCCAGCAAAAATAAAACAAATAAAACAGGTTGATTCACCACCTGGAGAATGGTACCTTCTTTCCACAATGTTCTGTCTGTCCAAGAGTCCTACCTGTCCCCAGTCCCAGCAGGTGAGAAAGATGGAGAAACGGGCGGATCCACCTAGACGGCAATCTCGATTATCCCTCGTTGCCAGAGGAACTCTGAGCATTCCCGGTAGCCCAGAGCGCTATCTGGTTAATGTCCTTTGTTTCCAGATCGAAAACAGTACAGAAGAATCCACTTTGTCCAGCTGGGTTAGCGAAACAACGGCGGATAGTCCTCCTCACGAAGCTAATGCTAATCCCTCTCATTTAGCTAGCAAGTGGAGCTGCCGCACTTTAACCAGGATGCAACAAACTTCGGGTTGAAAGTTTGTCTATGTTTTTACAGATTGTCTCTCTGACAGTCCAAAACACACGAAAAACAATAATAAGAGGAAAAAACCAGAAATGGCTAATTTTCTCTCCATCTCTTTAACTCTTCTCACGTCTCTCTTCTTTGACCACGCCCCCTCGCCATTCTCATGAATTCTTCTTCTTCTTCCTCTTCTGTAAAATTTTATGGCTGTTGGCAAACAACAAATTGGTGCATTACCGCCACCAACTGGTGANTCTGTAAAATTTTATGGCTGTTGGCAAACAACAAATTGGTGCATTACCGCCACCAACTGGTGAGGAGGATTCAATTCTGGATTAAATTATTTCTTCAACAAAAAATAAATAAACAAATAAAACACAACAATAATAATCTCATATTCTAATACTTAACCCTGTTCTCCTTAAATAATGAAACAAANAACACAACAATAATAATCTCATATTCTAATACTTAACCCTGTTCTCCTTAAATAATGAAACAAAAAAAAATAACATAAAGCCCCTGAACTTTGTTGTAACATATTTCTCATGAATTAACCAATAGAAACAAGTAAAACATATCTTCAGACGTCACTGTTTTAAAGGACTCCTCCAAATATTAGCTTTTAACAAAATGAATATCTACGATTGTTTTTAACATTTCAACAGTAGACATTCACAAAATGACATGAAATATGAAACAGCAGTATTTTAACAACATCTAAAATATGAACTCTTATTTATTTAACTGAATGATTTACCACACTTAACCATATTTATTAATTCANATATGAACTCTTATTTATTTAACTGAATGATTTACCACACTTAACCATATTTATTAATTCAGTTTTATTCATTTTTCACCTGGGCTACATACGCATGCACGCACAAATACACACACACACACACACACCACATCTTCTCTTGTTCTTTCAAGTCTTCAGTTAATACTTTAGTAAACAAGCCTGCAGCTGTCTTGCTTTTGCTTTGTGTGTCTGTTCTTTGAGAAATGAAGGCAAAATCACAGTTTGTGTTGATCTGGATGTCATTTTTTCCTCAGCATCAGGCTGTTGACATTTGGGGAATTCATAAATAATAAAGGAATCGATCACTGCCAAATGTTTTTTTTTTTTTTTTTTTTTGCACAAAACCATATACGGTGTTTCTATAGTCATGTATGCCTGCACTATAATGTATCCATTTGTGACATGAGCTAAAAAAAAACGAACAGGACAGGAGAAGTCATGTGTACTGTGTCCTTATGGTCTCACCTGGTGATTCTATTTGAGAATTAGAATGCAGTGCAGTGTGAAGACAAAACAACATTTAGTCATCGTGATTGGAAATGACATGCAATTACCATCAAGTGTGAAGTTTAATTAGAGAGATGGAGAGTAGTGTTGTGAGCTCAGAGAAGAATAGGGAAAGAGGAGAGAGGAGGGAAGGGTGTGTGTGCATGTGTGTAAGAAGAGAGAACTATCCTGATTGGGTGATGATCGTCAATCTAACCCATCACTCTGTGTTCCTCCCTTGCTGTCTGTCATGATGATTGGATCCATCATGTCTGTCTGTCTGTTCTTGGCAGGGGAGCTGGAAAAGCAGCAGGGAGCCAAGACACACTCCGTAAAAAGCAATGGCACACAGCTAGAGCTGCGCGGCAAACAGGGCTCTCCATCAGGTGTGTGTGTGTGTGTGTGTGTGTGTGCACATGTATTTTTGTCACTATTCATTTTTAACCCAACAACAGAGAACTTATCCCCAATTACATCACTGTGCTTTTGATATATAGTTGTTGGCTTTGTTTTTGAACTCACAAGTTATATATCTTTATATACTGCATATAGACATGCATCTTTTTTGTATTAAAAAAAAAAAAGTTGGAGAAAAAGAGCAAATAACTTTTAAAAAATATTTTACTTTTCCTCCACATTTTCTTCCAAAAGGAAACCAGGAGGTAGATGACAGAAGTGGACACAACGCAGTGGAGGTAAGTGCTTTGTGATAGGATAGGGCCATGTCCCAAACAACAGGTAAGTCCGTTTCAGTCAGAATACTTACATGCATGTTAAAACATTGATTATACTCTGATTAAGGCAACAAGTCGCTTTTTTCAAACATCATGTAAACACCATAATTAGATTGGAAACAGGCATAAATCAAGGAAAGCTTACGCCAAGTAACCTAGATTGTGTGATTAAATCAATTTAGTTGAGCATTCACTCCAGTTAAGCAACGTGTCATGGATATTCGGTAAACTACAAAATCCTATTCTTACATCTATGTATATGTCTTAGTCATATTTTTGCCTTAATTGCAAGTGTAGCGTGCATGCAAAGCTACTAATTGCAGCATGGCATCATCAGTGTAGGATGAATTAGACTGAGACCAGGCCTAGCCATATTATTAGGGATAGCAGCATCGAGCAGGTGGGTGAGAGTGAATGTGAGAGTGAGTGTTGCTGGTTAAGTGCTGTGGCATGAGGAAACCCACCCAACCAAATACTAAGCAGGTTTCCCTTTTCCTAAAACAAGATAAAGATCGCTGTTTCAGGAAATTAATTCATAGAAGCCCATGCAGGATCTTCTCTAGTGCATCTCAAAAAGCAGCAATTGCAAATAATATCCCAGAATCAGAAATCAGAGGATGTGTGTGGACATACTGTGTGTGTGTGTGTGTGTGTGTGTGTGTGCGCTCTGGAAGTGTGATTAAATATTTATTTGGTAATCCCAAAACAGTGGCCGTAGATCATATGAGACGTGAGAATGTCTATTAACTGGAATAAGTGGACAATAAGTCGACAACACTTCTGCCTACATAGTTTTCCTTCCTGCTTGTCATAGTGCTATGATTTATTATTATTTATTACACAGTCTGACATGCATCAAACTTAATATTACACAGTCCGATACAGATGCCCATTGCACATGCAATGAGTTTATAAGATCGCCGTTATCACAGTTTGCAGAAGGGATTACGTTATAGATCTTTGCACAATGCTGCTCCACTCGGATGCTATGGAAACAGCAGCAATTCTACGTTCTCCACAATAAAAGGCTCTGCTCTAGGTCTGTTTCATTTCCATAGCCATAAATGTCTGCCGGGAGACAATAATTACATTGGAGAAAGTGTGCATCCATAAGCAACTTAAAAGGCATAAAATAAATGGATCAAGAACCTTTTTATTGGGCAGAAGAGTAGGTTACTCATTTTATGTACACAAGGGCTCTGTCTTGGCTGCTTTTGGCATCTGATAATAGAAAGCTGTGACCACCTTTAATGTAAGAAATCTGAGTACCCTCACAGTAAACAATGAGATATAAATCCCAGGATATAACACTTGACATTAAAGGACCAAACAAACCAACAAATCATTCACTTGATATTTGCAGTGCAGATTTAAGGAACCCAGGATGAGTGTGTATATTACAAGAATTTGGGTGACATGAAAGATTTTCCCATATTTTTAAACCTCAGGTCATGTCTGAGCTGCCTTCATCAGCCATCTTCACTTCTGGCACACAGCCTAAATGTCAGTGCAGGATGGAGAGCCAGAAGCTGTCCAAACACATTTATCTTTGATACCAGGGGTCACTCAGAGAAACCACTTTATACTAGAGACATGAGTAGAGATGCTGGATTCCTTACGGGAATCTGTCTGAGATAGAAGGAAGAGTTTTACGTAAGGCAGTGAGAGTGCAGGATGGTAACAATGTTGGAAAATGTCTGGTTTATTCTGAAGAATCTAAAGACATCTAAAGTGTTTGATTATGCATGTCGGCAGTGCAGAGAGTGCATGGCTGAATAGAAAGTGTGAGTTTTCTTTCTTTGGACAAGAGTCAATCAAAAAGCCAAAAACAAACAAAAAGGCAACCCATCTTCATGAAGGCAGGCAAAGAGAGTCTGCTGGGTGAAGCAGCACTTTTAAACCCTGTCAGCCTCCACGCAGGTGCAATCAATCCCGCTAATGATCCGCCAGCTTCTCCTGCTGAAGAAGAAACAAGCCAGACAGGCAGCCAAAGTGGGCGTGGCCAACAGATTAATAAAGATTTATTAGCCTGTTTCTTAAATTTGAATTGGAAATGTTCATTTATGCAAATATAAACATACAATGGCTACTTGAAATGGTCTCAGATTTAAAATTCTGTGGTGGAAGTACAAAGTGAGTCATCTGGTTTTGCTTGAATGCAAATTGTGACTGAGTTGCAAATTATTATTATTATTTTATTTATTTATTTTTTTTTTGTCTAATAATTCTCCTCCTGACTGCACTGCCAAGTTTTTCCTCCCTAAAGGGTCCTGCTTGTTTTTGAGTCAAGTAGTTTGTCATTTTCATGGTCACAGTTAGCAAACTTCTCAGATCGTTTTTGGCAGAAAAGTGCTGTCCTGCGTGGTTAAATTTTGATTTGCAAAGTGGTCTTTAAGGTGCCATTTCAGTGTCACCTTAAAGGCCACTGTTTTTCTAACCCTAACTCTTTCATAGACATGGGTCATTTAAGCTACCAAACAATCAAATCTAGCAACCAAGCCTAACCGTGTACAGTAAAACACATTTACAACCAGCAGCTGAATTGTTTAAGTCATCTGTAGAGCTGTTCTTTTCCTAGGCAATAAAGATAAAACTTTTAAAAACAGAAGAAAGTCCTTTGTTCTTGATCTAAAGGGCTTTATGAGCTAAGTCGCTAAAGAGAAGTGGTGGGTGGCAGAAAAAACAGGAGCAAATGAGATTCATTCTCGTGTTCCCCAGTTCCACATTAACACACACTTAATATGTGTTAACAGAATATTGAACTATGGAACATAGGACCCTGGGAACATAGATACACTTCTGAGCAAATGTAATTATTAAAAAAAAAAGATTCACATCTCCTCTAAGACAATGGGAGAGAAGACTATTATCAGTTTTACTTCAGATATATTACAGTCAACCTTAGTGGTCATTTTGAAAAGTAATGTTGGGTTTTGATTAAATGTTAGTATAGCTTTAGTCTCGCCTTAAACCAAAGATGAGCATTTCAGACAGAAATCTGCAGCAATTTGAGGAAAGAACAATCAATTTTAGGAGTTCAAGTGAGCTAGCATCCACTTGCTGCTCTTTTTCTGCTTGTAGGTGTTGATGAGGGCGCAAATAATTATGTTTTTCATTGTAGAAACAGTGAAATGACAAATGGTTTATGTTGGTTCAGAGCGTAGGAAAGCATTGGCTGGATTTATGATTGTCAGTCTGGGCTCCTAACCCTAACCCTAAACTCGTTAGTTAATAGCCCTATTCTCATACTTTACTTAAAGAAAATTAAAAAGGTATCTGCTTATGTATATCTATAATTCCAGTAATTAGTGAAAAGTATGAAATTAGCTTCACTGATTATTTTTGTCCACTTGAATTTTTGGTCTTGTTTTGTACATTCTAGTGAAGTCGTGTTGCTACAGTACCATATGTGTTTTGCTAGCTATTTTCTTAGTGTGTTTTCACACTTGGACCAAATTCTTGAATCTGGACCCATGTTCATTTCTTCAATCATTTGGGTTTGTGAGTTTGGTTACACACACACACAACATTCCTTCCAAACCATGGGTCAATTGCACAACAACAATTGAGTGATTCTGTGCACTCAGTAGCTTCACACCACAAAGTCAAATGCTATGCAGTGACCAAGGTGTGTTTTGACTGATAAATCCTGTATTGTGGCATGTTCAACCAATCAAATTAATTCCCAGTATTCAAAGTGGTTAGCTTTCATATTTTGTGTAGACTGGAGCTTTTAATCTTCATCAAACATTCCAAATTCACAAATGTCCTCAGGTCTGGAAAAACCTCACCAGTTGGTCCAAGTGTGCATACACTCTCATCTTAAAAAAAAAAAAAGGAATGTGATGTTATGTCAGAAGAATCATAGACAGCAGTTGAAAATTTAATGTAAGAAAACTGTCTTTATGGTTTAAGCAAACTGTGACATATGGAGGTTTGCATTCTGATGAATGTTTCCTGTGGACGTCTGTGGCTGTCAGTCTGCTCACCTCCTCTCCTCCTCTTCTTCCACCTCTCCCTCTTCTTTGTAAGACCTCCGTCTATGTTTTGGTTTCCCAGCCCCCCCCCAATTCTCCTTGTGTCCGCTGTTCTCATAGTGCCACACAGTGGTTTGGAAGGGAGACACAGGGGCCCTCAGTGTCCCCTTTGGAACCACCGGGCCCCTTCTGTAATGCAGCACCAATCTTTTATTGTCATTCCCCTCCACTGTCCTCCCGACCCCAGTCACACACTAATATCTTCCCAGTGGGGGTGGAGGGAGGGGAGTGTATTAGTCACACAACCTCCACTGACCCTCAACTTAAGCCTCCACGCATGCCCTGTGTGTGTGTGTGTGCTCTGCGTTCACCACCTCCCCCCAAAAAAGAAAAAGAGGGCTTGACGGATTGCAGAGGAGGAACCAGTTTTATAACATTTGATGCTGTTCTCTTGGCTGTTTTCTAAACTAGGTGTCAATTCACAACAGGCTTCAGACGTACCAGCTCAGCAGCAGCACGGCTCCGAGTCCCGAGAGCGTGGCCCTTCTTAACCACCGGGGGGAGCTGCTTTTCCAGCAGGGGTCTCCCCAGGGGCCGGCGCCTCCACCTCAGCACCCTCAGCTGCAGTCTGCGGCGAGCACCCCTGCCCACCACCTCCACCTCCAGCAGCACCAGCAGCCCACCGTCAGCATGGCTGATCTGCGGCCCGAGACACTCATCCATTGTCAGCAGATCGTCAAGGTCATCATGCTGGATAACAGCGGCCACGGACGCATGGAGGCCTTCCTCAGCCAAACGCCCACACACCACCACTACCAGCACCACCACCACAGCCACCACCAGCTCAGCCAATCGGCCATGTCCACTCCCGTCCGCTCGCCAGACANATTCCCCCCGACCCCCGCCTAAGCCTACACCGGACCCCAAGTGGCTCTCGGAGCATGGTGTAAATAAAATGATTTTGTTTCCTTTCCCTGAGACACACACACACACACACAAACCCTACTCCCTCTCTACCTATTTAACAGTACATAATGTACATATATACATACAGATGAAAGAGCTATAATGGAAAAAAAAAATCACATCTATATGCATATATTTAAGAAAAAAATGAATTAAAAGAAAAAAGAGCTACAAAGAAATGAAATGCATATATAAAGTTTTACTTGACTCCACACGTATTTTGAAATATTAAGTAGTTTTAACAAATTTCTATAACTTTTTTGTCAGTTTTAACTCTTGCTAGAGAAAACTCATGCATACATAGTTTCTGGATGCATTCCTTGTAGTGCCTGTATTCATCATCAACAGAAATATGTGCTCCCACAACATTTTAGCCGATGGACACCCTTCCAGGACTGCATATGTTCGCTTTTATCATGCCGAACCTCATGCCTACTGTGATGTATGTGTGTGTGCGTGCATTGTTAACACTGAAAACGTGCCAAAATACGTAAGCCTCCAATAAACTTCTTTGCACTTGATTAAATGCTAGGGCTAGAAGGAAAAAAAAGAAACACTCGTTTGCTTTGAGAAAATATTTCTTTCACGCATAAAAAAATAACAAAACTGTGATATTTCTTAAAAAAAAATATATATCTCCTATTTGCGCTGAGGCTGATTTATTTATGTGATAGGGAGCCATTTTTCCTCTCTCTTTCCTGCTCCCTGAAAAAAAACATCTTCCAAAAATGTGTTTGACATCTGCTCCTCTGCTGTGTCGTGGCCGTCTCTATCATGAAAACACACTCTCTCTCAATTGTCACTCTCCATAGATCATTCTGCAGTGAAGGATGACAGGAAACAAAACGCAGCTCGTCGTATGGCTTGCTGCCAAACCAAAAAAGTCATGACAGCTCTGGATAGCTTTGTTGATCACAGTTTATCTTTATTTGTCACTCTTCATTTTTATAAGTGTTCCCAGGAATGCTTGCTACTTTTACCTGATGATGGAGGGCTTTTATATTTTAAGTAGTCAAAATTATATGTTTGAGCTCTTAAACTGCAAGGTTCTGCATTTCCACATACAGCCCTATATGTGCAAGACAGTGCTGTTATCTGCGCCCCTTCTGGCCAAGACTATGAAATGCTTCTTCGCTTTTTTTCAGGAGAACACTGTTTCCATGAAGATATTTTCCTTACAGTTGATATCATTAAGATTTATGTCTATATCTTAATTTCTGTGAAGCATTCCATCTTTTTGTGATTTTCTCTGATGCAGGAATGAGTAAACCTACCAGTTGTACAAAACATTTACACTGTCTGTATATCGCCCAGGTTGTGTTTCACCTCCTTGCGACTGTTTTTCCCTTCCTAACCTTTCAATCTGACATTTTCAAAAAGGCAAAAACTGCATAAAACACCATCACTGACTCAGAGACACATACACACACAGCTCGATTGAAAATGCTGGCATTAATGGTACTGTCTGTGTTGTTGGCTAGCCTGTTTTAAATAAGAATAAAAAGAATGCATTATTTGAGCTTGAGACCGAGCCGAGATTGTAAATACCACATTCGAGCTGTGCCGGAAAGGACAAGCAAGTTACCTTTAGCCCCTTCAAAATGCTATTGCCCTGCCATGTGTCCTTCATTCTGAAATAGGTCAGTGGTTGCCCCAGTCTGAATGCGTCCATCTTTTAAACATAAGCCCCAGCAGGCACCGTGGAATGGATGCTCAGTGAACCCTGCGCCTGTCTGACCCCTATCTGTCCGATTTGTTGATTTATAATCACAGAGCCACTGTTGGGAGTCTCTATCTCATCTTTCTGTCCTTTTCCACTTACGATTACCGCCAATGGAAAAAAAGAGATTCCAGAAAAACAATCAGTTGTAAGATTTTGGTATAGATGGTGTGTGTATGTGTGCATACGTGTGTATTCAAGTTTGTGCGGGTGTATAAACAAATCTGATCTCACTTCCATTGTTTTTTCCAGTAATTTCTTTTTAATATTTCATAACATAGAGAGATGAATTCATGCTTTCAGAATGAATTAATTGTTATTTTACTGAAAACTACTTAATAAATTTTAGCATCTAACACCAAAAGCACTAGTATTATGGATTTTAAATTATATGATTGCTAAGGACAGTTCCTTTGTATTTATTTGTTTAAAATCACATTCAGAAATAATGTGAGTCTTTTCTCATGCATGGCATCAATTTATGTACTGAACATCAAACGAACTGTGATTCCCAAAAGTCGAGTTTTTATGCATGATTGACGTTGCTGAGCGCAGCAGTGGGAGATGAAGATGAGCATTTTTATGTTATGCTGTAAAAGACTGGGTGATGGAATTTTAAAATATATATTCATGACAACAACAGCTCCCCAGATAGAAATGTGTCTCTGTGTCTGACCAAATATAGGGGCCTTTATTTTGCCAAAAAAGCAGCCGTTTTAATTTTCCCGTCCTTTACTACCCTCTGTTTTTCCAGTGACAGTGTGTCTGTGCAGATTCTGCACATTCATCTTGGTAGCAAAATGTCAAGCTGGAATGAATGATCCACTGGACTGTATTTCCATCCATCAATCGATTCTCCATACTTATTTTGTGCAGGGTCACGGGTACTGGAGCGTATCCCACTGGATGAGAGGCAGGGTTCACCTTGGACAGGTCGCCATGTCACAGAAACTCATAAGGCGCTTTTGTATCAAAAGTTTAGAAGAAAAGTAGGAGCTACGTTACCTGGAACCATCCAGGAAAGGATACATTACGAGAGATTCACAACTTAACTTCTGGTAACAAATCTTCATCCTGAGACACCCCACTATTGTCTCATGTCATCAAGAAAGACATCGCCAAGCCTTTGTGTTGTGAAAGTGTGATTGCTTATATTTGATCAATTCCTGTTCAGTCTTGCATGCTCTTCTTGAACCATGAGACAGTAACGACACTAGAGTTGGAAAAAACAGTTCAGGAACCGTAGTTGTACCAAAAATGGTTCCTGGCTTTATGGTGCAACATGAAAGAAAGTTCATGAGTTCCTGAAAGGAATTGTCTGGGTTCCTGTGGTGCAAAAGGGTCTATAAAAATCCTCAAGTTCACACCTACAGGAAATTTAGAGTTTATAGTTCACCTAATTTGCATGTCTTTGGACTGTGGGGGAAAACCTGTCCAGACAAATTCCACACAGAAAGGCTCCAGTCAGGTTGCTGTGAGGCAACAGTGCTAACCACTGAGCCAGACTGTAGTTATGGAGCTGAAAGTTTCATTCACAACATGACATGCGACTGACTTCTATGTGACACCAAGGTGTGAATGACCCACAGAGGTTTTCCACACCAGCCTATAAAACTGATGTTCCCTCTTTTCGCAAACTCTGCAAACAGTCCAGTGGAATGTTATGTCATTTCAGCTTGACATAGCATTTTGAGCTCTTCAGGACATATCAATGCTGTGTGTGTAATAAATATGAATATGCCATCACGGGTTTATGTTTGATAGAAAGGTAATGTAGCATTTTGGAGGTGTGTACAATGTAGACGTGCAGTAGTGAGTACTGAAACTGACAAAAGGGCTTTGCCATACCACTGCTTCATGATCCATTGTCTGGGTTCAACACTGTGTTCTCGTGCTGGCACCAAAAGTTGGACATATTTAAGGATAGGCAAGTGGAAACTGAGCAAAATACACATGAACCTTCATCTCAATCTGTCTTTGCAGTGTATCAACATGCTAATAAAGATGATTCATCACGTTAGACTGGTTTTGGTTCTTCAATATGATAATTTGATTCTTCCATATTATAGTTGCCAAGTCTTCAATATATTTCCATTTACAGCCAAAATATTGATAATTCTGAAATATGTTACGTGACCCTTTTCACTAAAAAGCATAATCCCCCCCAATGATACATCCTTGTTTTTGCCATGATGATAAATTATTAGAATTAATACTTTATCTCTTACCTCGCTGCAGAGCCTTATGAAGGTCTATTCCAACAACCTGGAACCTCCTCAAATCTGGAACATTGTCACATTTTAGAACTTGAGGGCTTCCTCTGAAGATGATCACAGCTCCACAATAACCATCAGCTGTTATAACATCATCGAAAAAACTGAAAATCCCATACGGAATCTGTACATTGTGCTAGATCAGTAGTTCTCAACCTGATCTTCAAGTACCACTCCTGATTCTGTAAATCAGGTATATTCACTTGATCAGGAGTTAATGAGTGTGGCCTTCATCTCTTGATTGGCTAAACACACCTGATTTTGCTAATCAGGTGAGAGTAGAGCAGGGAGAGGAGGGAAATAAGCAGTGCTGTGGTTCCAGGAACAGGATTGAGAACCACTGATCTAGCTGGTGCAGGTTTAGATGCTGATGAAGGAAACAGTGGACAGGTGATTTTTTTTCTGTTTTATTGAAATGAAAAATTGGATGAATATTAGGGGAAATCCTTCATATCTCTCATTTCATATATCCCTAAACCTGCTGACAAAACACACACATTTGAAAATCTCCCATTTAATAATAAAATAAACATAACAATCTATAAATTATATTTACAGTTTTACTAATATTTAAAACATACTTTCATGAAGAGTGATAACATTAATGAATATACAACATTATTTATATGCAGAGATATACAGTAACTCCTGTACAATAGAAATCATTGCATTTTCAGGGAAGATGGTGATTTTGTAGAGTATTTGAAAAGTAAGGTAGATATTCACATATATTAATGTATATGGAAGTGGAATATACATCACATTTGTGGTCAGAGTTTGCTCCTTTACTCTCAAACGAAAATTATTGAGTTTTATCTAAATTGAACAAAAGTGTTTCTTCTTTTCTTCCCTTCCCTCCTTTATTCACATGATTTTTCCGCACTGGAGGAAAAGCATAATGTACAATAAGACTCAATCCACTAACAACTGTCAGGTTTCAGCGTAGACCAAATCCAGGGGGAAATGGAAATCAGATTATTCTGACTTGACCAATCCTGGCTAGACAGGAGCTTCACCCACATGCTTCGTGTGTGTATATTCTTCATGCCCTGATGGCTTTTCCTCCTCGAGGGCTGTTGTCATCTTACGCCAACGCTGGCCAGGAAGAGAGAGAGAGAGAGAGAGAGAGGGAGAGAGATCTCAGTAAGACATAAATGCTCAGCAGTACATCTTAGCAGCAATAGGAAAGAAATTGAGTTCTGAAAGTGCAGAAGTATAACAGAAAATTATTTAGAACAGAAAATACATGAGTAAAATGAATAATATGGGAATAATAATAATAATAATCAATCAATCAATCAATCAATTTATTTAAAGTGCAAAATCACCATGCATCATGGTCCCGATACACTTTACAGTAAAGGTAAAAAGTAGGGACATTAAAAAGATCATCAAAGCAAAGTTACAGTAAAAACAACAACAACAACAACATAATAATAATAATAATAATAATAATAATAATAATAATATGGAATGGGAAAACTATGATGCTTTCAGCATCATAGTTATGATGGGAAATGGGAAAACTATGATGCTTTCAGCATCATAGTTTTCCCATTTCTAGGCATTCTAAAATGGATTGTGAATAAATGAGAGAAAATGTCCTCCCTTTATATCTTGTCTTTTAAATGTGGCTATACTCTTAAACGTTATTGACTTTCCTGTTTTTGCTCAATACAAAGGCCCTTAAAGGGCCATACCAGTGATTTTGCATTTTGATCCCAATAAATACTACTCACATACACATTACATTACTGCCAACGCTACTGAGTTAACCCATTTTACATGTATATGCACAGTTGCTTCAAATACAAACAATAGCTAGTGCATGGAGTTTTACCTGTTTGATGCTGCCCTTGGTTGTGCAGAACATGTAGATGACATAACCAGGAATCAAAACCATGGAAGATAAAGCCATGAACCAGCCGATCACTTGGCCCCATAATGGGTACACGTACTTCCCCAAGGTCAAAGGGGTCATCTCAATGGCACTGAAGGTAAACACCCCCTACAGCATAAAAAAGTGTTTGATCTCGGCTCAGTTAGTCAATAAAAGAGTCTAGGATAAATAAGCCCTTAGTCATTTTGACTGAAAACCTTAGATTTTCCATTCTAGAGCTTTCTTTAACATTACACTTTATCCCTACAGTAGTGGAGAGATAATGGCATTGCTGTGATTTCCCTGAGGGCCGGCAGTGACATCAATCCTCCACCTACTGCCACCTGCTGTAACTTGAAGGGTGCAAGTAATAGTAAGTGATTTACGTGGCAGAAAGTGATTGCCTACATGGAGCCAAAGCCATTATACTGAACTCCAAGAGGGAGAAGAAAGCAGAGGTTAAAGACAGTGACAATCACAGATTTCTGAAAACTGGAGGTAAGTGGTTTGGCCCGTGGAGGTAAGAGGTATCCTGCAGGGTTTGTGATCACTAGTGGAGCAATATTTTGATGAGTGGGTTGCTATAGTAGCTATAGTGGTGATGCACGCATTTCTGCTGACAGAAGAGGGCGCTTACATTAACAGAGCAGAATTTCAAACAAGTCATCTCTATGCATGCAGCTAGACTGTCTCACATTATTACATTTACATGTTTTGATCAAGCATCTCATGCTAAAAAAGATGATCTAACTGCTATGCTATTCTTACTTAGACTGAAGATATCTCATCTGTTGCTAGTTAGGCCTGAATGTCAAATTTCAAATTTGGTTGATAAATGCTGGCATTTACCTCAAAGATATCAACCATATAAAAGGGGAGAGAACAGCTGTGTCATGCAACTTCACATACTGATTGTTGGTGGCAGTAATGTGCCATAAATGATGCAATACAGCAATAAAAGGAGAGTTTTTGTGAGATATGTAAAATATAAATTATCTCTACAGGATATCTTTCAATCAGTAATTAATCCTATGTATTGGCCCAACCTACCAGGCAGATTAATGGAGTGAAGAATATCCAGCAAAGCTTCCACCAGCAACACGGCCGATAGCCGATCATGTCCTCAATGTTCTTATAAAACCTTTCAGCTCCTGTGGCATACAAACAGGGACGCAAAGAGAGATAATAAATGTGAGAACAAAGCTTTATCAGATAAAAGAGGGAAAGCAGACAGAGAATTGTACTGAAGGAAATGAAGTAGATAGATGTAATTTCCTGTTGGAAGAGCTGTATGGCAAATTTACACGCTTGATTCATTTGTTGACTTCAAGCATAATAAAGTTGCAATAAAGCCCTTTTTTGTTTTTCTTAATTGTCTCCATTTACTTCCGCTGGGGGCTCTTTTCATATCACAGCTTCTCTGCAGTATTTATTTTAATTTACAGCAGCAGATAAAGTGAACATAGAAAGTATAGAATAAATTGCCTACCATAAAACCAGGATATGGAAATGGTTTCAAAGAAGACGAGGAAGAGGAGGCACATCCCACTGGCAGAGTAGTAATCAAATAGCTTGAACACATAAAGACCACCCTGGGAGATTTAAACACACACACACACACACACGCACACAAACACAAACACAAGGCTGAATATCCTTCTATTTATTGATTAAAATATGCATGATTGTTACACCACAGGTTGTTGTGGAATCACATTGTAATTATGTATACTGCAGGAGGGGATTATTCTCCCAAGTATGGTGAAAATGTGTGTGCGTGTGTGTGTGTGTGTGATATGTCAGCGTTGGATGTCAGTCTTCTCCATTTAAGACTCAGTCACACACACACACAGACACACCCTGCAGAATGATTTCACTGCAGGGATGCCGAAATCAAAAGCGACTCACGCACATAAAACACACAAATACATCCACACACTCTCTTTATCTCTTTCTGCCTAAAAATGCACAAAAAGTACCTGTGTGATGTTGGAGAAGCCAATGATGAACGAGATAAAGCACACAACAAGGATGAATAACTTCTTCCTCTTCCTCAGAAACATGGGATATTCATCCATCAGAGCTGTGATGAAGCCTTCCACAGTGCAGAACTGGACAGACACACACATACACACACACACATACAGCTTATACATGACTTTATATAATATATTGGCCTTTTTGTGTGTGTGTTGTTCATACCTGACTGTCCAGTCCCAGCATCATGAGCATGGAGAAGAAGAGGATGGCCCATAAAGAAGACATGGGCAGCTGGGTGACAGCCTGGGGGTAAGCTAGAAATGCCAAACCTGGGCCTAGAGATCACACATAAACACACAGACACATTTCACACTTTATATGCTTTATCTGAAACTATTAAAATTACATCATAATCCAAGGCTGCCCAATAAGAACTCAGCAGATCCTGCTGACAGCAGGTCAATTCGTCTGAAGAAGCTATAGTTCCACATAAAGGTCAAATATGCATCCTGTCTCGAGCTTATGTAAGCACGGCTCTCTGAGTTTACAAATGAAATAAAGGATATCAGTATGCATATGTCTAAGCCCTCTTAAATACTTACAACACGTATTTGTAATTTTAACAAACTAGGTATCTTTCTTCATATGTTTTAGAAACCCCTAATAGTAGTTTAGTAGTCGTGCTTAATCCGTGTTCATGCTTACTTAATGAGACAGTCCAGAGATTTATGAAATCTAATAGTATGTTGTTGTTTCTAGGAAATCAGAAAATCAAACAGGACTGTACCTGATGCTGCTAACTCCTGGACGGGTTTTTTAGTGATGTAAGACATGAATCCTACGATGGAAAAAATGACGAAACCAGCGAACATGCTGGTGCAGGAGTTGATGCAGCAGACTATGATGGCATCCCTAAGCAGCAGAAGAAGGAATATATCTACTCATGGTGCTCTAAGATGTTGGAATATCCACCAAAGCTACATGTTTTTTACATTAAAAATAAGAAAATGGAAGATAATAAACTATATTGAATTGAAAAGATATGTACAAAGCATGATCATGTCTCCTTACTTGTACACATCATTATTGTAATTGTTGTAGCTTCCCAAGGCAATGAGCGAGCCCAGGCCCAGTCCGTAGGAAAAGAAGATTTGAGTAGCTGCATCCAGCCACACCTGTAGGAGATGCAGATATACATTAAGCATGTGTTTGTCTGTTTATCAAAATATCTGAATGATTGCATGGTGCAAACGGTCTACCTCTGAACTGATGAGCTTATTGAAGTCTGGGGTGATGTAGAAGAGGATGCCGTCTATGGCCCCAGGCAGAGTGACCCCTCGGAAAAACAGGATGAACAGCATGAAGTAAGGATAGGTGGCTGAGAAATACACCACCTGAGAGAGAGAGAGAGAGAGAGAGAGAGAGAGAGAGAGATGTATTCTATTCAAATTGGAGGCAAATTTCCTTCACGAATTAAAGTCAAAAACAGCTTGGATGTCAGCACACTGACAAAATGACAAATTTGTTGCCTACTGGAATATTTTCATGGCTTCTCTTTGTCAGTAGGTCTGGATGGAGCCTTTGGACATGGCCCGCTGTTCTGTAGCAATTGTGCTTAATTATTATGTCTGTCAAGGCTTGAGCCTCGGGGAATTTCATTTTTTTTCTCATTCCTCTCAGATACCACACATTAAAATCCAATTATCCTTGGCAGTGAATGTGAAAATGTGTTTCTGCTCACGTACGTACATCAGTTGGACTTTCTGTAATTTAAAAATTGCAGGCAGTTGACAGAGTGATTTTTTCTCTTTTTGTATTTTTTCTTATCACCCTCTGAATCACCATCTGGTACTAAGACTGATAATAACATTTATTTTTCTGTTTCTGTTTCTGAGTAAAATGTTGGAAATTTTGACAGCAGAATGACAACAGATGAAACAAACATAGGCAATATCCACAAAGATTAAATATATAGGAAGACAAGCCTGACCAAATTGATTAGAAAAGCAAATTTCCATTAAGCTTCAACCTAATGGGACAATCTAAATACTGGTTGGGCTGGGTTTAAAAAAAAATCTTATACAGAATTAAAAGAAAATAATAGTTGATTTTTTAAAAAAAACAAAAATCTTCATGAAACCCATTTTATTTTTTGCATAATCTGCCAGAAAAACAAAACTTCCAGAAATTTCAGTTGTTTTGATAATCTGCAGAAATTTCCAGAGTCACCACCAGGGGGCACCTTTAGTACCACCAATGGTACCCGTAACACAGTTTGAAAACCACCGACATAGATTTAAAAGCCAGCCATCTGAGAAACTGTAAGGGCTTATATAGTGCCTTTGCAGACTTTAATGAGCTGTCAAACATTTCAGTGTGATTCTAGGATAAACAGATATTAGAAATGTAAACAGCCAAATCAGGACAAGAGAAAGTGAAAAGGGGAGGGACTTAACAATAGGAGAGTCTCCTGAGCCTGTCAAACTCTCACACTTGTCAACTTTAAGATCAATATATGCAGCAAACAAACAGCCAATTAGGAAAATGGCATCGTCATTATACAGGAAGTGCAATCAACACAAAGGTTTGTTGATTAACCATCACTCACATCAACACATATGAATCATTAAACATCTCAGTGTGACTCAGGAAACAGAAAATATAGATGAGCTGAATAAATAGATGGGGGAGGGGCTTAAATGTCAGATAATAATTTGGAAGTTCTCCTTAAAGTCTGACGAATCATCAGTCTGGTCAGTGTTACTTTGGCCTCTTCATTCTTTTTTTATATCTTAGACAGACCAATGACCTGTGAAATGCAGAAGATCCAACTGAGAAATGACCAATGAGCTATCTCTGATGCCAACGTACTCCATTTGACCTTCTTACATGAACAATGGAGTTGACTGTACATTCAGATAACAGACTAAGAACATTTCATTGGCTCCACCCATTAAAGTATATGTTTGTTGTTTGTCAACCCAGACTTTATTAAAATGAAACAAGTAAAAGTCCTCCTTTCAAAATTGTATGTAAAATAGCAATATACAAATTAAGAAAAATAAATGTACTGTAAGAAATGCTCATTCTGGAGATTGACTCCTTACATAATGTTAAATTGGCTGATATAATATAATGATGAATCCCCCCAAATTACATGTCTTATTTTGAAGACTTTAGGAAGAGGAAAGAGGTTTGGATGAAGCAGGAAGAATAGAGAAAAATGTGAGTCTGACCTTCCCCGTCCACTCCACTCCTTTCCAGATTGAGAAGTAGACAAGGACCCAGGACAGAGCCAGGGTGCCTACCAGAGGCCAGCGTACCTCTCCTGGCTCCTCCAGACCACTGGACAGCTGGTGCATGTTACGCCTGGACACACACACAAAGTTCAGACACAGATAAGCACAAGTAGCTTTCATGCTTAATTAGGCAGTCTTGTCAAGAAAACACACAACCACACACACGCACGCAAAGTACTTACTCCCAGAATTCAGTCACAGCACTAGTCAGGTTGGTGGTGTCTGTCAGACTGTAGTTTGAAAAACATTTCTCTGTGTTCCAGTCATTATCACAGCTTTGCCATGGCAACTCCTACAATTACACACACACACACACACACACACATACAAATATAATATACACTATACAATGTGTAATTGCACATTTCTCCATTTCCATTCTTGGTACGAAAAGGTTCTGAGATATCAGAATGTGTGTGTGTGTGTGTGTGTGTGTGTGTGTGTGTGTGTGTGTGTGTGTGTGTGTGTGTTGTGTCCTTGGCTCTCCACAGGCCCCTGATGTCTTCAGAGTCACACCACAAAGACCTTTCTGAAGAAATATCTGCAAACCCTCCGACAGTGAAAATGGCATTTAATAAACCAATCATACTCTTTCCTGTCAGATAAAAACATTGGACGGTTAACATACTCTTGATCCCTGCAGCTCAATCCTCAATTTTTCCCACACAAGAGCCTGATGTCTGATGTCTGCAAAGTCTTTCAAGTTCTGTCACCAGGCTTCTTTCAGCCAGACTGTCACACAGAGATACACAAAGCAGAGAGCCAGATTATTTTTACTCTGTGCGGCTGTACTGCAGAAAACATGGACGGCGCTACTCAGATATTAAGTCTGATGCTGCTTATGTGCCAGCAGAACAGCCATAGCTACTGCTTCTACTTGCTGCTGGAGGGTCCCAATCCCAGTTTAGCCCACAAAGCCTACAAACTGGTCTAATTTCTGCTCATGATGTCAACTGAATATATATCATACCGAACCAAAGGAGTTGAACAAGTAGTAAAGCGCCCAGGCGATGATGACGATGTAGTAGATGTCGAGCCAGAAGGACAGGACCACTGCAGCCAGACCTACACCTGAAGGAGGAAGTGGTATAGCAGCAGGTAGATTCTTTAATGAAAAAAGGTGTCGACAAAATTTCTATTTCCTTTCTTGGTTTTGTGTTTCAGCATCAAAGCAGCAGCTGTCTGTCAAGTGGAAATAATTAGCTGAAAGTCAAGAAGAAAGGAGAGCAGGTTTGTATCATGCAAGGCACATTTGGGGCACTTTATCCTTCACCTAACCAGAACTCAAAATTCAAAATTCAAAATTCAGTCATCATAGAGGAATTAGTTATGAAACATTATCAAGAGCTAGAGGTTGAAAAAAAATGCAATTTTTTCAATTTAGGGATGATCATTTCAGTGAATAGATTTTCTTTGATCTCCACACATCTTACCTTTCATCATAGGGATGAGCCTCCACACCCCCAGCCCTCCCACTGAGGTGAACTGGCCCAGAGAAGTCTCCAGGAGGAACAAGGGTATCCCAGCAAACACCAGGGTCATAAAATATGGAATCAGAAAGGCCCCTGACACATTGAAAAGTATAAATCACAAAGAAAAATCTTTAGTAAAATATTATATCTCGTAATAATGATAATCTAAATTGCTGTAACACATTCAAAAGTTTTCATGAGCATAGCTATTGCGAACATAATGTATCATAATGTATGAGGCTAGTAGTATGCATTATAACACCCTGTTGTAATTTAGATGGACAGCAGGTAATAATACTTCTTTCACTGTGTATTTAAAGTTTTTCTTTGCAATACTGAAAAATTTGATAGCTATGATTTGAATAAATTAAGTTTCATTTTCTTCATTTCACACTTTCTTCATTTCCCTTTTGTATGTTTGCTTTTTATTCATTTTTTTTTTAACTTAACTTTTTTGTACTAACCCATTATGGCCTAACATATAACTCTATTTCGATCAACTAATTTCATTTGTTCGTTCGTTTTTTTTGTTTTTTTTTCTGTATTTTTAATGTGTTTAGAATTATGTTTTTGGTTTTTTTTTTTNCGTTTTTTTTGTTTTTTTTTCTGTATTTTTAATGTGTTTAGAATTATGTTTTTGGTTTTTTTTTTTGTTTGTTTGCTTTTTAAAATATGATGCTTTTAACATCTGACCAGGGAATACAGATGAAAATAAGCCTTTGGTTAACTCTGGTACATTTACAGAAACATTCATTAATGTACACTGTCCCTATAATAAATAAAAAAAAATATATAAATAAATAAAAACATTTTTGTGGCAATATTATGGTAGAAATGACAAATCCCTTTTTCTAGTTTGACAGCTACTGTCTCAAGATATTATACATTCCATGGAGTTTAATTTTTCTCCAATAAAATGTTGTAGCACCAAAAATGCTTCTGTGACTCAAATGTGTTGATTGTGTGTATGGCCCAATTCACTCAACGACAGAATAAATCACACTTTTTTTGTTAAGGTAACTTAAAGTAATTGATAACACCATGTGACAAGTCCATGTGAGTACCTCTCGTGCACTTACCTCCACCATTCTTCCCACACAGGTAGGGAAACCTCCACACGTTTCCTAAACCAATAGCATATCCCACACACGACAACAGGAAATCAAACTTCCCCTTCCAGCTGCCTCTGTCAAGTGGTTCTTCTTTTTTCTTCTTTTCATCTGCAGGGGGCGCCACATGATCCAATTCCTCAAAGGGAACTGCTTGTTTGACTTCTGTTGGGGAGTTTAAGTCCACTGTACTTTTCCCAGTCTTCCCCATGGTGGGACCAGTACAGACCAGTGGGGTCCTCACAGCCTGTAATGCTCTGTGTTCCAGGGTCTCTCACAACTGGTTTGAGTTGCTGAATGGACAGATTCACAGTCTGAATGTGCAGAGAAGCTGTGGAGTAAAAGCAGAGGTGTTATATCAGTTATCCATGAAAAGGATTTCATCTGTCTTTGTTGTGTTTGATAGGGTTCTACTACAGATGCAGAATTTACTCATGATGTGTCATTTTTATATTCTGAGGCTCATAAACTGTGATAGAGCTTATCAAATCTGAAGCTCCGACATGAAACTGAGTTAGAAAGAATACCAAAGGGACTCAAGACTCCTACCTGCTTCCTCCTTCTGGCACTGGGAAGGAGTTGTTGGTGTTTGCAAATGTTGGTTGGCTGAGATTTGATCCAAACACAAATTTTGATTGGCCAGAATTGGTCCAATCACTTCATGGAATTGCTGATAGATTTCCTTAAAGGACACATATATTTTCTTGACTAAAATCTGATATTCTTACAGGAAAGTTCACTGTTTGTTTTAAGCCAGAGGCGAGTTTTGAAACAGCAGGCTCATGCTGAACTGTACAATTGTATTGCTCTTCTGAATTTAATAGATGTAGTGAATCATTAACCATGTTGTGATGATATAAAAACTTGCTTTTTTTTTGTTTTTTTTCTGCTGCCTTTTCATTCTGATTCAGTGGGCTCAGCAATCAGTTCATTTGCAATTTGACATTCCCATTTGTCTTTCTATAAATTCATATGATGCATCATTTATACCTCTTTGATGCTATTGATAAAAAGACATTTTGGGAAAGTATATGGAACCTAATTATTTATTCATAGTCTGTGATATGGACATGTAGAAAATTCAGAAATGAAACTCATTGTGTTTGATAAGTACATCTTTCATTCAACAGACATGAATAAAAGGTTCAAACAGTGACTGTGTTGTCCAATGTAATTATTATTGGTGAAACAAATTCTATGCACATTAAATGAATAGCAGCCAACATCAAACATGCACAACATCTTGAAATGATCAAAAGCTTTATTTTAAATTTGTTATCTATGTAACTATTCAGATGGAAAGCATTCCAGCAACAACAAACACATTGGCGATTCACTTTGAGGATGTAATCTCTTTAGATTCAAAGTAAATCATGCTGTTTTATTACTTGTGTTTTGAAGAAAGGGCTGTCAGTTCTGTGAGTTATTATTCATTTTTATGCTCTCAGAAAATGAAAAACCAGATGCAAACTAAAGCAATCTGTCCTGTTAACTCTGCACACTACCTGGGAGATTTCCACGTTGTTCTTCAGGTCATCAGCTTCAGTTCTCTACAATTCCGCCAAAAACTTCCCAAAACTTCTATTAAATATCCAAAAGAAAGATGTGAAAAGCCTCCAGTCTAAGATCCTGACCCAAGTGAACCATCACAACATCTCCGGTGGCAGAAAAAAAACACACTCTGATTTTGCTGTATATTGTTCTTCCTGTTTGTCAGTGTTGAGTCTTTTGGTGGACTTGTGGCTGTTCCTGCAGCTGGTATCGAGTGAATGATAATAAAGTTCGACCTGCGTGTCTGCTTTGATTACTGTGCAGTTCTGACTACTGAGGTCCTGAGGCCATGGGGGAGAAGTCAATCTCCCAATTCTGGTGGGGAACTCCAGCGGCAGTGTGTGTGGTTTTGAGTGTATATATGTGTGTGTGTATGTGTGTGTGTGTGTGATGTGATGTGATACTTTGGTCAGCTCTTGCCAGCTCAGTTACCATGGTAATTCCCAACAGAGACGGGTCTGATGCCTGATCAGTGAAAGAGCTCGTGGAGTTTTGGAAAATGAAACAGGCAATGACTACTTGGCAGATATCCTGGAAATGCAGTTTTGCCAGTCCAATCCAGACATATTTCAGATTTTGAAATCATGTTTCTAATATGAAAAGCAATGAAGTTATGTTCTGTTAAAATGTTCTGTTCATAATGGATACAGTGACAAGATCTATACTGCCTATTTAATAACTTGAGTGACAGCAATACAATGTTTTCATTAATATAAATGGAATTAGACTTGAAACACAAACACTTCTGTGTTTTATGGCAGGTAACCTCCCAACTTTATTATCTGTTCCTGCTACTCTATCATATCAGCCAATTACAAAGACTAATGAACATTTCCACAACGTCCTGACAGAGCTGCACCCAAGGCCCATTTGTTCGCAGATTGGTGAGGATGGTTGGATATGAAGTTTCAAAAGAAAGAGATTAAATCATATTAGAAACTTAATTACATTCCTAGTGAGTCGTTCCTATCAAAAGTAGATTAAATGTCATTTTTGTACAGTTTATCATCCATATGAACCCAAATGACAATGGCCGACTGGACTAGAGTTGCCAAAGCTGGTTTTCATCAGCTGCTTGGAGCATCCCCAGATCAATAAAGTGTAATTATGATACCAGGGTGACTACATCCAAAAATAACAGGGAACAGTTATGCATGCGACAAAATGCCTTTCAAACTTTTTCAGGAACCCCAGAACTTTGTTTCACACCAAGGAACCAAGGCCCATTTTAGGCCCACTTTGATCCATAAACTATAATTCCTATAGCTCCTGAACCAACAGTCAGTCCTCTCTGATGGTTCATAAGCCAAATCTTAATTACTCATAACACAAGCTAAAACTTTATTTTCCATTATAAAAGGTAGTGGATTTGCTCTCAATGCTGTCAAGTTTAGTAATGTGAAAAATATTCCTCGATAATGTCACTGGGTCACAGTTTAGAAAAGTTGTCATCTGTGAGCCATCCGTTGAGCTGCCTTTAATTCACAGCACGTGCTGAGTTGTGTGAATGAATGTGTTGATTATTAGACAGGAAATTGGCATGCATAGATTGGAGACTAATATAGCAACGTTTTCATCCAGTAATGCAGAAGGATGATGTATAGCGCAGAAATTTCCGCAGGTTAAGGACAAATAAAGGACGAGGAATACATCAGAGAGAGTGCTCGATTGTGCCGATGAGAGAGAAGAGAAAAAGAGAAGATGAAAGATGATGAAGGAGGCAAGGGCGAGAAATCATTGCAAAGAATGAGGATGCGTACATGAATAGGGAGAGAGAAATAAGATAAGATAAAAGTGGGAAAAGCTGATATTCTTGCAGTTGTGCTTTAGTAGATAAGAGTGAAATAAGATGAAAAGATAAATAGTGAAAGTAATTGTATGACAGAGTTCCGTCAGTGGAGAGAGAGAGAGAGAGAGAGAGAGAGAGAGCATCGTGTAAAAGCATGCCGTACAGAGGGCATTCAAATGCCTTCATTTACAGGTCGCCTGATGCACAAATCCTTTAGAGTTTCACTGGCGTCGCTACAGAATGTGATATTCCTCCTTGGAGATCCATCAACAGCCTCATTCTCTGCTTCATTTGTCTGTTTTTCCATTACTCCTGAATCATGTTTTATCATCCCAAGTGTTCTAATCTTTGTGACCTTTCTCTGCAAAGTCATTGTCCTTAATGTGGTGCCCCAATACATTACAGCAATGCACCGTCACAATAAAAGCCCATAATTATCTATCAAGACAAAAACAGAATCTATATGGTGATGCTTTCAAAATTGCCTTCATTTATGCATTTCTTAGTCATTGTCACCAAATGTTACACTGAACAGTGATGTCAGACATGTTGGAAACTATCAAGTTCCCTTTTAGTGACCTGGAACATTAACGAAGCCACATGAGCAGGTTATAAAAGCAGCACAGAGATGCAAATCCAATCAAAATGTCCGTCACTGACATGCAGCCAGTGAAAGAGGCGACATCCTATCAATACCAGTGCCCATTTTGTTCTGTTGAGCGTAAATAAATTCTTCATTATTTAGATCCAGATAACTGCTCAGAAGCATTTTCTTCAGTTAAGAAGAAAGTGCAAAAATCAACATTTTAATAAGCCAGCTAGCCCCAGTTTGCTGCAGTTGTCATAGGCCCTGTTCCAAATAGTGGAGTTAAGGATCTTCTGGTCTTTGCTTGTGCATGAGACTGTAGGTCTGGATCTGGACCCTGTAATTGCACCAAGATCCAGAATCAGACCACCATCCTTTAAAGATCAGGATCCAGATCCCATCCTCAACAGCCGGACAGGTTCAGGAGCTTTCTTTTGCTTTCGTTGCTAAATACATATTTTACTTTTCTTCCATGGCTGCTTGTACAAAGTAATAATTTTACACCATTGTTACAGTTTCTGCAACTGTGATTTTCTTATCTTCTGTATTATGACCATGATGAATGTTTTTCATTCTTGTAACTCTTAACTCGAATGTTCTACTGCACTGGTTAGTGGCCGATTATGAAAAGGCTAATGCTAGATACTGTAATTACTAATACTGGAAGTGCTGCACTACTTGTAAACCTTTAGCTCTACCCCCCCAGGCTACTTGTGGCTTATAATGCAAGCGAGAACACAATCATCAATGTACAAAATGGGAGTGTGACCTTAAATAATCCTCCTGCCATATTTCCATGCTCAGTGTTATAGCTGTAACTTGAGAAGCATTAATCGTCTGTGGTACAGTACATATTAATAACTCTGTTGTTCTTTATCATCTCATTAGGAAAAAGCACATGTAAAAACACTTGTTAGCCCAAATGTCCTGTGTGACCCAACCCTTTTGACTTTCAGGACCAGAATTTCACAGGCCTGAGTGTAATGCTCTGTAGTTGGGGGTGGAGTGGAGGAAGTGGAGGAGGGGGTGGGCTACTGAACCGGAATTGTCTGTTAATTGAATGCCGGTTTGGATTATACAGATGACTGAGCTCTTGGCATTATGATGGAGTGTGGTCTGATAAAGTTCATGTTCACCAATTGCATGCACCCAGTGACACCACACATACATGCATGCAGCATATACAGTCTATTTGTGGATTCTGTGACAAGCTGAATATATCCAATATGTATGGGATATTTATCTTCTCTACATCAGAAATCAATATGGGCAAAATCAAAAGAGACATACTGTACAAGAATATGAGCATGCTAATGTGTTTAATTAAAATTTGCATTGATAATGTACACAGGATATTAGAAAACGTAATTCTATTTAAGACAATGTGAGAAAATGGACTAAAATTATAAATCGGGTTGATAAAATCTGCAAATTGTTCTGCAAGTGCACAGTCTTGATCATAAAATCAGAATCCACCAACCCATATTCCAGTTTTGCAACTGGATGCGATAGTCTGATAAATTCAAAGAGGAGCATCTATTAAAATTTTGAATGGCTGATAAAAAGAATATGGTAATAGCTGAAATTTTTACTTTGTTAATGTAAAAATCCAATTTAAGGGGATTACAGATGAATACGATTATGTACATATATGCAAAGTTTATGGTGTGATGTGAAATATAAAATGTACTTACATTAAAAAAAATCTGGAAAAATCTCCCTGAATACCCCCCCCGCCACTTTTGTCAGAGATTGGGTACCTAATCGAGTGCAGGTCTATCTATATGCATCATCCACACACATCAAACACAACTTGGATCTTCCATCATCATCATCTTCTCATTTCTTTCGTTTACCACCTTGGGCGGTGGCTGCTGTGAGCTGAAGATGATGGTCTTACACAGCGTGAGCACTGGTTTGTGCGGCCGAGCCTGACGAAGATCACTAGATGGTGTAGTCATCCTGTTGGCATTCTGATGGTTTGGGGGAAAGTGGTATTAGATAGTTTTACAAAACAGCCAAATTAATAGCATTAATGATATGCTTTTAACTTTACTGATTGCATCTGAAGTTGGACAAAAAAAAATACAAATCACTGGGATTGAAGTTCACCCACCCGATAAAGTGAAAGCAAAATGAATGCTGGGATGCATATCAGCGGGGTGAGGATGNACCCACCCGATAAAGTGAAAGCAAAATGAATGCTGGGATGCATATCAGCGGGGTGAGGATGAGTAGAACAGCCAATGTGGAGGCCCAGGAACCAGGACTGAAATCATACGCTGATCCAAAAGAATGTTTGTTTGCCAGGTCATACAGCAGCATTAGCTAGGTGGAAATGGTGAAACAATTCATGATCAATTAAAAGAAAAAATAAAACTGAAAGAGCTCAAACATCATTACAGATATGACTCAATGAAAACAAGGATTATAGATGAAGACAGAGAGCCAGAAAGAGACAGAAAAGAGACAAATTTAGGAAAGAGAAGTGTGATCTAGGTGTGTGTGTCTCACCCCACAGATGAGCGGCGTGATGAACAACCAGCAGTACTTCAGTACCGGGAACGGCAGGTAGCCAATCATGTCTTCAATGTTGTGATAGAAACGGTCTGCACCTGCAAAGTCAAAGTCATAGCCAGGAGTTGTTAGTCAATCAAGACAGACAGTTCTATTTTTATGAGAACCACACTCAAACACATGGGGCCCATGAGTGAAAACAGCGCAAGGTGACAGTCAATCACCATCCACGCAATTCCCAGAGCAGAATTTTGTGAGCTGCGAAACAGCTACATGGCTGAGTCCTACTGTGTGCTGACAAAACTCCAAATTAGCACCACCACCATATAATTTATGTTTCAAATATGCAACATACCTGGTTGAGATGCCCTGATTGCTGGTTGATCACTGGTTCATTATGAGGGATGGAGGTAGATTCACAAATGACAATCAAACCCTGAAACTAAGTACATCTACAGAGAGGAAGAGAGTGACTGAATCCATTTGAATTTGAGGAAGGATTGAGGAAGCATCCCTCTGAATGAGTGACCAAACAACTCCTGTGTTGGGAAAAGCTCAAGAAACTGATCGATATCTTGCAAAGTCTTTTTTGCAGTGGCAGATGTGTGGCTGAGCCCTACTTCCAAAGAGAAAATACTTCTGGAAATGGAAACGCAATTCTCCGAGTCACATCCATCACACACACACACATATCTATATATACATATATATATATATACTGCACATGTTTATGGTGTTTGTGAGACTTCTAAGGAATATGATCCTGCTCATGACACAGCTGAAAATGTTTTTCTTCTGTTAGACTGTTGGTGTTTGGTGCGAGGCAGAGCGATCGATCCAGATGTCAGATTGTGCAGCAGAAGGTGCTGAAGCTGGCTTTGATCTGCCAATAGCACCAAAACTTACCATACACCCAAGCGATAATGATGGTCTCAAAACAGGCGATGAACAAGAGGCTGACTCCACTGGGCCCATAGCTGTCAATCAGCTGAAAGAGAACGATTCCTCCCTGAAACAAGACAGAGAAAGACACGGGCAGAAAAACATGTCAAGGTAGACTGAAAGAGAGGAGCCATAAAGGACGGCCAGCTGTGTTTTTCTACCTTACTGTCAGAGCATCTATTCCTTATTTTGCAATTTCCTGGCTCAGGACAATTTTAGCAGGCGATCTCATACTTGACGTACAGCCAAAAACAGAGATATAACTAAACAGATCTACAGGTACTTGTTATCATGTGAGAATTAGTATCTTTACCCTTCCTGCTCCTTACCTCAGTAACAAGTGGGAGCCCCAGTAGGAAACAAACAACGGCAATGACCAGCACAAGTATCTCTCTTGCGCCAGGTCTCCTCAGGAAACGTGGGAACATGTCTGAGATGGCTGTGGCTAGACTCTCCACACACACAAACTGTGGAAACAAAAAAGGAAACAGAGCAGCAGATGTATGCATTAAGGTTTTTCATGTTACACACACGCATTGCTTGGCTCTTATTGATGCCCATCCACCGTACAAGGATGCAGAGCATTAAATACCTGACTATCCAGGCCCAGGAGGAGAATCATGAGGAAGAAAAGCACGGCCCAGAAAGACGAGCCGGGCAGTAGTGACAGAACCTTTGGATAGCTGATAAAGGCCAGACCAATGCCTTCAAAAAGCACATGAATGCATCTATTAACACGTGAAATTGTGCAGCAAGAAATTCAAAATCATTTCACACAGATGTATTAAGAGTGATTCTTGAGCTGTACAACCTTATGAATGCTGAAAATCAATGCCATCTTGTGGACATTGGTGGTTATTGTAATTGTACAATATTTTGCCATCCAAAATGAACAGAGCAACTGCTTTTAAATATTTTAATGCCAAAATGTATCACATGAAATTCACAGTGAAATTTGACAAATAAAATTAGAAACGTGGGCATTGAGCTCACCGCTAGAGGCAACGTCTGGCACGGATAAGGCCTGTTCCTGAGCCATGAATCCCAGCACAGAGAACACAACAAATCCAGCAAAGATACTGGTGGCGCTATTCAGACAACACAACGCCATGCAGTCCCTGCAACACGAGAAGAACACAAGCCTGCTGTCAAACACTGCAAAACTGGAGATGACATTCTGAGAAGAGCAGAGGACAACTCCAATAGCCAGTTATGTATGTGTGTGTGTGTGTGTGTGTGTGGATGCTGACCTATAACAGTTGTTGTTGTAAGTATTGTAGCTCCCCAAAGCGGTTAGTATTCCCTGACACAGAGCGTAAGAGAACAACACCTGAGACCCTGCATCATGCCACATCTATAAACAGAGAGAGAGAGAGAGAGAGAGAGAGAAACTTGAACCTTCACACTGTTGAAATAACTCAGAGCATATGGTTTCCATCAAGTCTTGCAGGGCAATAAAAAGTCATTTGTCTGGTCAACACAATTAACTCTGAATGAACAATAACAAACAGCTTTGCTTTGTACTAACATACATGATAATGCAATATCTGTGTGTGTATATGCATAGATGTGTGTGTATGGACATTTGCAATGTATAGGTATATCTTACAATTTTAATGGATATGTGTTGGTCTTGTGTGTGAATATGTGCGTGAGTGTATATTTGCGCACACAGTTTTGTGGGTGGGGTTTTCTTTATGTGAATGTCTTGTCTGCAGGCCTTCATCCTGACAGCATCTGGTTAACATTAGAGGCACCAAAGCCATGTGACTCTTGTCTGCTAAAAGATAAAGTTGGCTAAGCTTCAAAACAATATACAGCCTCATGGTGGGTCTGTGTTGTTCCCAGCCTCCGGTCAGGAATGGAAGCCTCAGGATCTTTACATCTGACACTGGACAAAGAGGAAACTGTTGTGTCTTTAGAAGCATGCTTTGCCATTTTATTTGATGGAATGAGTCATGCTGGCTGCATGGCTCAAACACGTATACTGACACACAGACAAAAAGAGATGCTTTTATACATAAAACACACCCCAGATGCAGACCAGAGCCCAAATGTGATTTCCTCTGCAGCTGAAGAAAAAACAGACTTTTGCATGTGAAGCAGATCTGTCATCTGATCTGTTTTTAAAAAGCGTTTGGCATTGCATAACACAGCTCTCTGACCAATTACAGTGTAACCTGTAACTTTACCTGCTTTCAAGAAAGAAAGAAAATGCTTACAGAACCTGGTACCTCAAATTGTCTCCCAACCACTTACTGACCAGATCCTACCACACCTAGCTTCTGATGCCAGATATCCCATTTGGACATCCCAAATGGACATTCCAAATGTCTTGCATGGGATACTGAAAATTCCATGGTATTCTCTGTGAGGGAACTATTAAAAAAGAGACACAGGAATCCATTGAAACAGACAGGGAGAGGACAAAAAAAAAAAAAAAAAAAAACGTAACAAGTATCAAGGCACTTCCTCTCTGGTTGTATAACATCACCCCTGATAAATCTGGATTTACAGACACACATACAGGAATGTTCCGAAAAATAGAAACATACGCAGGCATGCTCAGTCACACACACACACACACATACACACACACGTGGAAGAGGAAGTGACTCCTCTCCCCAGGACAAGCTTTGAGGCCTGACTTTTCAGTGATAATATTCAACCTTTGACACTGTGAAGTCACGAGATGAACTGTCAAGAGGAAGAAGAAAAGAGAGAAAGAGGCAGAGAGCTGTGATCTATCCATTTTGTGGAAGAAAGTCTCTTTTGTATGAGGCAGTTGTTGCTCGCTGCACCAGATGCTGACATTGTGCAGCTGCCTGGCAACCAGAATTCATCCTCTGTCTGGAATCATTACATCACCACTTTGAAAGAATAAGTCAACTATAACATGTCTGCTGTATGAATTTTAATACAGTGTGCTTATTGTCTGTCGAGTAGCTTGTTCTAAATTCTACTTTATGATGGCTGGTGATTATCAACCACTTTGCAGCCATGATAGATTACTGACTTTGGGAGCAGAGACATGGAGTCAAGGCAGAGAAAAGGAGAGGGGAGAGACTAATGGGACACACTTTTCATCCAGTTACAATCTGCTCCAGACCACAAACACTCTGAGATATGCTGTCCAAAACTGTAACACTGTTAAGAAAAGAGTTCGGTATGGAAGTTTGGTCTTACTGTAACATCAGTAACCTTGCTGAAGTCAGGCATCAGGTAATATTTCAGTCCTTCCGCCGCCCCTGGAAGCGTCACGCCACGGATGAAGAGGATGAACAGCATCAGATACGGGAATGTAGCAGTGAAGTACACCACCTATAAACACACGTGTAAAAGGTTTATCTTTTTATTAAGTGTCACAAAGGATCAAAAGAGGGAAATGAGCTCTAGAGGGACTTTTAAGATTTGAGGCAGTGGACTAAATGCATTAAAGGTCTGCAGCTTAACATCAGCAAAAGTATTTCATGTAAACTGCAGGAACACTCGCCTTGCCTGTTGATTTGATTCCCTTCCAGATGCAGAAGTAACAGATTACCCAAGCCAAGAGGAGACACAGAGCCAGGTCCCAGTTTACCTTACTCAGCGACATGTCATTTGACATTCTTAACACACGGTGTCTGTGGGGAAGACATAGCAATACACACGTGAATGAAAGTCAGTTACAGCAAGAAATGGAAAACATCTGCACCATAAACTCAGATGTTCAAATCCCTTGTTGCTCATTAAGGATGGCTTCAGTTTAGGCTTTAAAAGCACACGTTGTTCTCACTGAAGAGAGGAAGTGCTGTACGAAGCCGATTGTACAATATTTCTGCATCTCGTCAAATCAGGTATTTATATGTGGAGAGCAGCAGATATGTTTGGAAATGCTGTTATTAAAATGAAAGAAAGAGAAAAACATATATCACGTTAAAGCTTGAAATGGCTGATTATCCTGCGACTTGGCTATTTTCCTGTTGTGTGGCTCTGATTCACCATTCTTGGTTCTCCATTATATCACACTCACTAATCAC
Source organism: Lucifuga dentata (assembly GCA_014773175.1). Classification (NCBI taxonomy): domain Eukaryota; kingdom Metazoa; phylum Chordata; class Actinopteri; order Ophidiiformes; family Bythitidae; genus Lucifuga; species Lucifuga dentata. The sequence goes on along the minus strand of VXCM01000035.1, from coordinate 338,323 downwards.
CCTGAGAGTAAAGACAACCTTTTGGTATCTGGGAAAATGAGGTGCTATTACTGAGGAATGTTTGATCAAAGATAGGTACTGTGGGAAGTATGAAATTACTATCCAAGCTTAATCGTGTATTAAAAAGGTGTATGTGCATGTGTGGATGTGTGCGTGTGTGTTTTTGTCACCTCCAGAATTCCTCTTCTGGTGACTTGAAGAAAATATTGTCAGCTTCACTGCTGAAAATATAAAACAGAGACAGAAAACAGCAAAGTAGTTTTGATGATCAGATCTTTGTCAGCAGTAAGAAAGTAGCCATGTTTTTATATCATCGGCACATTCTTTGTGCATATTTTTAAGAATCTCACACATTCCAGTTGCTCCCTGTCATGATTCTACAATTCATGACCATCCAGCAGCCGTCACCCTCGCCTGTTTGTTTTCTGTCCTGATCTGTCCACCTGCCTCCTGTTCTCTGATTTTCCCTCCACTTCCTGGTCACCTGACCTCCCCATCTGTAATAATGTTTTCTGTGCCGAGGGTCTCACTGATTTTCTGGTTTTGCAGTTCTGTGTTTCTCATCTTGTTTCCATTATTCCAGTCCCGTTCTTAGCCCCGATTCCAGTTTGTTCCAGTTATTCTGATCTTGTTCCTGTTTTTTTCCCCTACCTGTGTATTTTATAATGTGTTGACCTTGGTCAGTTCTTCAGTTTGCGTATTTTGTCTCTGCCCTTGTTGGATTATCTGCCTGGTCACCTGTAAATTCATCACCTGCCCTGTATTCTACTTGCATTTTCAATTAAAGACCGGGGCTTCAAGTTTGCCTGTCTGAGCCTGCATTTGAGTCCTCACTTCCAGAGCCTAATCCTGACACTTCCTTTCTAAATTCTGTAAAGCTCCTGACAAGGTTGTGACAAACAATTTTCCAACACCTATTACAGTGAGGTCTGATGAGTCATTTAGATACTGTGTTTGTACTTTTCACCCTCCAACTGCATCTATTTATCAGAAAATAATAATAACATGACAAGATCTCATGCTTTGATCAGCACATAAAAGTATGGGTGTGTGCTCATCTATGTAAGCCAAGGTTAATGTTCTTATCATTTTTAAGTATGACATTTAATCACACACACAAAGATAATGTAGTGGTCGATGTATGTGTCACAGAATTATAAATTTAGTAACATTTCAACTGCTACAAGATCATAAGGAGTCATGGTGCAACTTACAAGTAGGTGACATTCTCAAAGTAGTCTGGAGATGCGCTGATATTGTTTAGGAATGACCAGTTGGACTCAGAGTGAAACATGTCAGGGTTTGCAAAAATGCTGAGGCGGCTGTGACATAACTCTGAGAGGATGAGGAAAGAGAAATGCAGGTGAGTTGGGTGCAGAGGTGAAAAGGTGAGAAAAGTCTAGATTTCCTTCTGTTTTCACTGATTACTATAAGCAAAGGAAGCAAATCAACAGTTGGTGGATGTTCAATGGCATAACACTCATGAAAAACAGATGTATTTAACAAGCCTGTGTATTTGTGTTGATTCATGTCACATTTTACCAGAGTTCCACCAGTTGTCGCATGTGGACCAGGGCAGAGGGCTTTTGAAGGAGTTGATCAGGTAGAAAATGGCCCACGCCAACACCACAATGTAGTAGATGTTCGAATACATCACAATCACTTGGGATGCAATTCCAACCCCTGCAGGACAGAGGTTTATGTTTGTGAGCATTTCAGTCAGCTGTCTTCCCAAACAGATGGAAACATCTTACAATGTCAACAGCTTTAGAATGGAGCAAGATGCAAACAGCTGCGACACCATTTGACTTTTTTGGGGAGGCTTTTTTTTTTACAATCAGCCAACCTTCAAACATGGGACATATCTTCCTCCAGGCTGTAACTCCACCCTCACTGGTGTACTGGCCCAACGCCGTCTCCAGGAAGAATAATGGGATGCCACAGAAGAAAAGGAACAAAAAGTAGGGGATGAAGAAGACACCTGCAAATATAAATACCCATGAAGAAGTCTCATGTGAACTGTACATGATATAAAGACCTTAGGCCATGAATCTAAGATTAGTAAGAAAACTGACTATTTAACAACATTCAACTGTACACCTACTGAGACTTAAACCTATGATTACAATACTCATTCTATAAGTGTTCCATAATTCTATACGTGGGATTACTTGGATGATCCCATGACAGTTAATGTAAGATTACAGTATTTTGCTTGGGGAAAATTAAAATACTGTACAACTTTTGCTGCCGAGGGAAGCCCTGAAGGCATCTCTCTCCCTCCCTTTCTCTCTTTCATAATCAAGTAATCTCATAATAGTTTCCCATGATCTGTGTGTTTCATGTCTCTCTCACTTTCCTCAAACATTTATTTATCCATTATTATTTATTTATATAGGGACTGATACATGAGCATAGAATATTCACAGAAAGGGCAAATGCCACATAGCATTTATACTATGTTAAGCCCTAAACCCAAATTTGCAAAGCTTGTCCCATACGTAACACCAGCATACCTTACACTAACACACACATATGGTGTACATGTGGATAAACACACACAAATACATATGTGCTGCTATTCATGCACCAAAACCCATTTTCTGTTTATCAATGCACCAATGCATTTTGCAAGCAGTTAATCTCTTGTGATGTATTAGCAGCTTTAACCTTCATGTCACATGTATCACCATTATGATGTCTAACCTCCTCCATTCTTGTAGCACAGATAGGGGAAACGCCAAACATTTCCAAGACCAACGATTTGTCCAGTCACAGAGAGCAGGAATTCCATCTTGTTAGCCCATTTTTCCCTTGGTGGGACCCCTTCCTCAAAAGCCCCTTTGTGGGGCCCAGACTCTTCAGGAGGAATTTCCCCAACCGCTTCTTCAGGCATGACTGTCTATACACACAATAAACAAAAATCAACCACAGTAAATGACAATATCCCAATATTCCCAATTCTGCTCCATATCTTTATGTGGATCAATGGATATGGATCAAAAAGTTTTATGCATATCACATACATATAATTACAGCCTGCACTGTTAAATTCTCCTAATTTGGTTAAATGCATGTCAAAACAATAAGACTGGAAAAAAAAAAACACGCTACCAACTTAAAAACTTGTGTTATTCTGCAAAAACTAGTTTTAAAAAACTGCAAAACATAATAAAACACTTACATAAAATAGGTGTGTGACTGCATTCAACTCACCCGAGTGTTAGCAGAGCTGATCTTGCAGTGTTCCAGAAAAAAAATCTTTCTTCGCTGACTTAAAGTTAGAAGAAAAGTCTTGTTTCTTTCTTGAAAGGAGGGGAGTGTCTAGGATACAGCGGCGCGAAGACACACACACACAAACACACACTTGAGAGAGAGAGAGAGAGAGAGAGAGAGAGAGAGAGACAATGCTGTCACACACAGTCTACGAGGTAAATGTATTTGGAGAAAACAGAAGCAACCATTAAAACATTTAAACATGTTAAACACATGTTTAAAAGTATGAAATGGATTTATTTTATTTTATTTTATTTTATTTTATTTTGTTTCAAGCCATTTGATTGGTGGAGGGGTAGGGCACAAGCGGAGACAAGAGAGGAGTCATATGACCTGAGCGTGTGACGTAAGGTCTGTTGCGTGACGAACCAGGAAGTAAAAAAGTAAACAATATTTAGCATTTTGATAACAGCAACATTAAAACGTTATGTAGTCATCAGATCTCACTGTGCCTGTGATTTTTAGTGCTTTTTCAATATGGATAATGAGTTTTTTCCCTCCTTAACGACTGGGACGCATTTAGAGACCTGCTAGAAATCGGTAAAACACCCGTAGAAATCAGAAACATCGAGTCGAGTGTATAATTTTCCTGTATTATTTGGCTTGGTTTCTAGGATAAAATGTCCTTATAAGTCATAATATACATCATTCACTTTTGGTTGTGTAGCGTTGGAATACAACGCCAGCCTGGCCCCTAAACCCCGACGTTTAAGTCTTTTATTTGGCTTTTCTTTTTTTTTTTTTTNTTTTTTTTTTTTTTTACTTGTTAATTTCAGATTTAGAATGTTACCAGTCAGATCATCAGAGGAGGAGTCCACCGAGATGGAGGACATGGACACATCAGAACCCAACTGGTGTTGGTTCTACTTGGCTGAGTGTGGAGTGTGGCACATGTTTGAGGTAATATCATCAATCTAAGCTTTACTGGGGATCACTTATTGAATATATTAATTGGGGGGAAATAGTTATTGTTTTACAAATAGATTATACTTTTAATGTCAGTGATTTGTATTTTTTTTTCTTTTTACTTAGTTTTATATGACTCTTTATGTCACACTGCAAGCTAAATTTCTCATATGAAACACAAACCAACTGAAATGACTTGCCACATGTTGAACGGCTTTGTCTTCCTCATCCTCATACCAGATTGATCCCAGTGCAGCGTGTTCTGTCACCAGTGCTCAGATTGAACAGTGCTACAGCAGGAACCAACATGGAGTCATGGAATTCTACACGGCCAAGTATACATACAGGCTGGACTTCTCTGGTAAAACAGTGCTATAAGACCATGTCCATATAAGACATGTTCCTAGCCAGAGTCCCAGCTTTGTTTACAAGTCTTCTCAGTCAACATTGTTAAAGATACTTTATCAAGCCCAATATTCTGCCTTGAAAGCCTGAGAAATTGTACATGAATGAAGTACTTTCAGCCCTAACCTTTATTGATTTCCCTCCCAGCTATGCGACAGATCAACGTAACAACGGGGAAGCAGCGACCAATCAAACGCTCTCTCCACTCTGCAACTAGCTTCAGGTAAGATTTAACAACTGTATACAGTATATTTGCCAATAACAGTCATAGTTGAAGTGAACATGTAGAGAACTTTTTTCTCATTGCTTTTAATTTTACCTAAGAGAAAAACTTCTAGGCAGCAGGATGATGTTGTGAATAAGGAGACCATCCTTTAAATAAAAGGTTAAAGTACAGGCATCTGCCATGCCTGGCAGATGCCTGGAATACTTGAGGTAAATTCAAGAACACTTGAGGTAAATTCTAAATTATTACAAGCTCACAGGGAGCTGCCCTGCAGCTGACTTGGATTCTTGGTCTCCCCAGGAGAAACGCAGATCAGAAAAAAGAAGATTCCTCCATCAGGAAAAAAAATGTCTTAGAACACGCTTATTTCATCTTTGTGCAGCTTTGATAAACAGCTCTTATTGTGTTAACATAATGCAAATGCATCAGGAGGCCTTCAGTGTAGCCTTATATTCCAGTAATTTCATCACTGACGATCTTTTCTCTATTTTCTATTTATTCATCAGGTTTATCTGTGATAATCTGGCATTGCCTGTTCCCTGTCACTGGGAGAGAATCAATACAGATGAGCCCTATCAGGTGAGAAAAATCATTGTTGTGTCAGCATCACTGTGATATACTCAGCTTAGGTACACACACATACACGTAGTTGGAACTAGGGTGAAGCTTATTCCCCAGATCAGCCAGAACTTTCATAAAGCTTATATTCAGTATTCTGTTGAAAATGTTACACAGGGAATTGCTTTTATTTTACTTTTCCCTTTTGTTTTTACATGCTTGCTTACTTCTACCATTCCCCTGTGTTGTGTTTAAGCTCATCCACCTTGGCAGAGACACCTATGAGTTTAAAGAAGTAGCCAGATTGTATGAAAGGACAATGGATCATCCAGTTAAATCCATCCAGAGGATTCAGAACCTGGACTTATGGGAGTTTTTCTGCAGGTAAGGGAACTGTCATTGTTTCACAGTTTGTTACAACATCTGAATCCAAACTGAGCGAGAGCCTGTCTTGGAAAGTCATTCATAGCTTGGAGTTCATCTCTTTTTTTGATGGCATGAAAATGAACTCACATACTGGAAGCAAATGATGAATGCTCACAGAATACTTGTGTTATCACTCCTTGCTTAACCCCTAAGGAAGAAAACACAGTTGAGAAAAGTCAAGCGCACATTGGATATTGAGGAGCGAATGTTGTTTCACGGAACGGGACACAGCAACATACAGGCTATATGTACATTTAACTTTGACTGGCGGCTGACAGGAAGCCATGGCGATGTCTATGGCAAAGGTAGAGCTCTCCATGTTGTGATGAAACATAATGTAGCAATTGTCTTCATTTTTCGGCCAGATTTAACATTTCATTCACGCGTCTATCCTCCAGGGAGCTACTTTGCCCGAGATGCCAAATACTCCAGTAAATTCTGTCACACCACAGGGAAGCACAACTCCACCTTGCAGAGGCATGGACTCTCCCCACCGATATTTGCCAGCGAGCCACCATATAAGACCATGTTCCTAGCCAGAGTACTTGTTGGAGAATACACTGTCGGTCATCCAAAGTACTGCAGACCACCCTCCAAGGATGCCAGCTTCACTAACTTTTTCGACAGTTGCGTGGATGACATGGCCAATCCAAAAATTTACGTCATCTTTGACAGCAACCAGATTTATCCAGAGTATCTGATTGAATTCTACTGATGCCTAAAATAGTTTACGTACTGTTTCTTTTTCTTTGAAACACAACACAAACTATGCGACTCGATCTGTAACGTGGAAGGATTTGTGATATAAAATCAGAAGATTGGTTGGAATGAAAAAAAGAAAACAGTTAAAGGGACCTTAATTTTCAGTTTGATCCAGCGGATAACTGGAACGTGAGTCATCTAAAGTGCCTTTTAGATAATATTAGAAAAGCAAGAAGACAACAAAGGCTTCTTGTATGATTTCTATACCGCTCCATACATTCTGAGACGTTGTGTGAGGGCCTGCCAAATGTTTGAAATATGGTTCTTAAAAAAAAGGATGCAAATACTGAAACATTTTGTCTGTTGTCTCTGGCTTTGTGGCAATTTGTACTTAATGCAGAACCAGTTGTTGCTTGTTGAGTAACTGAACAGTTGCAGCCTGTAGCTTATAGCTGATGTCTTTCCATCGGCCACAGCCTTTCCTTCATACCCACAGTGCCACGCATGAGCTCTTATGTAGATTTTACAGTAAAGTATGCATTAGGTTCAGCTGCAGAATTGTGGCTACAACAATTCATCCTGTGATTGCACAAATGGGAAAGCCAAAAACCGTAGCTATTTCCTGTTTAGCCATTTGGCGACATGATCTGTCCGTTTGCAACACAAAGATATGTATGTGCATTGTAATATATGCTGTGTAGATATGGGGATCAGTTTTGATTCAAGCAAAACAGCTTCTACCTCTGCATCCTGCACTTTTCTCCTTTCCATGAAAGGGATTATATGTAAATATGTCACATTGACATTAACTTGTAATATGTTGCTCATTCGTCATGGTCTTTGGCAATATGTTTCTGTGCATTTTTTCTGAGCATCAATAAAAGAATTGATGAGGACCGAGGATGAAATTTGCAGCACTAACAAAGTTCATCCTAAACTGACCTCAGATCAGCTGTGAGATCATGTGTGACTTAAACCATCTGAGTGTAATGTTAACATCCTTCTTTGATCGGTTGATGAAAAATAAGCAGGATTAACTTTGCACCTGATGTATATTTCACCAACAGTCATTGAAGCAGCACATGTAAAGTACTGTAACGTAAATGAACCATTCTGTAATGATGCTTTGCTATGTACAACTGTTAACATTGTATGATTTTTTTTTTTTTTTTTTTTNTTTTTTTTTTTTTTTTTTTACTCTTGCATAATTTGTTTTATATTTTATTTAAAGGAATGTTTAAAAGAAGGTCTTCTTTCTGTAGTTTTGTGGGTGTGTGTTTGTGTGTGCGTGCGCAACCAAAAACAAAAGGATTCAGAATATTAATATTACATTTGCCACAAGGTGGTGCAATAATACAATAATTGATCATGGACAGCTCTTGAATTTCCCCGTAGTAATTATACATGCAGACAAGTAAAACAGCTGCTGAATGCATAAGTCATGCATCACAAATGTGCCTGTGTGTGTGTGTGTGTGTGTGTGTGTGTATATTAATGACACTTGCAACACTTTATGTCTAGTTGTGATGTGAAACAATACTATGTTTATTCAGTTTTTCTACCTAGTGAACAAACCCAGCCTACCAAAGAGGAGTGGCTATGAATGTTTTTTTGTTTTTTTTTACATGAATCACACTCATTCATAGTAGCTGAGTAAGGTAGACTTGTGAGGTAGACTTTGTTGCAATATAATATTACTTTATGTGAAAGTACAGGCAATGTACAGTAATGCAGTCGAGAGTGAAGATGTGGAAGACATGGACACATCAGACGGGCCGCGGAGCTGGTATTACCTGGCAGACTGTGGACAGTGGCACAGTTTTGAGGTATAATATTCTGTACATTATCATTTTAATTCCTTCAGATAACCGTCAGATAATAATTAAAGTTACATTGTGCTGTTTGGATGTCTGAGGAAACACTGATGGATCCACTTGTTGCCTCTCATTTACAGTATGACGCCTGTCTCATAGAGAATCATTACCTAAGAGATCCAAAAGGAGTTCTACAGATGTTAAATAATGCCAGCAGCAGGATCGATTTCTCTGGTATTGAAGTACATTTTCTTGTTTATACTGTAAAGCCTTCATTTATCTGTCATGAACCATCCCAGTGACTTGATTTGTCTTTATACAGCCATGTTACAGACTGACCTCACCACAGGAAGGCAAAAACGAATCCAACGAGCCTTTAACATAGAAAGAAGGTGAAAAATCAATAGACTTTTAACATTGTTTTAGGCATTCTGTGTTGTTTTTCTGAAGAAATGAAAGTGAAAGTAGCTATCAGCTGAATGGAAACTACTGTATTTGCTGTGGCATGACAGGTGCTGCTGTTACACTCCTGTTCCTGTTTTCTGGGAAAACCATGATCCCAAACGTCCATATCAGGTGAGAGAGACTGAACCCGGAAGTGTTTAATAAAGTAAATCTCAAAAACCTTGTTTTGATGTACAGATTAAAAGTGAACGTAAAATTGTCCCAACTAGAATCCAGGGACCTCATTATATGATGTTATATTTATACTTTTCATTATATTATAGTTAATGCCTCTGAGCAAAATCACCCCTGAGTACCAGACGGTGGAAGACTACGTAAAGAAGGCTGGTCTGTTACGAAGACCCATTGTATCAATCAGTAGAATACAGAACTTGGACCTGTGGGAACTGTTTTGCAGGTAGGTGTCTTTCCCTAGCTATACTATTTGCTACTGTCTATAATTCCATATCTTTGTTATTAAAACAGTCTTGTTTTTCAGGAAAAAGATTCAGTTAATGAGGATTCAAGGTGTCAGTGAAATTAAAGAGAAAAGATTATTTCATGGGACCAAAAGGATTAATGTGGACAGCATTTGCACAAACAACTTTGACTTAAGATTAAGTGGAAGGCATGGAGACACCTATGGAAAACGTAAGTGCCACAACTGATACTGAAATTCTGATTGTAATGTGTTCACCACACAGTCAACTGTATTTTGTTTTTGTTTAGGAATATATTTTGCAAGATATGCAACATATGCAGACAAGTACACCGATCCACTGCCAGGGCACAATGAAGAACCACAAGACCCTCCAGCTAAAACAATGTTCTTAGCCCGGGTGATGATTGGGAAGTCAAATAAAGGCGAAAAACATTACCAAAAACCAGATCATGGAAGTTCTAAAAATGACCATCACAGCTGCATAGATGATGTCAAACATCCAAAAATCTTTGTTATTTTTGATCCAAATCAAATCTATCCAGAATATTTGATTAGGTACTACTGAATCGTGGAGAAGATTTGGAGCACATGTCCTTTCAACCACTATGTCTGCATCAAAGCATCAAAAATGTTGCACTGTGAGCACAAACATTAAGCTCATTTGTATGTTTGTGTGTATGGATTGTGGTTCTATGTTTTGGTTATCTCTGTATTTAATTTTACCAACTGTAGTTAAGGGAAAATATCAGCAGAGGGTGGTGCTGACAGAGTAGAGGGAAGTTGAACTCATGGCAGTTTTTTTTTTTTAAGAAAAGGCACTTTTTTGTATTTCCCCAGTTCCCCAAAATATTTTCATAAAATGCACAGTCAGCCTCTTATTGCCATCATTAGGTCATAAAAGAGATTAGTATTGATCTGTTGTCTAGTCTGTTTAACAAGTTAAAATGAAAATTAACTGGCTGGCATTTCTGTAACACAAACACAATTTTTGAGGACTAGTTTGTAATGTAGCCTCATTTGTTGTTTAGCTTTAGAGTTTTCAATCAGGTAAATATAAGGAAAATGTGCAAAAGCAGAGATTTTTATTTGATTTACGCCTCTCTTGGCTTTCATGCTTGCTGCAATGTAATTCCATGTTTAACAGTACCAGCTAAATATTACATTGAGGTTTATAGAGTGAGAGTGACTCAATCAAAAACTGATCTCAAGACAATCAAGCCTGGAAGAATTTTCTAGACCCAGTGTCATTTTGTCAACTTGAGGAAGGAAATCTTTCATCAGTCACACTCTGGTCTCACTTCCTAGTTTAACCTTTTCTTTAAGGCAGCTTAGCAGGTGTTGCTGCAGCTGTCAGGAGTCATGTCTGCAGGATATGGAACACCCAAACACACATGCAGCCATCGTGTGTGACGGACTTTCATCTTCTAAAAGACAAAGGCAGCTTACTGTTACTTGGCAGTTAAGTGCAAAGTGCAATAAGAACTGTCTTCTATCAAGTAAAGAAGGAAAATATGATTCAGCTGAAATAAAAACAAGGTTGCCTACTTCTGGGCCCATAAAAAAGATTAAAGTGTAATTTTCATTTCAGTGTGAGTGGATGTGAAAAGGCTAAACTGAAAACCAAACATGGAAAACTAAAATTTTCCTTGTGGTTGAACTAGATTAGATTGCATTAGTTACGGGAACAGAGGATTATTTTGCATATCTGTCCCTTGGACCCTCTTATGGCTGGTGCGGTCAACCACAACAGGCACGAAAAAGAAGGGGCATCAAAGTACTTCCTCATTGGGTGTAAAGCTATTGTGACTTGGGAAAAAGAGGCACACTAAGAGAATCATGAAGAAATGTTTCTTCTCTCAATCAGGGTGACGGCATGGTGCATTCATGTACAACTCTAATGAGCTTTGTTACTATACATAGAGTAATACAATGGTCCAGTAATGGAGGACTTAACTTCCATCCATCCATCCATCCATCCATCCATCCATCCATCCATCTTGTTGGGTCATAGGAGACTGAATCCTAACTCAGCAACCATTACATGAGATTTTACTTGTTTGGTTTAAAAAAAAAAAAAAAAAAGGAAAAATTAGCAGAAAATCGTCTTTTGGGGATGGCATGTATATGTGTAATAGATAATCAGTGATCAATAAACTGCTGCATTTGGAAATATTAAATTATGTCCATAGTTTAGTAGCAATGGAGATACATTACACAGTTAAGAGCAAAAAAGCTTGTTTTTATTATGGAAAAAGTTTCACTTTTATTTTACAAAACACAACACATTTTTGGCTACCTTTCTATAATTTAACCAAACACCACAATTATCAAAAACATCTACCGTCGTTTTAAGAAGCTCTCTCTGTGTCACAAAGCCATTCTGTGACAGGAATCACAACCTGATGTCCCTGAGCAGAGAGAAAAATACACATTAAAAAACATTCTGCTAAATGTCATGTTGTCTACTGTAACTTGAAATGAGAGAGGGACAGCTAATATGACAGTAAAAGGGCACAGTGTCGGTATTTTCACATAAAGTAACACATATTAATAAATTAAACTAATCAGCTGATCACATGAAATCAAACAGCTTCACTTGACACAAGGAACGTAATACAGTTAAGTACAGTTCTTGCTTGGCACGAGAGGTATAACGTCTCAGTACAAGCTTTGGCAACGTTAAAGAGTTTTCTTATGTCTTTTCATTTCTAGTAACTTAAAATGCACCAGGTGCAAACAGTGACTCAGACAACAGAATGCTGATTGGCTACACCCTAACCTGTGTTTAATCTGATTGGAGCATTATACGCAGTGCAGTATATGCATTATCAGGAAATGGTACCTGTGTTGGCAAAGTTCAAAATTCAATGCTAGATCACCCTTTGCTTAATAAACCAGAGATGTGATTAAGAAAATTAAGCTTGCATGATGATTGACAAATCAATAATCATTCACCATAAAAAAGAGCATTTTGCAGAAATTATTATCTCAATAAAATTGCTACATCATCAAATTAAGTGCTCTGATATACTGACATCTAGTATTTTTTTGATATCAGCAACAATAAAATGACAAATTTTCATCAATAATATTTGTTAATAATATTTATCAACAAATATTTGTAATATTTGTGTTTTTTCTTTTACACTTTGCAGGTATTTGCCTTTGACTTTTAAGTGTATCATTTAACAATTATAACTGACATCAAATCTGCATATGCATCCACCCACATTTGTTGCATGAGCCTTTGTCATCTGGGGAATTAAAAACTACAATCCACCAGGGGACAATGTGGAACCTGAAATATAAACTGTCCCTGGTCTGCAAAGGAACACCTTGAACTACTTCGGACTTCGCAGTGTGAATAAAGATGGCATCAAAACTTGTGTTACAAAGGCGAAAGAAAGTGCAGCTGTGATGACAGCATGTCGCTGAGCTGTTAACGTGACAAAAGTTCACTTTACTGCCCCCGTGATTTTAGTAGGTACTGCATTGTGTGAAAATGTAGATTAATTCTACAGCCTGGGCTCAACCAATGCTTCTAACAAACGCAATAGTAATGTGGCAGCCTTCTTATGCATGCGTATGTGGAGTTAAAGTCGAGGATAAACCTGGCCTTAGTCACTGGACCCACCATATACCTCTGGTGGTGACACAAATTAGGGCAGAACCCACCTTTTAGACCGGTAACTTTCCAAACATCCCAAGCTTTTAACAGTCTTCTGCAAGCATAGCAGCCAACATGTCTGTAGAATCTGTTTTTCTGCCCTGAATAGATCTATTTTCACCTCCAGCTCTTTCATATCCACAACCCATTGACTCTTTTCCTTTGCGCTGCTCTCTGGAGGACATCCCATCATCACTGAGCAAACAGTGCAGAGCCTCTCTCTCAGTTCAAAGGTCGCCCTTCTGCGTCCCAACCCCATGCTTAGTCCTGATCCCCTGCCTTTCCATGATGTTCCACAGCTTGCGCAGGTTGGACTGGGTTATGACATCGTCAGGTTTGAGCTGGAGTGCACGTAGGTAGTTGGCCTCAGCTTCTGGAAGTTTCCCATTCAGGTGGAGGATAGCACCAAGGTTCATCAGAGCAGCTGGGTACTGTTTGAGGACAAAGCAGTAGGAAAGGATACAGAGACATCGTGCTATGTCTAAACATTAATGCTATATAATTCTCTCGTGGTGAGATGTTTGAGATATTAGGGTGCTGAGTAACTGAATTACTGTGCTGGCAACTGTGTTGTCCTTGAATTTATCTACTTTGGCAAACTATTCTAAGCCGACCCTTCTCAGTTCTACATTTGACACAGACTGTTATATGAGACACATTTCAGGATGGTTGCCAGGTCTTGTGGTAGACTGTGCCAAGGTCTCTAGTGAAATGTGCTTAAGGCTAAGAAAATCAAAATATACATTAAATTAGCCATAATGTGACCTCCCAACAGCAGGCACGGTCAAAAACAAAGCATGACCTTGGATAGGGTCATGGAGAAGAAATGACTAATATGGTTTTTTGTACACTGGAATGTAGTTAATACAAAGCAACTGCAATTTAAGTAGGTCATAGTAAACTAGTAGCTACAGATGATGTGTAGATGTGTGTGCCTTAAGTATGTTTAATGATATAAATCAGGAAACCCATGCAGGGTGGTGTTTAAAGAGACCTATTTAATAAAATCGACTCATTTGAAGTGCCAAAGTGAAACCATCTGGCCAGGACTAGCATGGATTTTGGAGGTAGAAACCTCTAAAATCCAAATCGTAGGCTGGACATCCAGCAAGCTACAACTAACAAACACACCCAAATCTCATCCTCACCTCTTTTACATCTCATCCCCCAGACCTGGACTCATTCCCAGACCTGCACCCTAACTCCATGACATATGTTTAGCCTCTTGGCAACAAGTTCACACATTCTCTTTACCCGAACAGTCCATTTCTTCTTCACTGTGTTTACATTCCACTTCTCAAGCTATGTTAGACAAATCTTGGAACTGGGAGCTTGTTTTTCTCATCTAAAGTAACAAATGGATGCTGACGAAATTAGAATATTTCATCGGTAGCCTGGAAAATGCCCCAAAATTAATTAAAAATGCAGCTTCACAGCAAGAGTGCACTGCAGTACAATCTGTTTCAGTGTTTGTCTCACCTTGTGCAACAAATGATTAACTTGATCTGTGAGATCTTCAGGAACCGTGACACCTGTTCTGCTTTCTGTACCAAGAAGAAACCATGTATAAGCAGCCGAGGTATTCTAAGCGAGATTAATGAAGGGCCTAGGTATGTCACTGTAAACAACTGGATAATATACATTCCACACACTGGACTAAATCACACCAAAGGCACCAGAGAGCTTTAGAAAGCCCTGTTTAGAAGTGTCTTGTGCGTACAGGAAGACAGCCAGAAAGTAAGTCAATAATTCCAGGATTAAGCAGTGATTTGTGAGTTCGGGTTCGTCCGTTATTCATACACAGCGATCATATGGACAGAAGTAAGTCATTCTGTGAATGAGAGGACAAACAATAGAGGAACGTATCAAATGTATCTATGATCTTAAGCACTTGCGTTACTATAGTAAACTATTGAGACATATTATACAGATTTACATGTTCAGATATTTATTTAGGGGCCTACTTTCAAACCTTTGCAATGCTTTCATGCAAAAAAAAAAACAAAAATAAAAAAACACGATGATCCACTTCTACCTTCCTTTGCTGGAGCACTGCTGCGCGCACTGAGTGAAAACAGGCTTTTTCAGGCACTCTTTCTTGAAATCCCCTCCCAAAATGCCCATGCCATTCTAATTGGCCAGTCACAACATTGCAGATGCTACACTCACTCACTAGCCTTGTATTTTGAGGTTGTGTCTAACATGGTGACTAAGTAAAGGACAAAGCAAAAGCAAAGCTTGCAGGACCTATATTTGTCTTAGAGAATGCATTTCTTTTGGCGGGAACTTCAAGCTTTGAAACTTTGATAATGTTCACATACTCTACTGTATTCCACTATTAAAAAAATAAAAATCATCCCCTTAAACCAAACAAATTACATGCTTCAAAAGTGAGCAATCACCATTTTTGATTTTCAGAAACCAAAATCCAGAGAAACAAAATATGATTTGCAGAAACACCTGCTGCTATCCTCATTTGCAGTTAGTAAACATAAAAGCAGAAATTAAAATAGCTTTAAATTTTGAGATGAACCTCTATCCGGAGAATTTCATTCAGTGTGTAAACGTAATAACCCCCTCCAACCTTTCTCTGAAGGCACATGATTATTGCCTTTCCACACACGTAGAACCAGCGCTGAATCTTTCATGACCTGAAAGCTATTGGCTTAGGTTGATATTTGAGAGACTGTCATTCACTGAAGTAGACGTGTGCAGGTAAAATGTCAAAGACAAGAGGCACTTTACTCTTGACAAATGACAAAAATAGCCTCCAGTTAGTCTAAAGGTGCATATGGAGGCTTTCAGACCCTCTGAATTATAGTATGTATTTGACAGAAACACATCATGTACTCGAATATAGTCTTACTTAACTTCTAAGGATGTAAACAGATAGGCGCATCTTATCTAAAAGGGGCAGATGCTGCACAGGACCCTGCAGCAATATAACACTAGTTGTAGAAACGTATGAAGATGAAAGTCAAAGGCTCTCTGATGACTGAGCTGGTATAAGTCACAGAGAACAGAGTGACTGAGCAGACTAATAAGATAAATGACTGCAGGAAGCCCCATCTAGGTCTCGTCTAAAAACACAGGGGTGCCTATGAGTCTAAATTACCTCTGCCAGACGAGTCCATGTGCCCTTTTTCCTTTGAAGTGACTGATTCATACAGGAAGAAACAGGACAGACCCAACTTCCTCTGCCACTTAACATCACATCAAGACGCGATATACCGTAAGGCTGTTTGTTAGACCATCAAATATTTACTCTGAAACTGAATGTATGAATTCAACATCACACAATAACCAATGAAATCGTCTGTCTGTATTTGAATAAACAGTGTGAGGCATCGGCCCACAGCCACGCGCAGTACATGCTGTAGTTTCCATTTTGGATTCAGCTGCAGCAGTTTTGGCCAGTAACAATATTACCGTAACATCAAGTCAGGATACTTAGTTAGACATTGCATATTGTAAATTGAATTTACAGTCCAGCTGTGTGTGCACTATGTGTGTATTTTCCTTGATTAGTGCTTGCAGACCCACAAGTTACCAGTTACTTACATCTGGTCGGAGGCTGGCTGCTCGCTGATATTGCCTCTCTGCCGCCTCGTTTAGACTGGCCTGCCTGAGGAGACACAGAGAAAGAGGGGAAGACTACTATGAGCATGCAATCATTTAAAGAATTTATATTCCTTATATTATTCCTCCATCCATTCTTTGTTCTGCGCAGAGGACTGGCTGCTGATAATATTAATTACCGCAATTATTGTTAGTCCTCCATTATTAATTCTATTGCCTTTTTTTTAAAGTTTCTGATTTTAGTTGTAATTGTCAGCTGAATAGTCAGTTCATTGGATGTTATGATGAGATATGTTAGCTCTATCAACTTATTATTAGCTAGGCATATAATAATGTTTATTTATTGATTGGTTTGTTTAACAAATTAAAATGTGCCAGTAAACCTTAATGGGATTTGCACTCCCTGCATTATTATAAAAGGGTCCCTAGAGTAAAAAGCTAATAATTAGGACATTTATTTTGCAGATCACCAAAAATAATTTTTCTTAAGCTCTGTATTCTTTATTAGTCCATTTAATTCACGCACTGAGAATCAGAAACGAGAACAGGCTGTTTTGATGCTTAAAGGCTGAACAGCAACTATATTCTCTTGGTCTATAGATACTACCCCTTTTGTGACTATTAGCAAGCTTTAGCTTTAGTGTACGAGTCAGGCCAAGTCCATTTGTATAGCTCAATATCACATAAAATGTCTTAAAGGGCTTAACAGGGCCACATATCAATGGTTCTCAACCCAGCCCAAGTTCTGTATGAACATATAGATTAATGCTTTAGGATATTATTTGTGCTGGAAATATTCTATCAACCAATCATTCCCCCCCAGAATATCTTCTCTTCCCTATTTGTATGCAAAGAATACATGAATCGGTATTTGCTTTGCTAAATTTAATATAAGCAAAGAAACTAATCTTTTCAGACATGGATTGTAATTAAATTCATTAATATTTATAAGGTTCTGACTAAAGCAGATAATAATATTCCTCTGTTGAGTTAGCATAAAAGTTAAATTTGCATTGAGAACGCATGCAGCACTTTTTCAGAGTTCACTAAAGTTCATAATGGATGATCAAAGTCATCTCTTAAGTGTCCTTCCTTGATCTTGACTTTGTTTGGTGCTGCAGTGCTGCAGAGTCCCTAAAGAGGACAAGTGTTTAAAGGTAGACGTCATAGGCGGTAGTAGAGGTAAAGACGTTCTTTTGCTTTTGTAAACATGTAGAGATTAAGTATGCTTTATTGGAAAAAATAACTTCTTTGAAACATTAAGGGAAACTCATCAAAAACACTCCATTTCTATTATTATAATGATTAAGTGAGCCAAACAATAAGTAGGCCTACAACATGCAGAACATTTAAGGGAAAATCATCCATCAAACAGACAAAAAAATTATCTGGTCTTCATTATAGTCTTGTTTAGGATCAGCCAATATTTGTATATGAAATGTGAGGGAATCATGATTCCTCATTTACATTCATTATCAGCTAATCATTTTAGCTGTAAATCACATGCTGACGTGCGTGTCACATTAATTACATAAAGGTCTGTGATGGGATTACTGAGTTTGGATACACCACAGTGGGTCTCAGCTGAAAATAGCCAGTCAGACCAGAATAAGCCATAACAATCTGTCATTTAGATTTACTTTCCAAAAGCAAACCTCAGGCAAACTCAGAGACTTTTAACTTTTAACAAATCCTCTGTAGTCGTGTATTTAGATGGACGATACTAGTGGGCCATAATGACTTTTCCAGATTTGTAGAGCAAAAAGGAATTAAGGCTCATCTGTTCCAATATTTCCTTGAGTAGCTGGAAGCTGAGGGGATTTGAAGTCCTTTTTTACACTTTTGAAGACTTATACGGTGTCTGTGCTTGTGCTTGCCAAACTTTAGCGGAAAATTCTTCTATGGCTTTTTTTGAACATGCTCTGGACCAGAAAATCACTATGATGGATTGACTCTACTTCTGTTTATATATATAATAAATAATATATTTTATGAAAGCTATTTCCATATAAAGGACATTAACTATTCTATAACATGGGTGTATTGTAATTTATACTTCACAGATGGTTATCAAAGTGGTACAAAATAAGTCTGAGTGATGAAAGTGCATCTCATCACTGATTCATGAAATGTATTCTTTAAAATTTTGGAATCTTGTGAAGAACTATATGTTATAAGCCAGAATGCTAGCCATTTGTAAGCATTCCAGAATGAATGCGAAAGTTTTGGTCAATAGTTAAGCCAACCTGAGCATGTGAGCAGCGCTGAAGACCACATCGAATTCTGAACTGTCCAGCTCTGCAGCTCTCTCTGCCATCTCTGCTGCCTCAGCGAGACGAGACTGCTCCAGCAGAAACTGACCTGGAGGGAGGTAAAGAAGGAGGAGGAAGTAGATTTATGTCCAAAGATCAGGTCACAAATGTTTATCATTTTAAAAAATTTCCCACAAAAAAAAAAAAAAAAAAAAAAAAAAAAAATATGTATTAGAAGATGCTATTAACAACCACACTGACCATAGAGTGAAGCAAATATTATGGGATGATTTGCCAGGATCATTTCAATCATTACATGCATTACTTCTGTTGTATCAGTCTAAGAAAACCTCATCATTGTCTTTTGGTGTGATCATTAATGGAAATATACTGTATAGTTTAATGCTTATTTCTATTTTTGGTTATTTGGTAAAGAAGAAAGAAGGAGAAAAGAGTGAAAGATGGATTTTAAAGTGAAGAGGCTGACAGCGAGATTGAATGATGGGAAGAGCTTGTAACGAAGCAATGGCAGACGATGAAGAGTGTTAAAAAAAAAAAGAAGAATGGATAGAGGCTGTAAAAGAGACAAGTGCCACAAGAAATACAAACAAGAACGGAGAGAAGGAGAGACAATGAACGAGTGAAGGGTTGTTGTGCTTGGCGGCGTCTGAGAATACAGATGAGTTGAAGGCGTTTCACGTGGGTTCCTGTGGGAGTCTGGCCACCTGGTGCAGTACCCACCAGTGTCTGCCTCAGCCGCTATAAATTAACTGCTCAGCCTTGCCACAGATTTACTGAAAGCACCAAGGCAAAAATATAGGGCTCTTTGGAGGTATGTGTGTGTTTTGTGTGCATCCACAGTGTAACAATCTTGAGCTGGAAGCTAACTGGCATCAATGTGCAGAGTGGTTGGAAGTAGGTCACACACAGAACACCTTGTGCTACCATGAACAATGGCAGGAAAGAGGCTTTGTCTTATTCTTCCATCGCCTATGAGCTCTCATCCTCTGTGTCCTCTCTTCTTTGCGCTCTCATGTGCTGTGCATTCAGTTTGAATTGTGCGTCTGTAGGTTCAAGTGTGCTTGTGTGCCTATTGTGTGTCATGATATGGAAAGGTATCTATCACACTGTACACTCCACACACCTGGAGCTCATCCAGGGACTGTGAGACAGCTGAAGCAGCCAGACTGAGATAAAGGGAGGGCAGCAACCCAAATAAACATCACCTATATAACAAGACTCTACAAGATACCAGAAAAAAAACAGATAGAGAGAGAGAGAGAGAGAGAGAGAGAATAAGCAAANACTCTACAAGATACCAGAAAAAAAACAGATAGAGAGAGAGAGAGAGAGAGAGAGAGAATAAGCAAACAGCTCAGTCCAAAGACAGCAACGCAATCCTCACCAGGGAACCAAACTTAACTCAAACTCAAAGATATGCACTGCAGGGAAAGCAAGAGGAGGAATGGAGCGAGATAAGGAAGAGGAGAAAGGGACAATGAACAATGGTGCTTTCAGCGAGAAAGGACAGAATTCATTTCCTATGAAATTCCTGGAGATAGTGACATGAGGCAGCAAGAAGCCGGTTTCTTCAAACTGATATGAAATGTTGTATTAACAGAGGTACAGACAGAACATGGTATCGTTGGTTACAAATGGAAAGCAGCAGACTCCGATCGCGTCTCCTCAGTCACATAAACATAACCCGTTTCTGTATCATATAGTGTGTCCACCTGCAAAATCTCAAACAGCTCCAACGCTGCCAGCGCTGATACCAACAGTAAACCTCCACAACTTGATTAATGCTGCACAGGAGCTGATTAAAGAAGAAACCCAATATCTCCTGTCAAATTGCAATACCTCCAAATGATTAGCACACTGCTTTGGTTCTTTCCAAAATTCATTTTCTCAGTATTATGTAAATCATAATTTTGGATCCATGAGGTCTTCATGGGTCAAATTCTGGATCTGTTCCGAAACCTGAATTTAAAAAAAAAAGCATTAAGTCTTATACAATAACAAATATTTTGTAATGTGCAAGTTATTTGCTATTTTCCCATCTATGTCAATTATGTAGTGACACATTTAAGATCGAGACCCCTATTTTTACAGTATGAATGATGATTCTTACCATAGTGCATGTAGCAGTTTCCTTTTGCTGGGTCTAGTTGAATCGCTCTCAGATAGTACTTCTCTGCTTCTGTCTTCTGACCCTAAAACAGGAGGATAATTGTGATTGGCTCATAGTTTGCACAGCAGATATTCTTGCTATGGCATAAAGCACATGTTGAACTTCTGCATGTATAGTAGTTGTCTATGGTTTTGCCTTACGTAACCACAAATATGTAACACACATACTAGATATCCTGTAGCATAATTGTCTACACAGATATACACACATACATATAGTTTATTGCATCTGCTATGAATTATTTTAGTGCGCAGACATGCATCGGTTGACAGTTGGTAGCTCTGCTGTAAAGTTTCAACAGGAAACTGATGCTCATAAAGAACGCACTCCCCTACCTCCCATGCCTAAACTTTAAAGACAAAAGGAGGTGTGTGTGTGTGTGNAGAACGCACTCCCCTACCTCCCATGCCTAAACTTTAAAGACAAAAGGAGGTGTGTGTGTGTGTGTGTGCATCTGTGTGCAAGTATGTGTGTGTGTTCTACTGAGAAAGCTAAACTGTGAACAGACATTGCTTTTATGTGCACAAGGCTGTATTACTCCACCTCTTTTGTTTTATGCTTCAGTACTGATTGCTTCCATATTACTAATGGACTTGCCATGCAACATGAAATGAGGGTACCAAGTATATTAGCTTTGCATCATTAGCTTTTTCCCATGGCCACAATTGCTCTAAATGAGTGAGTGAATATTGGCCTTGATGGCTTATTTTATATTCTCATTCACTTTTCGTTTTTACATTCAATTAAACCTTTTCCCCAGTGGAAGCAGTTCAGTCCAGTTAAATTGAAGTAAATCTGGATGTCCTGCACCCTTGTACTTTATTTACACGTCTGTTTTTGCACTGTTGTGGGGTCTTCCACAGCGAGAGTCAGCCATCAGCACTAGGTCCAAGTGTATCCAGTGCAAAGCTTGGTCTAGGCTCATAAATCAGACGAGTGCTGATTGACCACAACTCCCCCTCACTGCTCACCACTCCCATTGGATTCCGAGCAGAGGTCTTTCTCAGACAGCGTTGCTCTAACGGCACACTAAATCTCTCTTTAGGCTGCTTGACCTTGCTAAAAGTAAGGCTGGTCATTGGCATCGTGAGTTGTGCTTGTTAGTTGCTGAGGAAAGTGTGTTTCTTTCAACTGCGTGCATCTCTGGATGGATGCAAGGCTATCAAGTCCCAGCTTAATGCATGCAGCAATGAAGCAAATGTTGGGGTGAACCGCTGGACAAGATGACAAGACTTATTGTGGAACGGCCCCAGGAGGATGGCCAAAATCTAGCTGATAGAGTGACTCAATAAGGAAGTAGAGTAATTGAATCATAAGTCTGTTTTCTGGCCCAGCCCACTGTCCAGGGTCCATCCACTCTCCTGTATTCAAAGCCCTGTTGTGAAGAGGGCTCAGGGCCCTGGGTCTGCAGTCCAGGGCCTGGGGGGAACATAACAGCAGATGTCCAGCCACACAGGATGACTCTTGTCTGAACCTATGATATGAGAAGCTGCATGTCTGAGCGTGTGTGTTGTGAAAGGCTCAGCAAGTTGGTTGTGTTTGGTTCAGCGCCCCAGGCTGTGGAAGGAAAAGGTCATGGATCTTCAGTGGGATTATGGAGGGTTCAGGCTTGAGGTCTTCCAAAGTTTTAACACTCACATCCGAACCTGAGTCAGCTGTCAACAAATTTGCTGTCGCACTGTTGTGTTTTTTTAATATTTATGAGGACAACGAGTATGAAATTTTCTGCAGAAAAGAACATCACACACACACACACACATCTGGAACATGTCCAGTGAAAGGATAGCTATTTATCCACACTGACAAACTCTCCATGTGTGTGACCTTCATAATTTAATTTGATTTGAATTTAATTAGCATCATTCTTGGATCAGGTTCAATCCAAGGTCATCCAAATGGCTACACTCCAGACATCTATTTGCCTTCATTTCTTTACTCAAACTGTGTGCTCTTCTTTGCGTTTCATCCATGTCTACTAGAGGTTAAAGTCCATATTCATTAGAGTAAAAACCTCAAATCTTATATTAATTATCACAGTTATTCAGACTTGACCATGGGAATCAATAGGATGACTTCACTTTGCTCCACTGCTTAGCAGAATCAATCAATATGTATTATTAATCACTATTCTGCCATTTCAGGTCCCAATAAATTACACTCTACCAGATAGTTAACCACAATCGTTATTAAGATAATGGCTTGGCTCGCCTTAATGGTTTTATCTGTGGGCGTTGTGTGTATGTTAGTGTACATGTGTGTGTGTTAGAGCTTACAATGAGGGACAGCAGTTTCCCATAAGTAAGGTGGGCAGGAATATGGTCAGGCTTGGATCTGAGGGACTCCCTGTACCAGTAGCCTGCTTCCTCCAGCCTGTTCAGCCTCATGTAGGCCTCTCCTGGAACAAGGTAAAGGTCAGGGGTCAGGGTTCAACCGGGCCAGCATATGAGCATTTGACTTTTCAGCATAAGAGTTTAGGAGTAATCAACCTAAAACATGACATATGCAAGGCCATAAAAACCTCTTAAATGCAAACTTATTTATTGTCATTAGTTATGCAGGCCATTGTTATAAATTTATTTGATTTCCACACTCTGCAGAGCATAGATAAAAAAAAACTGGAATAGAACTTCTGAACAGAAATCTGCTCCATTTCCTTTGCTTTTCCTAACAGGTGCAGGAAAGATAAACCAACCTGAACTCTGCTGCCTCTTATTCACAAGTCAGCATTCCTTACATACTGTAGCAAAAAAAATGCTTCTCTTCCCCAATGTAGCTGGAACACAGTTTATGTGAGAGTGCAAAAGTTTTGTTTGCAACACTCTGAGATCTTGTTTGATCTGAGGAACCAGGCAGGCTAAGACATCACTGAAATCCAAGTATTCCCTGGACATCACACTAATCCAAACACTTCAACCCCCCCTTCCACCTGACTAAACACACTCACTTTTTTCAATCAGGCCGTCCAAGGAATTTTCACAGAAATCTCCTGCAATCTCAGCTATGCCATCGGGACAATTTTCCAATAATGTAATTAATGATAGAATAACAAAGAGAGAGATGTGATTTATAGCATGATGTATATTTGATCCTCTTCAAAAAGATAGACATCTATGCAAAGTCTTTACACGTATTGAAGAGCTAGTGTTGAACTCAAACAGGTGGCTCAAATCTTCTTAAAGCTTTGTTTGCCGATCTTTAAATTGTTTAACATAAAGATCAGGTAAAAGGGAAGGCCAACATCTTAACAAACATAAAAGAAGATTAATCACCAAAACCCCAAGCCAGCCTAGGTCAAACAATAGCTTACCCATCATGTTGAAAAGGCTGTGTGGTGCAAACTGTCTAGGCATTTTCTGCACAGCTTCCTTATAAACAGACAAGGCCTCCTGTGGTGAAGAAAAGTTGACTTAGCAAGCGTTTTGTGTTGCATCAGCATAATACAGACCTCAAAACTGTAAAGAGACTCTTATTTTGGGTCAAACAGGTATTACTCTCTCTCCCTTTTTAACCTCCCCCCATGAGACACGCTGACCTCCTGCTGGCCCTGTTCATGGAGCAGCTTTCCCAGATTGTACAAGCAGCTGGTAACAGAGCTCTTGTGGGCATGGGGGTCCTTCAAATTCTCATCGGGAATGTCAGCACAAGTCAGGAAGGTGCGTTTGGCTTCTTCCAGGCTGCCCTGGTTCATCAGAATGATTCCTGTGTTCAAGTAGGCTGCTGTGAGGAGGAGGAGGAGGAGGAGGAGGAGAATAGAAATAAATTACGATAAAAGAAGAAAAGAATTAAATATACCTTATCAAATTAAAAAATGATCTGGAAATAATGCTACGTTCTGTCTTTTCTCATAGAAACTGTCCTTAGTGTCATCCCACATATGAGTACTCAAGTGTGAGATTTAATCTCATCATTTCTCTGTCAAGCTGAAATAGCTTGATATTGCCTTCCAAATGACGAAACAGCAAAGAGTATCTAATGGTGCATTAAAATTTGATGATGATGATTCAATAATGGAACCTTTGCACAAATCTAATTAATTCAAACACATAATTCATAACACATAATTCAGCCAAATTAAGCAATGTGCGAGAACATCTAATCATTGATAACTGTTCCCCTGATCTCGATCACTGCAGTCGTCGTGTATCAGTTACAAAATGACACTTACCCAGTGAGTTAACTTACATGCCAGAGTTGGCCGACTCCCAATGGCCAGTTTATAATAATGCAGCGCTTCAGAAGACCGCTCATTCTCCTGGAGCAGCAAACCACTAGTAGACAAAGAAATGGATTAAAGATTACATAAATAGTCTTTGAGCTACTTTAATCTTCCAATTTTCCACTTTAAATCCAAGAAGGTTGCTTTAGGAAATCATAGCACGTCAAAGTGATAAGGGTTAAGAAACAAAAACATGACAAAAACGTCTACACATCTAATACAAAATACCAATTTATAACCCAAGCACCTCCGCTTTAAAGAATGCATAAACACCCTCATTCAGTTTTCCCCTCTCTTTATGTTGCGTTGCCAATTTCCTGACATTCGTAACTTGAGAGGTACAGAGAAGAGGGGAAGAAAAACAGCGACAGTATGAGACCAAGACCTCATGGTAGGCCATGAGGTTTTGGCACCTTCTG
This sequence comes from Lucifuga dentata, assembly GCA_014773175.1. Taxonomy (NCBI): domain Eukaryota; kingdom Metazoa; phylum Chordata; class Actinopteri; order Ophidiiformes; family Bythitidae; genus Lucifuga; species Lucifuga dentata. The sequence continues at coordinate 312,800 of VXCM01000035.1, read as the reverse complement.
CTGATGTGAGTATTGGAAGCAACTTTGTATTCGCCCAAAGATCCTGGAAATCCCAATTTATCAAATCAGTAGCAGAAAATATGGAAAACCACAAGGGACACAGAGTTGCTTCTTCTAGCATCATGTTCCTGCCTTTTCTCCTTTAGCAGATTTTTTTTTTTTTTTTTTNTTTTTTTTTTTTTTTTTTTGGTGTCTCTAAGTTCGGAACATGTATATCTCTAAATAGTGCAAATGAGGGCAAACTTGCATATGTAAAGGACCATACCGGCCATTTTGCATATTTCAGCCCAATATCTAGATGCATGTGAGATAAGTAATTCATCACAGCAAAGTCAGTGTCTATAACGACCATCCCTTCTGCATTCAGACATGTGTTTGCTGGTAAAACATTGAATTTTAAGGTGAGATGAGCGTATCACCTGAATTTCATTTTGAAAGATTAGGGGATATGGCAAAATAACACTCACAGGTTATACAGCATGTCAGCCATGTTTCCACGGTAGTGCAGAGCATTTCGGTACGCCTTCTCTGCCTCTGCTATCTTGCCCTGGTTCTTCAAAACGTTCCCCAAGTTCCCCCAGGCTACAAGGAAACATGAGTCAGTCAAAGTTTAAGCTTTCAGACTGGAAAAACACAATAATGGCTTTAGTAAAGTTATTGGTTTTGTGACATAGCATGTATTGTTAGTAGTTACTGTTAATTTGCCAGGCTAAACATTTAAGTTGTAAAAATAAGGTTAGGGTAATCTGTAATCCTGGACACAACACCAGTCACTTTGCGTGACTGTGTACAAGGGTATAAACAGATCAACAATAACTGGAGCTGTTACCTTTAGCTGGGTTCACGCTAATCCCAGACATGTAGAGATTCTCTTCATTGTTCCAGTCTCTGTTTCTAAGAACAGTTCTAACTCCATTCAGAAGCACAAGTCCTGTGCAGAGACCTAACAGCAAGACCTTACAGCCTCTCGTCCTCAATCTGACATACAAGGCTCTTGCACCAGCAGCCACCAGTAAACAAAAGCCCATACTGGGGATGTACAGTACCCTCTCTGCAATCACAAACCCTACATAAAAGAACAGGTTGGTGGCTGGGATGAATGGCAATGATATAAAGCCTAAGGAAAACAGTACTAAGTTTTCTGTAGGGGGCAGGGATGTCCGTGGAGGGTCATGGTGAAGGTCAGCTGACCCATTCATGGTGGTCTTTGGTGACCCCTGGTCTGAGTTTGTGTTGTGGTTTGTGTCAGGGGTTTGGTAACCATTCCCATTAGTGATTGATTTCCCGTTAGTGACATGGGCTTTGCCACTGGTTTCCTTGGCTTTGGAGGCGGGGCAGCGAAGGCCAAACAAAGCCAGGAGGATGAATCCACCATAAAAGGCAACAGTGTGAAGGTTCCTCCAGTCAGCCAAAGTCCTGACCAATGGCACAGCATCCATGGACCAATCGAAACTGAGCTTGTCAGGGCAAAGAAGGAGCCAGGCGTTGGCAGACGGCAGGTGGAGGAAAGTTAGCATTCGAGTGAGAAAATGCGGCGAGTCGGCTGCAGGGTTGTCGGAGTTGGAGAAGTTGGGGGGCTTATTGCCCATCCAGTAGAGGCGAGCTGACAGGAGGATCACTCCCCAGGAAGCCAGCACACAGAGGCTCAGCAAAACACTGATGTTCTTTTTCTGAAAGTGAGGAGAGGAAAAAAAAATAATGCTAAAAGAAAACAGCTACATCAACATTTCAGACCAAAGAACCTCATTCAAAGCCACAACATTCTGTTCCAGAGCACCTGAAATTGTATTCCTTTATGAAGGCTTATTTAATTCCTGTCAGGATTTGGATCAGAGCAGAATCTTAGCAACAAAGATTCTAATATATAAGTATTTTTGGTCTCTTGGGTCAAAAATGAAGACTCAGTATGAGCATTTGGGATTTGATATACAAATCCACATTGAAAACAGAACCCAAAAACTTCCCAAACTTGACTTTCATTGTGATACAGAGAGGAAAACTGTATAAAATCATGTCTGGAATGTTTTTGATAGCTGCTCGGGGCACAAACCGCAGTCATGTACAATTATACACTGCAGTAACACTGGCAAGGTCCTTAAAAACATTTTTAATGCAGAAAAGCCAGAAACAATACCACTCTGTTTATATGCAAGCACATATCATTTTTAGAGAAATAGAACATATTCAGACTGGTGAAAGATATGCTGGGATGTGAACAGCTGTATGGTGATGTGTGTATCACATTCTGTCAGAAATGATATGGTTGTTTATATCTAGACAAAACAATAATTTTTCATGGAATATGACATATGCAACTAGAGGGACATACACAGGGATCTGTACTTTTAATTTATTTTATTTTATGTTTTAGGAATTAATCAAATGTCTCCAAATTTTTTCTCAGATTTTAAATCAATATTTATCTTAGTTGTCATCTGTCTATGTTGTAATCACCCCATTATTTACACTCCATGTGGTGCATGACATGGATAATATACAGTTTTCATATGTCTTGTACTAACACTACTTTCATTACATCACTAAGTTAACAGCTAAACAAAATGTCATCAACATTTAATCTAGTACAATAATATTCGCCTTCTTTGTATAACACAATACCAGTCATTTTGCAAAGGAACATTCAAGTTTCTGCATAAAAAAACTTAAACTTAAGTGTAACTTCTGCTGCATGTTTACATGCACATTAAAACTTTATAAAGGCAAAAAAAAAAATCTTTATTTTCCACATAACATTATTACATCATTAACATCATTAATCTGAGATCAACTCTGAGGTAAGTTTGAAGCACAAAGGTCTTTTTTCTTAAGACTTTCCTCCTTTCCTGTCAGGGTTGAGGTGAGTGTGACTGCTAATCAGCTTAGGCCTCATTGTGTTGGTATGTAGATGCTGTTTACATCTCATAAGAGCATTAATTCTGCAGCATGATCACCATTAGGTCCCTTGCTATACGGCCCTCTGTCACGCAACGCTGTCACATCAAACCAGACTTTCACTGCAACTTCAACTAAACAGTCCCTTTGTAAACATTTAAGAGGCCTGAAACAGCATAAGCTCAAAATTATGTTAAACTCCTAATGGCTGTGTTGATGCATACTTGGAAGGAGATACAGAGAAAATTTGGCAAGTGAGTTGGAATCAAAGTCTGAGACAAGACCTATGTGATATTCCACAGGGCCAAAATGTAATTCATTTCAGTTGCTTCACATTAGAAAGCAGTATGAGCTGCAGTTGGTAAGAACATGACAAAGCTATATGATCATGTTGTTGACTTTTTTGCCTTTGGTCACTTCTTTGCTAGATTACGCTCATCTGAAACAACCATCCCAATCCCAGCAGGGAGAGGCAACAAATGTGTAGCTGTAAGAGAAATGGCAGCGGGACATGTTTTGTTTGGGTTTCTGTCCATCAGGCGGTCAGATGTAAGATTTGATATGATCCTTTCTGAAATTATCTACCCGTTAAACAAATTCAATGGTGTGCTTATATCAACATTAAGCAAATCCAAATTAATTTTGCATATTAATGGGGATATATTATATCCAGCCATGGATATACAAATGTTTTCATTTATTGTCTATTTTGAAACCTTTGCAATACCTTAATGTGCTGTAGCGCCACTGTGGAAACTGAGTGAAAACAGGAAATGTAGGTACTGTTGCTTAAGGCCTCCCTCATAAAAAGCCTGCTCTGTTCTGATTGGCCAGCTGTAACATGGTAGTCTAACTTTGTACATACTTGGTATGTCAAACCAAGCCAATTTAACTATGTTACATATTGATGCAGAAGAAAAAGTACTAATCAAAACTAAGCTGTCAGAGCAGGGTTTGACTTTCTGGTTGCATTTCTATCGGCATGGAGCCTTAAGTTTTGCAACTCTGACAATATTCAACACATACGATCTAGTTTCTTATACTAAACATAAGGGGGAAATAACAAAACGTATCAAATTTAAACAGAGATTAAAACAGGAAATGCATATGTACAAAGTAAAGCTAGTGCTGCTACTCATCTTCCTCAGAGCACTAATAAAAATCATTATTTATGCTCTCGATACTAGATATGAATCACAGTAATAATCAAGGAGTTGCTTCTCACTTCCTATTGTGTGATTCTTTCCAGGCACTGGTGTAATATGAACTCCATTTGAACCTGCCAGGGAGGAATTAGAGCTCCCTGCATCTGTGTGTGTATGTGTGTGTGTGTGTGTGTGTGTGTGTGTGTGTGTGTAAAAGTGTGTTTATTACTGTGAACATCATAAGAGGTTTTTTTAGTTACACTATCAGAAGTATTGGCTGATAATCAACACAGTCACAGCCTTCGTAATTCAAAGTGTTGAGTAGGTGTAGTCTCAATTTTGCTTTAATCTCCCAAGTGAGTTTATAGCAACAAAGTAATAATTCAGACTTGCTGGATAATTAATCTCTAAATGAATTGAGGTAAAGCACACTAAATGGTTCTTATTTAAAAGTCTCACAGTTTCCAAAGAACAAGCTTTAATTTGTCTGATTAGTGGAGTTTAGAGAGAATTTTCTGATAGGTTCTCTTACAATGAGCGTGCCTGACTAATCTCTGTGTCAACTCTCATGTACAATGAGGGAAAACATGAAATGAGGTGAAAAAAATATGTTTTCTGAGTTAGTTGAAGACTTTTCTTCTCTCAAATGGGGTGTTGGTACAGTTCATCCAGTTCAATGAGTTTGGAGCACTGTGAAAGGGAGTAAGGAAATGAGAGGGGAAAAAAATTGGATATTGATTTGGACATTGAAAGGTAGTACAAAATGGATGAAGAATGCTTTTTAAACCCAAAGGGGAATGTGCTTATTGACGGATGAGCCCATATTGGCTGACAAGGGAGGAAACTGTTTGAGAAATCCAATTTTGCTTGGTATCAGAAGATAGGACAATTGAAAAGAAAGTCATTTGTGGTATTTTGGTGAATGAGCTTCATTTTACCCCTCGTTGCCTTGTCTATTCCTAAATCATTCCCTAATTGACTTCCCGGTCAATCAAACACACAGCTCAAACAGTAACCCAATAATTCATCAGTTTGAGCTATTTTGTAGGCTGGTTCTGCTTTTCAATGATGTATGACCATGAATTCCGAAACTCTAAAAAACAGTAATTACCAATCTAACATAAGCTTTCTTGTTGTCGTGTTACTTTTAAGAATAAGAGGTTGCAGGTTACTTGATGACGCAAACAGTTATTGGAAGAGCTGCTTTGTTCTGTTGAAGTGTGGAATGACATTCCTATTTTAATCCCCTCTGGTAGGCTGAAAATATCCAACACCTCCTCCCAAGGTGTCAATTCCCCTCTGCTCCTACATGCCCTTTAATCTATTTATTTCTACATAATGTTGTTTCTGTTTTATCCTGGGGNGGGTGATCAGTAGATTGTCACACCTGCTGATTTTATTTCCTAGTAAAAGGGAAAAATTCACCCTGTACTTTACTATAAAGACAATATGGAAATGTATTCTTCCACACTATAGTCCAGTATGGTCAAGCTAATTTTCAGCCAAGCTTATAAAAATCCATGTTCCAGTATAGTCAAAGAGATTAAGGAATTTTTGTTGGGTTGATTTCCATGTAAATCGATTCCTGTTTACCACTCGTGTTATCAAAAACACTCATAACCTCTGCAGAAATATAATGGTTTTATGCCACATCATGTCATGCCATGTGGTTGTCAAGTTATGTGTGGGAAAATAAAAATGTCGAGGCACAGAAATGCAGGGTGCATCAGCAGTACATCTTGAGAGAGGATTTATTCTTAAAATTTTCTGTGGATATGGAGTTTTACTGTCTGAAAGAAATTCGTGGGAACTGGTTTTAGCTATGACGGATTACGCTTCATGAGATCTGCATGTACCCATGGAGGAAAGCTGGCATACTCCTCAGCCAACTGTCAAAGTAACATCCTGCTTGCTCCAAGCCTTTGAACTTAATGCTCTTCCATACATATGATCCACTTTGGATTCTCATTTGGAAATTCAACGGCTTATCCTCTACTACTTTTACCTTCCAAGTTTATTCTATGCTTTCTTGCTGAATTCTCTCCTGCTCTATTTCCACCAGCCTTCATCTTTTGATAGCACCATTCATTATTAGCTCTCGTTTCATTAATCCAGAGAAATGTGTGGTCTGCCTGTTGACACTACAGCGTGCAGAGTGCTTAAAACATGTCTGAAGACACAGTGGGATAAGGCTGACTTCATACGCAAACTGTTTAAAGCCGCTGAGGACTGACACGAGACAGCAGGGGAACAATCTTCCGGATTGTTCTTATTAAAGTCATGTCCAATTTTAACTGCTCATAATTATTTCCAGAATTCTGGGCTGGTCATCCACAGCTGAGGTCTGTTTGGATTGAAACACAGATTTAGTCCTCCTAGTCTGAGTAATTTCAATTATTGTAAACATAATGAGATATATAAGGTATGCAAGTACATACAGAGTTTATAAAGTGTTAAGATGTTGTAAGTAACTGTTTTATTAAAGTGTATAAATAATTTATTAAAGCTTTATAGAGAAGTAATGAGCCATAAAAATATTTTTCGGGTTGTGAAAATCCTTTTTTAAAGTCATCGGGTCAGTAAAGTTAAATAAAGTTTCCTTTTTTGAATTGATTTTTGGTGCTCTGCTGCCAGAATCCTCCTGATGAATTAAAATGGTAAAAGACAAAGCTTGTTATGGAGGATATACAGTACACTAGCCAAAATTGATTTTTCACAACCTGCAAACCAAAAGTTGTTCCTGTGGAGAGCTAATTGCTGATCAATAACGCAGCAATTATTGATTAACCATTACTAAAGTTACTTATACCCAATTAGAAACTGGAAAGTATTACTGATAAAACTAATCAAATTTACTTTTGCCCTTCATGAACTTGAATTGCTAACTATCCTTTAAAAACTCACTTCTTGCATATTATAGGTACTTTCCCAACAACTTTTGGACAAATTAAAGTTGAGTTGGGAGCTAAATTACAATACGTGTGTGAATATGTGTGTGTGTAAAGGCCTTCAAAGTGCTGGACACGGTGTGTTTGTACAGCAGACATGCAGCAGCACTCACATTTGATGCAGCACCAGTGACATGCTACATTTTGATGAAAGCTACAATGAGCCATGTAACCAGTTCCTTTTCCAGCACTAATGTGTTCTGGATTCCACTGACTTGGCACAATCCACCCGAGTCATCAAACAGCACTGTGGCTGGCATTGAGAGTGCTGACTTTGATAGAGTGACCTAATTACCCTATAGTTCTCTCCCTGAAAGCCCTGCTGCTGCTGGCACACAGACATGTAATGAGACGGGTCACAGGTTAAAGGCCCAAAGCTCCATCCAAGAGGAGAGCTGATCAAAGCAGCGGACCAAGCAGTGTTAACTTGACATATGAAGTGCTTCCTGTCTGAGTAATGCGGGTACATCAGCGTCTCGGGGAGAGGGGGTTTAATACAACGCAGGATTCCTTGATGCTCTTAAACAGATGTAATGCACCTGATTTAGCTTAGCAGGTCTTAAAGGATAATACTGGTAATTTTGCATGTTTAAGCCCCATAAAAACTAGCTGCATATACATGTTACTGCCAACCAATTTTCCAAAACCTAAAACCATATTTTAGTTTTCCAGTTATTTTGCCAAATCCCCTAAGCTTTCTAAATCAAATATTCAGGTGATACACCCACCTTAAAATGCAATGTCTCGGCTTCAAAAATTTACGTCTGAATCTAAAAGGGACAGTCTTTTTAAAATTTCTTCTCCTGGGACTATATTCCCTGGCGGAGACATACATTTTCTTCTGTGCAGCTCCGTGTTGCATCGATTAAATAAAGTTACTTCAATAAAAAAATTTAACAGGCGCCATGTTCACTGTGATGGATTATCTGTCTCAAACACTTTTCAAGTCTCTAAAAGTTGATTTTATAGCGTACTGGAATGAATCGAAACTAATGGCAGCCTGGAAGGTAGGAAAAAGAATTTAATATGTACCGCTCCAGTAGTATGTTTTAGGAAATGGTTGTCAGTAACCTGTATGCGGATGGTATATTGGGCTCAAACATGCAAAACTAAATCACAGGAGTGACTTAAGAATTTATTTCCAGCAACAAAGGCCTAGTTCATTTGCGCTGGCTCTTAAACACACCGTCACATGCTAGAAAGAATGAAGATGCACATGCAGACATGAACATGAACCTACCAGCAAAATAAAAAGCATGCAGCAGAAATTGCAATAGATGGCATCATTTCACAGCTGAATGCTTCTGCTACAGGATAATTAGCACAACATCCATCTATCCATCAGCTACTTACACTGAACTTAATCTATGTGCCCGCAACACTCATTGAGACAAACGAGGAGGAGTCCCTAACACTGTAATTACACACTGGTGGGGGCGTTATCAAATCCTGCTTTTCTTTGTATCTCAAGCAAAACGCAATCCATCATCTTCCATTTTCACCTGAAGTTTCGGTAAAGAAATTGCAAAGGTGCAGAAATGGAGGATTAGGAAGCGTAACAAAACATCTTTCCATCAAATCCAGTCTCATTTTTCTTCAAAGAACTATATTTGCACAGACACCTTTGTGGATTTAGGGGTTTTTATGTCAGCCTTTGTCCAAATGCTGTAATCACTGATGTCTTTGTTCTTCAGTCAAATAAATGCACAGCTTAAACCTCTTTTTTCTCCTGAAATCTAATCTTGCTTGTCAAAGTTTCGAAGTTCGCCTCCGGCTGAATAGAAGGATCGGTTACTTGAATTTTCCTAATATCAAAAAAAGCAAGCACCTTTATCTGTGCCCCGTCCAAAGCCAAGAGGCTCATTCATCAAGCTGTTTGTTTTGTCACTGAACAAGTGTGGAAAGAAAAATACATTATGGTCTCATGATTCTGACCTATAAAACTCATTTTGCCTTGAAATTTCCTTTCTCACTAGACTGCAAAGTGAACACCACGCCTTTTTTTTTTTTAATCTCCATCTATCATTTTCTTACACTCCCCCGGTTCACCTTGTCTCATTTGGAATCTCATTTCAGTCTGATTAGGAACCTAATAGGATGAGAAATGGAGTGCTGGTCAAACCGTATCTGTCCTCTTTCCGACATGGGAGCCGATTTGCATTTCCTTATTGTTTGTGGCTACTGGAGGATGTTTTCTTCTCCTGCTTCATTTCATAATACTACGCAGTTGAACTGTGTTGTATTGCTGTCTAGCACCAATGTTTGCTACCTTTCTGCCTACCAATCTAGTAAAAGAATATGATACAACAGAATCCAAACACACCATTCCCAAAGTGCTTTGTGGGCACAGTGGGTGAGAGAGAGCGAAAGAACAGATAAAGGAAAGGAAATGAGAGCATAGTTTCCCTCCCTTACACGTTCTCTATAGATATCCTTTTCTCTTTGTCTCCCCATGCGTTGCGAGACGTCTGGCTCTTAATCGAGGAAACAATTGTCCGGTGGCTAGTCCCGACACATAACGAGCTCCCAGCCAAGATATCCACAACTTGGGCAAAAGAGGAGGGCATTGCCAGAGAGATAAATGAGCCAGATGTGCTGGCAGAGCTCGGAGGTGCTGGGGGGGGGCTGGCATGGAGATCTGACAGCCGGCAGAGGGATAGTAGCCAGGACCATTGTGTCTGGGAAAAGAGGAGGAGGGAGCTGATGACGTTCCCGCTCCCCCGTGTGATAAATTCACAGACGACATGATTTTTCATAAAGGCGTCTGACAAACACCTGGGATGATGAAGTCTTTCAGACCGTAACGCAACAGACTGGAACAAAAAGTGATACTCCACATCTTTTAGGATACAGCTTCATTTCCTAGATTACCTCTCCACTTTCTTTGTTTAAACGGGAAAAATTCCAAATCCAACATTTTGATTAATTAAATTTGAAATGATCCTTTTTGTCTACATCTACTATGTGAAAGTGGGTGTTGATTCAACTCTACAGGTGCTTTTGGAATTGTCTGGAAATATAGATCCTATGGTGAATTACTTGCTCATATTTCCAACATTTCAAGTATCACAAAGTTTTTGGAAAATAGCAAGTGCTATCTCTGTCTACCAGAGCCACTTTGATTGTCATGATCTTGGAATTGTTGTGTCCTTGCTTCATTGTTTGTATTGGGGTTTTTTTTTCTTTTTTTTGGGGGGGAGGCGGGGTGGGGCAGGCAACTCTTCAAGTTATGAGTAATTCAGAGTTCTGAATGTAGCAACATCTTCAGAAATATATAATTTCATATGGAGGACTCAGTCTCTCTGGCCATTTTTTCATTCTGCGTATTCGATTACATGCTACTATTATGTATTGTTGTTTTTTTGCGCTGTGATCTAATTATGTATCTTCATTTAATATTAACAATTATGTATTTCTTGCTGCTTCACTACTATTTCATGACGCAGAAGTGTTAATTTATGACTGGTGCTAATTGAAAGTTCGGTGTTATTTTGCATCTGCTAAAGTTTAGTGGTTGTGACAATGCATGCGCACGCACACACACACACACACGACTCTTTCCTCCCAAGTAGTCTCTTTCCTTACACTCTGATCCCTCTGGGCTGCTCACTGTAAGCCCTCTAATCGGAGTTCTATGCTATCATTCTCACAGCGTTTACTACTGGAGAATCTGGCCCACAGGTACAGTAAAGCCTTGCAAACACTTTGGTAGCAGACATGGTGCGTATATGAATAGACTCATGTGAATCCTGGAAGAGTAAGCAGAAGAATCAGTATTTATAAACCATCTTTACATACACAGATGTATTTATATCAATTTCCATATGATGTTTGTGGTTTCCAGGATGTGATTACATCACAAATTTCCCAACATGCATGGAGGCATTCGTAGGTGTTTCATAAAAAGAAACCACTATAAACAAGATTCACACACACACTCAGAGCCAGAATATCCTTGCACAGTAAACCCAAGGGGACTTTTTATGATGCTAGTTATTCATTTTATAAGAGCTATCATGTTGGCTAAGGAGCAGCTTTTCTAATCAAATGTGGAGTGTGTGAGGAGGCTTTCCAATCAAATGACTCACTCTGTCCTGCTTGTCCTCCTCCAACAAGGTAATTTGTTATGAGAACGGAGTGTTTTCTTGCAGAGGAAGCATGGTGTGTAAATGTGGGTATATTTGTGTATGTTTCTAGGTGAGGATACAAGTGGATCAAACCCTTTAACAAAGCAGGATATGCTGTTGTTTTTCTGCACATACTTTTTGTCATGTTATAATGAAAAAACAACTCACCCTTAAAATAGCTTTTCCTGTTCAGCCTCTCTCTTCTTCCACTAATGCTGTCAAACATGCAACACTCACACATACATGTGTGCACACATACACAAACGTGCACAATGAGGCTAAGATCCTAATCTAGAGTTCTATGCATTATGTGTCCATTTAATGCAGCCAACTGCAATTCGTGGTAATTGTGCAAGCAACTAGATAACTTCCTGTCTGCATATAGAGCCTTCCTGGTTAACAGATGACAAATGAGAATAGCTTGCTTTCCAGCCAAAACTGTTCAGTTTGCACAGGCAAACAGTTTTCTGAATTATGCTCCTAATGAAAAGCAAATGATATGCGACACACATAATTTCCTCACAAACAAAATCATGTAATCACACATGCACAAAATTACAGTATATCCACACAAGGGAAACATTACCAGCTGGCTGAGGTTTTTCTCTGAGGTAAGGAAGAGGAAATTGGGTATGCACAGACACCAAGATTCATTTACCTTTCCTATAAGGAGGAGAAGCGCCTGCCGAAATCGGAGTCTCTGGAACATGAAGAGGTCGTACACAGCTGACACAGCCAGCACCGTCACCCCCTGCTCCTTCCACAGCATACTGGTTGCTGCACACCACAGGCTTCCCAGCATCCACAGCCAACACCGGCTGACTGAGCCGCCACCACATCGCTTAATCTGGAAGGTCCCACGGGAGCCCTGACGAAGCCCACAATGTCTTGTGTAGCAAAAGAGAGAAAGCAAGAAAAACAATGCAGCACCAACATCCGCCCTACCCACGATTCCAGCCACTGCTTCAGTGTGCACGGGGTGAGAGGCAAAAAGAAGGCCCGCCAACAGGCTCCACAGTCCTCCACCCAGGAGGGGGCGACTGAAGGCTGTGAAGAGGGCAGTAACCAGCCCATGAAGCAACACATTCAGCAGGTGGTAACCCCAAGGATGGAGGCCGGTTAGGGCATAGTTGAGACGGAATGAGAGCGTGCAGAGTGGACGGAAAGACTTGTGGCTGCCGCTGTGAGTGAGCAGGGTGCCCCAGAAGTCATCAAACAGGATGTTGGTCCATGGTGTCTCAGGAAGAAGGTCCTGGTTTGTCTTGATGGCTCGACTGGAAGAGCAAAAGAAGTAAATTACTGTTAAACCTGCAATTATAAACATTTTTGATATGAACATTGAAATAATTAGCCCTGTGTAGTGTGAAACAGTCACCCATTACCACCCAACTCTGCTGGTCTGCAGACTGTCTAGCCTCTTTTAGCTTCTGTTTGGTTGCTTCTCAATGTTCTTACCCCTAATATATACCCATAGGCAGCCATTACATACCTTGCAGCGTGACATGCAATGAATCTCAGTTTGCACGAGGCATAAGTTAGCAATTGTTTGCAAAGTCTGCTAAGTTTTTCTGCCCCTTGTGGCCAAATATCAATTATTTTAACCATTTAGAGGAATTAAAGAGCTTTTGTTAAACTTACGCAGTTCATTCATTTTTAAGACTTTTTGTGTGATAGTACCAAAGTAACAAAACATATTTAAAGAAAGTATTCAAAGTCCTGCATCTTGACATATACTGCAAGTGAAACTATATGTGATAGATACATATAATGAGGAAGCTAAAAGTAATTAACAGAAAACAGGGTGACTGATTAAATACACACACGTGTCTGCTTTATTGCTTCACACAAGCAGCATGTACAGATGTCAAAAGTACCTGCACTTACACTTGGACAGGTGTTTGCAGACTCCTGGGGCTGCTGTGGAATTTTATAATTAGCGGATCATTAGCGGGGGACACCAGCTACATTTGTGTACATTAACAGACTGCAACAAATGAGATTCACCACAGGGATCAACAGAGTGATGAATAGTGTAACAACTCAGAGCGGACTGGGACAATCATCAACACAACTCTATTAAAAAAGGGTTATTAAAATTCCTCAAACTTAATCCAATATTACAACTCTGGCTTGCATAGAAATTATACAGTGTCAATACAATTTACAGTAAGTTTCTTTTTTTAATTTTCCTGAAGCTAGACAATGTGCCAGAACTGGCCACAGCGGAAAAAAACAAACACGAGCTAAACAAAGGAAGACAGAACTGAGCTCATAAGGGTAAAAAGGTGAAAATGGTTTTGTGTGAAAGTTTTGTTTCCCAGCATTGTTGAGTATCACGATTAATTAAGACATTTTGTATTCCAAAACATCATCTTCAGACAACTTTAATTCTGTAGAATGTTGAGGTGTGAGTGTGAATTATGTAATTTTATTGCATTATGACAGTGTAGCATGTCTGTTTTCCTTAGAAACATGTCCTTGCCAACACAAAGTGAATGAAGACGGCCTGAAACAGCCTCAGTATTAGTCAATATTATATCATTTTAATCATATGACAGTCAGTGTTGTCATTCATTTCCCCTAGAATCTAAATATAGAAACCCAAATGTCTGAAACTTGGTCTGCTAAAGGAAACAGGCTTTGTAAAAACTACTCAGCTGCAGCCAGTGATGAGCAGCCACAGCCTCCCAGCTGAAACAAGTTCTGAGTCTAATGAAGAGCATTTCATTTTACAACCATCTGAAGGGTTTAAAACCAAAAAAATTAAGCTTGAAAATTACTCTTGATTGTAAAAAAAATTATTCCTCATTTTATTCTTGAAAATTCAAGACTTTTGACCCAAATTTAGAATTCTTAAGTCTATAAATTTAAATTCAAATAAAATAAATTACATTCAAATTTATTTAAAAATCTCAGGGGGGATTAAATTCATGATAGCTATTTTACAGCTTTCTTTCTTTGTCTAAGAAACAGCTGAATGTGACTGAATATAAAAGAGAGAAATCGAGAAAAGACTTACAATGAGAGAAAATATAAATAGCAGAAGTGAAAAAAAGGCATCAAAGAGCAAATGAGTCCACACATCCCATCAAAAAGACTATTAGTGCTCAATGAATAATTCACATTTTAGTCCACAAACCTGTCACTGCATGAGCTGTCATGAAAACCTAATTTTCCTAGGATTTCTCATCGTGTGTGTTTCTCAGGCTCTGAGCAACAAAAGCACAGCCATGCCAGAGTTCTTAGTCTGATATTTCTAAGTATAACCAATACATTACATCCCTTAATTTGCAAATCTCTTCCTTTTTCCTCAATGCACTATTATCCACACACTATTTTACAGTCCCTATGGTGTGTGATACGATGGTGATAAAACTAACACCGAAAGTTTTAGCGATGCTTTATTGACACTACTAATTTACACTAATTGACAAATGCAGTGTCGAGTTTAGCATAAAACTATGACAATCTCACATTACTGCACTGACTCTATAATTGTTCCCCAAATCTCCCTAAACAAGATTATGTTTCATTGTTGGCTCAATAAAAATAGTGTCCATCAAATTTTAATTAGGCCCTTGTTTTGGATTTTAGTGTCCGCGCGGCAAATTAATAGTGCACTATCAAACCCAAACATGACTACATTTATGCTCGTGCAGCTCGTTTGTGTCCCATAGCATGTTTTAAGTCTCAATACTCTTTGGTTATTAATAATTTAAATATTCAAATCAGTAGTAGCCTCTCTGTTCCTGACTAGAGCTGGATGACGAAAAGAATGCATCAGCCAAGGTGGTTTGATAATGTGTCTGCGATTCTACACACTAAGAACTACATATAAGGTGTCTGTTTTTGTGTTTTTGTGTGTGAGACTGTGTATGTGTGTGAGGAGAATCTGCTGATGGCTTTATTGGAGCCTGTTGTTACAGCTGAGTGGTCTCTGCTGTTACAGAGGGGGTCTTTTGTATTCAGCCATCGTATGTGGGGCAGGCAGGCTTCAAGGCTCTCTATTCAAATCCTCTAAGTACAGGAGGGGTTTGGTCTTTTCGATTTTCTGTTTNTTTTTTTTTTTTTTTTTCAGTGGGGGGTAATTTCAATCAGCGGCTGAAAAGAGACATTAGTGGTTGGGATTTTGTGATTGGGTGAGGTCTTCTTTCACCTGTCCACTGCTTTTAGAGAAAATTGACCTTCTTTCATTGTTTGTATATATCATTTCAATATGCAAATACACACACACACACACACACACACCCCAAAACGGTGATCTCACCACCAGCAATTTGCTTTTTCATGTGCTGTGGTTGCTTACAAGCCTCTTTTTGTGACAGCAGGCCAGGAAACAAAGAATGTGCAAAAAAAGGGACAGACTTACATTTTTCACTCACTGATAAATCCATTCTCCCTTTTATTTACATGAATCAAACTCAACACCAAATGCATTATGTTCAATGCATGTATACCACAGCCACTTGTTTTAGCCTTTTGTTCTTGCACGCTTTTGCGTCTGTGTGCTGATCACAATAATCACAATTTGCAAGCAAGGTCCTTATTCACACTTGCACCATGAAGGAAATGCTACTGAAATGTTACTGGGTCCTACCTCGTAAAATTACTGGTTCTACTTTTATGAAAAAGTGAGTCGGGGAACAGAAATATTAATCATGTTGCAAATCACTACACTTGAGTCTATTTTAAATATTTGGGTGGTGGGCCAGCCTGTCTGCAGCATGTGTACTGACCTGAAAACTCCATGCTAATAAACATCTGCAATATAAACTGCTCTTGTGTAATGTAATCAGGAAATACAACCTTTTGTTACAGAGTGGATCATCCTGCTCTTTGACAGGAGCAATGAGATGAATCAGCCAATCATCATAAAGGACACTTGTGCAGACATTATTTCATGGACATGACCTCTTTATTTCTTTTACTATCTTCTTTCTGTTATTCTTCCACTCCATCCACCTCCTTTGCTGTCACCTTCACTTCCTCTCCTCTTTCTTTTTCCCTCCCTTTTTTGTTGCTTTGGTCTTTGCTATCTCATTTATACGCTGTACCTGCTCTGATAGTCTGCTGTTGTACCAAGCCTTTTTCAATACTTATTGTCTGGCTAGATCTGCTATCATCCATCTACTTATTGAGTAATCTGAGCGCTAATGAACCACATAGACTGAGATCTGTGGCTGCCAGGTTCACTCACACAATGCTAATCTAGATCTGGTGTATCCCTAATGCAAACGTGCTACTGATGCTGCTGGCTTTGTGTAGGAGTAACACCACTACAGAGCAGGTGATCAGGAGTCAGTAAGAACAAACAGATTTCATACTGAACAGCCAAAAAAAAATCAATCATCAAATACAACAATTGATGGTTCCAGTTTCTCCAGTGATTAGAAGATGTCGCCTTGGACTCTGGGAACTAAATATGCATATTAGACTTTTTTTTTTACATTTTATCTACTGAAAGATTAATTAGGAGTGTTAAATTATCATGAAGCTAAGCCTAAGCCATCCATGAATACATTTCCTCTATATGTCTTAGTTTATTTAATGCATGAAAATTTATTGACAAATTGATTTACATTGAAAAGAAGTCCTTCATGTCACCCACTACAATTATTGATCTCATCTTCATTCAGATTCAGTGGTGGTTTAAGGGAAAGTGTATTAGAGGGCAGGAAGGTGTGTATGTGTGTGTGTATGGGTGTCTATGGGTATGGGTGGGTGTCAGGGTCTAGATCTCGTCTGTGTTAATCCAGTGCTAACAGGATTAGAAAGCGATCATACAGCACATAGAGTTTGCCAGACATGCACTGAGGTCGGAGGTTGCCGGGTAATCTGGTTAAAGATTTTGTGTGTGTGTGAGATCAAGTCTTCACACACATCCTTGACATATACAATAACACAATATAGTCTATACTATATCCTGTCCTTATTCCATGTGGTGTTGCAGTTGGCTCGGTGCCCAGCAAACGCCACAGCTGGTTGAAAATTAAAAACCCTACAACTCCACCTCACTGGTCACTCCAACAGCGAGGGCACTGCATCGCACCACATGTGGCAACTTCACACGTAGAGATGGTGGTCCTTTTGTTTTTATCCCAGAGGTATCCATCCATCACGCTACAAGGCTGAACAATCATGCAGAAAGCCATTATGCTTGCTGGTTGGCCTGAATGATTCATTCACTGGCTGATTATTAGCTGCTATAATCCCGCCAGTGTGCAGCCACAACAGGAAGGCGGGAGAGAGGGGGAAGGTGATGAAGATGGTGATGATGGAGTGAGATGTTGAGGGTGAGAGAAAGTGAGCAGGAGAGGAAGGTTCCACCCGTCTTTCTGAATCACTCTATTTTCTCATCGGACACTTAGATATAGTATCATACAGCAATGGTGCAAAAGTAAAAGCGTTAATGGAAAAATACTCCATTACAAATCAAAGTCCTCCATTCTGCTAGTTGTGAAAATTACTGTAGAACAAAAGGTAAAATCCCAAAGCCGGAGATACATGGTTTTATCACCCAACAGTGTGGAACAGCCTTGTATCTTGCATCGTATTTTGGAATGAATTTATGGAAATTTTGGAGTAACAATATGAAAAATTGGAATTACAAGGGGTGAGATGCAAGGATTTCACCCAGCAAGAGCAATGTCATCTGAGCTTATTTATGTTCCATTTAATGTCACTTTAAAGTAAACAATACAGCTGACAAATAAAAGCAGTGGAGTACAAAGTGCAATATAATACCACAAAATGGAAATGCTGGAGTATAAATATCTCATCTGCACTGAGTTACTTTCCACCACTGTAATACAATATGAAAGCGTAGAAATAATAAATATTTCCTCTTTTTATCACCGTTAACATATGTGTGTATCTGTTTAGTTTGTTTATCTGTGAGCCGTTCACTAAAGGAAGTCAGCTTTAAGGGTGTATCCAAACATCACACATCAGCAAGACCATTGGCAGAACAATACCCCGTGCAGAAGTGGGTATTGAAAGCACCACTGCTTTCCCGCACTCACTCCCACGCCAGCCTGGCACAAATGTGAGAGGAGAGGAAAAATCTATAAAGGTCCAGATAGCATTCATAAAACTCTGTCATATTGCCAGTAGCCTGCTTGTGAAAGTTTTATGTTTAGTTTTGCAGAGGCTCTTCCCCTTCCTGTTGTGTATGAAATACTGACATTAATTTGGCTGGTTTTATGCCACTGCAGATACAATTATTTTATTCTTTCCATCAAGTGAAATGTGTGAACTGTGATAAAGTGTCACTGGGTGGTTTTCAGCATAACCAGGCACTAATGACACGAGGGGAAAAAAAAAAGAAGGAAAAACTGTCAAAATTTTCATCTCTATTTATATATTGCTGAACATGGACGAAACTTACTTTGTATTCAAGGCAGTAACCTACATTTTTTCTTACTCCTCAGTTTACGGGATTTACCCTTTTATTGATTAAAAAGAGCCCAACCTGCAGCACAAGCATTATTCCAGGAGTGCAGAATAACCAACGAGAAATTTGGTTGAAAGGAGAAGCCAGTTAACTAACTTATTTTTATGCCACATGCAGAGATTAACGTGAAAACTCAGCTGTCTATTTTGGACATTTTGGACATAAAGATTTTACATGTATTTTTGCAGTTAATACATGCAGCCAACAATTACAACTGTTTTTTTATTTTTTTTATTTTTTTTGCTCAGATCCATATATACAAAATGGGTACAGTTTTTAGCTCTAATTACACCTTGCATTAAAACGCAACGTGCATCCAAATACATTATCCAGATAAGAAAAATGCATATTAATGTAATCAGAATGTGATCCCACAAGTTGGAAACATCCACTCACTCTAATTAAGACAAGTAATTTTCAGTAGTTGCAATTTCCCATGAATTGGTACCTGCACCTGAAACTCAGACACCAACGGCCGATGCAATAACATTATTAGTCACTATTAAAAACTGTTAAAAAATTATTAAACTATTAAACAATATAGCAATTAAAAATGGATGCTCATCCATGAACATTGGAAGAAGGATGGGCTTTAATAGCATAACAACCCGCCTAATAAGATCTGATCACAATCAGGCAGAATCCAGATAATGAGAAAGCTTTTTAAAGCAACGTGTAAATTTAAGTCCTGAAGTTGCATGTCATTATAGAGATAACATCTGGATGCGGATTCATTTTTAATGCAAGGCATAAAGGGGGCTTTCTTGAAATGATGCCCTACCTTGTTTTCTCACCTTGTGTGACGTTTACTCTTAGCAAGTGACTGGAAAGTATCTGTTAAGTTAGCTGAGTGGATGTTTATGAATTTCCAAATGTGCTGAATATACACGCTTTGCACACACACTGACCAGTCTGATTCCATCTGAATGCCTGCAGGATGTGTTATAAAGAAAATACTAATGCAATGACCTCAGGTGACCCCATCCTTTTATATTCCCTGGAATACACAAATTATATGCCATGCGCAACAGCATTCATACACACATTCTGTGTGCATTCATGTAGAAATACACACACACATACACACAATCTGGCAACTACATACTGTTCCACACAATAAGAAAGAATGGCATATTTCCTATTTGTATGTTTACACCACGGCTCCATGTATACCAAGCAGCAACTTATCAGCTTGATGAAAGACTATGGATAATTACTGGCATTGTAATGTTTTATTCCAAACTGTGGCACAAGTCCAGCCAGGCACTATAATGATGAGTGTTCATGAACTGAGCTGCAATGATCAAAAGAACAGTTCTCAATAGTTAATCTCCATCACTGAAGTCCAGCTGTTTCAGCTTCATCATTAAGTCGACCCAAAAGTCAACTCATACCTGATTAAGATAAAGGCTCCTCTACCTCTCTGTCCACAGAGCAGAGACTCTGTGCTCTCGTAGTTCAGTCCCTCCAAGCAACCAATCAGGAGAGACAGATCTCTTCCGGGGGTTCTCAGCTTCAAAGAGGGTGAAACAGTCTGAACTAAGTGTCAGGAAGTTGGCTGTCTCTGTTTTGTCAGGCCACAGACTTGCTTTCATGTCCCCAGTAAAGCCAGTTTCCTGATTAGCAGCACAGCTAAGTCCAAAGAGGGCAGGGACAACGTATTTTACTTTAAGCGGATGTGTTGTGCACTTTAATAGATCTTTTCATTGACAACGGACATTTATATTTATGTTCTTAAAGCACATATCAAACAAAAATTATTCAGCCAGCCTAAATCTCATAAGTTGTTTTTGAGATACATGAAAACACCAACTGAACATTGATCCCTGCAAGTTCGGGTTAACTCCAAAGCTAACCCTAACCCTGATCAACATGTGCCAGCCCGTGCAATTCTTTTGACTCTCCCCTCCAAACCATGTAGCAGTTGGACAAGAGTCAGCAAAATAAAATCATATTCCAAACCCCCTAAACCTAACTGATCATTGAACTATGGGAAGTGGTTTATATTATGACTACATCAAACACTGCTTTGGATTTGAACCGAATACAGCCTCAGCACTTTTTAACTCCTGGATCTCGTGACTACTTAAATCTAACATTATGCATTATTTCACAACTCCGTGGCCAAGGTTTCAACTAAATTTCAGAAATCAATTTCCATGGATACTTTAGGTGAAATTTGACAGTCACCATGCCCAACAAGTGGTTCATTCATTCAGCATTCAGTCAGGAACTGAAACAACCAAAACCCAAACTAATGCCGATCAAGCCTCGCTGTATTTCTTCAACACACGACACCGCATTCCTGACGGTTAAAAAATTATGAACCCAATCAGTTAGAGTGCAACTCTATCATTTATTTTTCAGCAGATTGATCACCTAGTCTTTATCTCCATCTACGAGACTGATTGATCGCTTTCCATTAACCGGCCATACAAAGTCGCGGTGACCTGACGAGAATGCCACCGCTGCCACCTCAGCTAAAAAGAGGCCAAGCCCACCATATCGTTCCCTGAGTGATGATGTCAATAAAAGCCTGTGATGAATCCTCGGCCTCACCGAGGGGAAGGCTATAGGAAATCAATGGCTAATAAAACTAATGCTCCATTCTTCCCAAGGCCAGAAATATGGGAGACGCAGTGAAGTAAAGTACATGGTTGGGATTTTACAGGATAAAATACTGTCAGAAAGCTGCAAAAGTATCAAATTTTTCAAGGTAAACATGTCACCTTATGATAATGTAGAGATAAAGTAAGTCTAGCTAAATGTTTTTGTCCTTGAACCAAACAAGAACACAAGAGATTAAAGTGTGAGGAGTGTAACAGCTCAGCAAATTTCTGATTCACAACCCTCAGTAACACCCTAAAGACCACCAGACCACCTTATGGGAAAAGGCTGTTTTATACAGCTGAGTGTCTCCCTATACATCATGAAAGGAGCCTTTAGAATAAAATTTATAGGTATTTGAGAACATCTCACGCAGTAAAAATGCCACGCCCAACGTGGTATTGTGCCCAACAGCGTTCTCTGTGAGAAACCCATTTAAATGAGCTGATGACCAGAAGTATTGGATGCGGAGTTTTATAGGGTTTCTGAAATACTTGAGTTTCCACATGTTTAGCTCTTAACTTTGCAGCTGCAGGACTCAGCCAAATTTAACACCCTCCAACTATTTCACCGGTGCATTTGAGCCAGAATACAACCTCCAGCATGTTACAAGAAGCAAATAACCATCCAATCAATCTGCCAAAATCCTGCATCTACTATAGTCCCCGTGGTTAATTACAGTATGTAGCTTTGGGGGGTAATTAGGGTGACTTTCCTGAGTCGCCTGTGTCCAGAGTGATAAATGTAATGTATGTTGACGCTGACTGAATGCAGCTCTGTGTTACCAAACAAAACATAAATCATGTTTCTCTGCAGGCTGGGGATAAGATGTTGCTGTACGTTGCTGTGCTGCTGCTGCATACACCCTATTGCCACTACTATAGGAATTCATACATTATTTTATTCTATTAAATATAAAAAACTAGCATGAATGCTCCTTTCCTACTATTATTTATGACAGCTGACCTGATGAATTATTAGAACTTTACAACTTTATGATCCTTTTTCATAAAATGGCAACCTTATTGTTATGAATTATTACTGCTCTATTAACCTTTAATAAAATTATTGGTCACTACTAATCAACCATTTAAGAAGTAACCAATTATTACATCTTCTGCTTAAAGGACCATACCGGTGATCTTGCATGTTTCAGCACAATAAATACTACACGCACACACATTACATAACTGACAGTCATTTTTCAAAACATAAAACTATGTTAATTTTCCTGTTATTTTACCAAATCCCTATTTATTCAAAAATGAAATGTTGAGGTGATATACCCACCTTAAAATTCAATATTTTGCATGAAAAAAGATACATCTGAATGTAGAAGGGGTGGCCGTTTTTAATTTCTCAGTAAAAGTTGTCTCTTTCTGGAACTACATCCCCAGGTGGATACATACATTTTCTTCCGGTCAGCTCCATGTTGGACTGTTAAATAAAGTTACTTCAACAAAAACTTTAATAGACATCGTGTTTGGATTATGTATCTCAAGCATGTTTCAAGTCTGAGCAAACTGACTTTAATAGCATACTGAAATAAATTGAAACCAGCTGCAGTCTGGAAGGTAGGAAAAGCAATTCTAATATTTACCGCTCCAGTAGTATGTTTTAAGAAATGGTTGTCAGCAATGGCATGTGTATGCAGATTGTACATAATGGGCTCAAACATGCCAAACCACTGATATGGTCCTTTAAGCTACTGTTATAAATAGCCCACTAGCTCTCCATCAGGAATATTAAAGTTATCACATGGTTCTTTTTAGTGCCAGGTGCACTTCCTCCCTCCCTCCCCTCTAATTGCATTTGCCTCCTGGTTGTACAATCAGTTGCACTGGCCTAGATCTAGAAAGGTGGTGTTGTTGGCACAGTGACCTATAAAACAGTGCACCCCCAGCCACCTAGCTCATTACTGTGGAAGCCCCACACGAAATTAAATGTGGGCATTGGGCAAATAAGGTGCCTGGCATTGATTTTCTCCACAGCGAATAGATGAATGTTGATGGGTCGTGAAGGGTCATGGCTCAGAAATGACTGCCAAAGTTCTGTGTTCATGTTCAAGTTCTGTGTTCACCTCAATCAGTAAGCTTCAGAACATGCACAAATTTACACAACACACAAAGAGCCCAGGTGCGGACACACTGCGTCAACAATGGAAAAAAAGCCAAGACAACAGACTGAATGAGAGAAAACAGTTTGATCCGATTCATCATTTTCTGAAGTGACGTAATGCCCCCCCCACCCACACACACAGACTCCCTCTCCCTCTCTCTTTCCCAGAATATTGCAGGACAACTATATTGACTGGAATCACCACTTTACAGACTTTGGCCAGCTATGTCTGCAATGTCTCTTGCCAAGAAAAAAGAAGCTCCTTTCCTCTAGCCTGCACAGAAAATCTGTTGTGCATCAGAAAATACAAGCATTTGGAATTTGAAGAATTGATCAGTTGTACTCCCCTGACACTTGTTCCAGCATAAAGTAGTATGTTGGAATGGGGGAAATGAGTCCTTTTGCTGTAGGCCAAACAAAGGAGCAGATGATAAGTCCGTGTTTTGTTAAACAGGTCTGCCCGTGGAGACAGAACTCCTGTTTGAACTTTGGCATTCCTCAGAGAAACTGAATGACTTCTGATCTGCTGTAAGGTTTATAATGAAGACAAGTCTAATTGCTGATGACAAATCACAGAACCAGCGGAGGATCTGAGCGTTGCGATGCTGCCAAGGGAGCAGCTGGAGAAACAAAGCAGCATTCTGTTTCTGTTCAAAAGCCTTCTGTCTCTGATTTAGAAAAAAAAAATCACTTTAATGCTCTACTGCAATTGGTTTATAATCCGAGCACAAATTAAAAAATGCAGACTGGACTGGGTTTGTGCTTATATACAGCATACTGTAGGTTCAGAGTAGCTGGGCATTGAACATGCAAGAGCCTGCAGTATTGGATTCTGGAGGGGACGGGCTTCTTTCTTTTTGTGCTGACAGCTTTCAGTGGCCAGATACACTTGCAGCAGTTGTAAATGCCAAAGTACTGCGAGCTAATAGAGCGTAGAGAACTGTATCCAATCCAGAATAGGCCCTCTTTTCTTCTGCCGTGACCAGTTTTCACATTCCAGCATTAGTGTGAGGGAAACAGCAGCTATAGAGAGGTACCTCTGGGGACAACCCTTACCAAATCTGTCTTCTTTTCCAGAATTTGAGCTAATTATCTAAGATCTTTTCAAACACTGATCTGTGATCTGTAGAACATGGCTGGTACAACGAGACATTTGACTGAACTTGATTTTCACACTGGAACCAATGAAGTCATCCCAAATGTGCAAACCCCACCCATTTGACCCTTAAATTAGACCAAAGTAAAAGTTGGCTAAAGTGGTTCAAAACTACTTCGACTCAGGCCAGTTTTCATTCAGCTCTGAAACACAAAATATAAGCCTTATGGCGACAACAGAATATAATGTATAATAAAATATGATAGATACGCTTCCCCAAAGGAGGTTTACTAGTATCCAAGTGTGTCCAACTATCAACAGGCATTCCAAAATATATGGATCTATTTAAAATGCTGCAGGAACCTCCATTAGAAAATCAAAATGCATCATATAACATCATAAAAGTACAATATTCCCTTCTGAGACGGACTGGAGGGACAACCAGACATGTTGTCATGCTCCAACGTCATGACGTTTCTACGAAGGAATTGATTACAAATGACTGGAGCCAAGTTGTTCTTTTTGTTCTTCAATATGTGTATATATAAATCATTTGCAACTTTAGAAATCACTGATGAAAAGAAACTGAACATTTCCTCTTGTTTCCCTATTTTGAAGGGACTGACTTGATACTCAGGTCAACTTCTCTGTGCATGAGAGAAAAGCGAGATGGGGAATTTTTACATCTTTCTTGCCTGAAACAGGGTTGTCACAGTTTGTTGCATTTGCTGATAATGTTATCATGATTAGCTGCTGCTGGTCATAGCGGGAAAACCAGCAAGACCACTGAGTGTAGATTAACTTGTCGTCAGTCGTCTTGGTAATGGATTGACTGGATGTAGTATCGTGGTGATAAGTGAGCCTCAGGGAAAATGTCTGACTAGACTGTGATGAAATCCCCCAGTGTGATGATGAGTTGGCACAGTCCATTTCAGCAGTGACCTTTAATGTGACTGTTCACAAAGTCTACAGAGCAGATCTGTATCTACAAGGACATTTCCTTTTTCCTCAGTGTGTAAGACATCTTTTGTCTGCTTGTGACAACTTGAGTCCAACCAATACTAGATTTTAAGGCCAATACAGATATTTAAGAATTAGAAAAAAAAATCTGTTAGTTCTTTATGCAAAAACACATAACATGAACAGCCATTTTAAGCAATGGTCCTTCAGATATGGTTATTGAAGATTTGTGACAACTGCAACACAGAAGCAGGATATCTTACAGTATATCTTTCAGATATCTTTCAGAACTTTGAATGAAGTCCATTGCATTAAAAAAAGGGGGAGGGTAAACATCGTAGTTTAGATTTCCATGTTCTTATTTTTGTTTTGGGTGTCTTTTTTAAATCCACCTCTCTCTCTAGTCTCTCTTGCAACAGCATCACCATGCACACTGAGTGAAAATGGGCTGTTTTAGGTACCATGCTGTCTCTTTCAGGCCCTCCCTCCCTGCTTTGTTCTGATTGGTCAGCTGAATCATGCCTGCACTGACAACATCCATGCACTGCGAAAACAGAGATGCTGGCAAAATACTCGCTTGCTAGCCTCATACTTCATGGATAAGTGTCTAAACTGGCTGTAGGCAGGTAAATTCAACTGTGTTACATATTGACATAAAAAAAAAACTAATCAAAAATGAAGCATTCAGGGTCTATATGTTTGTTTACTGGAAGTATTTCTAAAGGCGCAAACCTCTAGTTTTGCAACTTTGACAAAGCTAAACATATACAGTACACCATACTATATGACATTAAAAGAATGAGGAAAAATAATTTAAAAAAAAGATTATGTTCCCTTTAAGGGACCGCGGACCACGGACCACTAAACAAAGTATTGATATCTCCCCAGCTCCATGTTCTGTCTGTTTTATCAAAAGTTGGTAAAAATACACAACAGAGCCTTTCATACAAACTGGCCGTGCTCTTAATCTAGCAAAAGCACCTCATGCATAATTCAGTAACCTTCACCACAGTGCACCAGATTAAAAGATAAAAATAAATAAATAAATTTAAAGGGCAAAGTGCAAAGGAGATAAAACTGTGGGGCAGATGATACTCAAAAATGCATAAAAACACATTACTGTGTTGTCATAACCCATCATGAAGACACTATAACCACAGCCGTTGATCCATGAATATCAAAATGACGGGGTGAAACAAATTACTTTCTGTAGGAAGATAAATACAGTGGCTGGTTTATCTCAAACTGACTGAGGAGGGAAAACAGCCATTATAAAATGCAGATTCCTCCCATTTATCAATGCTGGGCTCAAACCTGCCATGTTTAGTGAAACGTCTTATCTCCAACAGGCTCTGGGTACTTGCTGGTGAGTTTATGCGGAAATGAGTGGGCAATTCCACTCCATGAGATGGGTGAGTGGACTATTGAACAATGCACAAAAGGGCACTACATCAAAATGGGTAATTGGCTTAAATGTTTCTTGATCCAGTCTAGATAATTAAGGAGGATGGTTAGTTTGAAGGATGGTGTGCTTTACGGTTATAAACACAAAATAATGATCTTCCGACTGAGCCAAACCTGAGTGAATTGTCTTTTTTGATTGGGCAGGAAATTACGGACCACAAAACCAATTGTGGATGTCTTGGTGGAGCTGGAAATTACAAACAACATTCCAGTTTGGTTGTGTTTAGGAGCCATTCAGATTCCGTCTTTTTTTTTGTTTTTAGCTAAACATCACAAATCCCAACAGATAAATCCTTTCTCTTGTATCTCTATGTAATGATCAGTATCCTCCCCATTCATTATACAATTATACAGCTTCTGTCATCACCACCCTCCTGCACNCCCCCCCCCCCCCCCCCAAAATAGCCTTCCAATGATTGAACTTCCTACTGGGACCTCCACACTTCCTCTATCTGTTTTATCTGGTGCTGTGTGTTATTTCTGTGGTTCCCCCCTTTTAGAAGCTTATCAGGAGGAAACGGGAAGGGGAGAAAGGCTATCGTTCCTTCCTCACAGTAAATAATCTGGATGGGAATGAAATATAAACGTACTACATGGCCTCTAAACATTTATAAATCTAGTAAGTGTGAAGAGCGTTAATGCTAAATGGGTCTTTGCAACTTCAGAAATGAATTTATTGATTTATAAATGAACCGTGGTCATACAAACTGAGATGTATTACACTCTGGATTTTCATGAGGATTTCCTCCAGCTCCTGTTTCAGTAAATTCCTTTTTAAAGTCTTTGATATCATGCTACAAAGACAAAAAGAGGCAATAAAAACCCACCGTAGCACACTTCACTGACAAAGCCTACAATACCATCCCTTCCCCACTCCTAGATCTCAATACCAAACACTATAACTGTACCCTTGAGTAAAGGTAGTGAGTTGTCATCTGATCTCCCTTGAACCTTAAATCCACAAGCCCTCACACAGACTTTCTCAATCCTCCCATCTCAGGTTTTTATGAGGTGAGAAGCACAAACCGATTTTACCCACGCTGGGTATTCCATAGTCAGGGCTGTACTGACTCAGAAATCCCTTTGTATATCAGTATATTTTACAGGAGCATGTCTGACTAATCATGTGTGAAAATGAAAGGAGTGTGTGCAGTTTTCAGCTAAGATTCAGCAGCATTTCAGGACTAATGAATCGCTATTGGTTTTGCAAAGTGCTTGGCACTAGGAATTATAATTAAGGCACAGCGTACACTCACTTATCCCATGCTGAGAGGGATGGGAGTTTCATTGCAGCTTTTATGGCAAAACAATTTTTACTTCATCATATTAGACTCATTTTTCCAATAAAAAATGTTTTCAAACGCAAAAGAAAAAGTCTAAAATTCTGATTCAGCTAAATGCATAAAGCTCGATCATAATTAAAAAATATGTTGGTGCAGCAAATCACAAAGTCCTTATGAGTAAACTTTAGGTCCCAGTTCAAATTTATATTAGTGATGAAAGCAGTACTCAAATACTTCACTTAAGTACTTAACTAGTATTACCACAATGGAAAAATATTCCATTTCAAGTAAAGTACTGATTCAAAACTTTACTTAAATGAAGAAGAAGTTGTTCATGGAATTCTCCAAAACTGGAGAAACAAAAGCAAATGAAAAATGGAGAAATGACATTTTTCAACCATATCTCCAATTTTGGGGACTTTCAGGCCAGCAGATTAGTTGAAGGATTCTCTTAAAAGATTCTAAAAATTGATAGCATTGCGATTCAACAGTGATATTTTATGGGGTTATCTCAACAATCTACAAAGTAACTAGTAGCTAAAATCAAGAAAATGTAGTCTAGTAAAAGTTCCACCTAAAAAGGAAGTGTAGTAAAAGCATAAAGCCTCATAAATTCTAAATACTCAAATAATGTACTTAATGTACAAAATTATACTTAAAT
This sequence comes from Lucifuga dentata, assembly GCA_014773175.1. Classification (NCBI taxonomy): domain Eukaryota; kingdom Metazoa; phylum Chordata; class Actinopteri; order Ophidiiformes; family Bythitidae; genus Lucifuga; species Lucifuga dentata. Next base: position 284,046 of record VXCM01000035.1, on the reverse strand, counting down.
GTAGTTACATCCCATTTCTGACTATATGATTCTAAATGGCTGTAGTATGCAACTAAAGTCCTTATTTGCTAAACTTTGAATATGGTAAGCATCAGCACAATGCAAACCTATGCATATCTATACTACCTCAAATGTACCTACAACACGCCTCCACCTACTATAAAGCCTGCATGCACAGCTCAGATCACATGAACCTCAGGCACTGGAGCAAAATCAGTTCCATCAACCCTGTCATATACACCACAGACATGGCCACACATAACCCTTCATATTTTGTATACATGTCACTGTCTGATGAAAGTCAGAACTCTACACGTTCTCTTCTTCTTTTCAGAACTGATGCCAGCTGTAGTGAATCATGAGTGCTTTGAACCTTTGAAATTCTGTTCTGACAGCTGTTCTGGGCAAGAGAAAAAAAAAGTCCACAGCCAATGAAAGATGATACGCAATGGCTATTGATTACAAAAGGTAGAAAGGGTAACTGCATAGGATTCATGTGATCCCAAGCATGGTTTTGGTTTTGTATTACGCTCCAACTGCTGTTAAGTTGTTTAAGAAGTCCACCTCGTGGTGTAAAGAGCAAAAGTGAATGCCAGGTTCTAAGTGTAATCTAACGCCACAATAGGGAGCTTTGCTTACAAAGAGAGGTTTTAATGCTCTGTAGCAGAAATTCAACTCCGTGCCGCTGAACATAATTATGAAGGCATAGGGAGGAGTATGATGAACACACATGTGGGTTCGCCAGACAAGAAACTAAGAGACTAAGTTTTCGCCGCTTTATCTGCAGTTCTGATGATTCTATCCTCCCACCTCTTGCATGAGTATTACATGACAAATATATGGCTTTGGGATGGGAATCCTCCACGGCACTGACAAACTTCTAAGCCCGGTCGTCCATGGTAACCAGTGTTTTGAGATGGTGTGTACATAGCGAGGGTCGTGGTTGAGTTTGGCGGTCGTGTCTTGGAAAACGGGTAGATCGGTCACAGCTCGCAAAGCAGAAGGCCAGCCAAGGTTTAGAGCAGCCTATTGATGCATGAGGATGCATCAATAGGATCCAATGGGACCCTATAGGCAATAGAGCTATAAATGATTACTAAGCACTGTATTTATTAACCCCATCAACTAACATGCTAGCTCTTTGTGGCTGAATGTTGATGGCACATTAAACGGAGAACGGGGGAATTTACTAAAGGTATCAGATGGTATCAGGGCAAAATCACTGGACTCGAAGAAATAGTGTGAAGACGTTTCACCATTCATCCAAAAGGCTTCGTTAGTTCGAACTAGTGGGAACAGGTAATGCCATTTATTCACAAAAAGCAGACACACCCATTAATGTGACAATTCCGCCCACTGTGGGTAGAAAGAGATTCTACCTGTTCCTGTTCCTGCTACAGGTACAACGGCAAAACTTCTTCAAGCTATATCTTCTAGTCCAGTGATTTAATCTCTAGACCTTCTAGACATTTCAAACCTAAATGAGAAATTTTAATTTACCCTTTCACAAACGGGCTTCCTTCCTTCGTTTGTAGCTGTTGAAAAGTTTCAAAACCACAACATCTGTAGAGATTGCTGACAGTTCCTCTAAGTCAACCACAAAGTGCTTACGAGATTTAAATCTGCTAGTGATCAAGATGAGCCTTTTTCCTCTCGCCCTCATTGTTTGAAAGATACATTAAGCCCAAATCAAAGACACAAGGAACTCCAAATACAAAGACATCAATAGCAATATTCTTCTCATGGCCAATAAATAAAAACACATGCTTATGCTTAATACGTTGGGAATAGTATGTTGATGGTAAAACCTAAAACTGGCATTCTTAGATGACAAAATCATCAGAAAAACTTTTTTTCACGACAAAACCACATTTTTCATGAGGTTCGCCTGTTTCTGTCCTCTAAAATACTTAATACCTTCTGGACCCAAATCTAGTTAAAACCTCTTGCCTCTAAGCCATCTCAAATTACTTTTTAACAGTTTTCATCACCAAATTGTTCGTTTTAAACTTCAACATGTCTTTAGGCAATGTTACTCATTTCCCTAAAAATTCCTCTTGACACAAGTTTTGCTCAACCTTATTACTAACACACACACACACACACACACACATTCAGAAACACTTGGCTCAGTTTCTCCTTTAGCCTGCTTCTTCTCCCAATATTTATCTGCTCCAAGCACATAACTTGAACAGGATCAACACATCTAGGACACATGTTTTAGATAATTATCCCACTGGAGGCACAGAAACTCCTGGCATCATTTCCTACAGTGAGCCGAAACTGGTGACAGTGAGCCGTGGGAGTGCCAGCTAATAAAAGAAACAAATAACAGCAATAATCAAAAAGGTTGTCTTTAAAGATGATTTGTGGGGTTATAGAAGGCTCTCTTTTGTAGAAACATAGCCAAATACATCACAGATGCTTATTTTTATATATTCTCTCCAGAAAAGTATACTTACATTTATGAAATAAGGATTTGGGGAAATGTAAAGTGTAGGCTTGAGGTCAGTTCCATTTTGGATTCAATTCCAACCTGGAAAAATTCTCAGAATTCTTACACTCTAGAAAAACTCATATCTCATAAACCTTTCGTCTCCTCTGTTTTTTGTTGCTAACAAAAGCAAAGAACAAAACACAGGGGTACTTATTTAGCAAAATGGCAAAGATGTTTGTAAAAAAAAAAAAAAATCCTTATTTTCTATTGGAATCTATTTTATTCCACGTCTGTTTTAGAAAATTATTAAATGACTTCATGTTTGTGTGGTCTATTAGTAATCTATTCAGCAAAACTTTAGTTTTTAGTGCCTAAACTTCCTATTAAGTAATTAATAATGTTTCTTATGTAAAATTATTTAAAGATAATTTGTTACCAGACAGCATAAAACAAAAAATCTGACAATATTCAATATGGAATTCAAAACGATTTGGTAACCAAATGTGATACTTGATTCAGATTTAATAAAGTTGTATCAAACCTCAGTCTTAATAAAATGTATCTATACATTTTAAGAAAACAGCTTGACAAAAAAAAAAAAAAAAAAAAAAAAAAAAAAAAAAAAAAAAAAGGCAAGGCTTATGAATATCATTAGAAAGACAAGTCATTTCATATTGCTGTTCTATGTTTTGGAATGTTTCACAGAGCTCTATTCTTCATATTTCTATGTTTAATAGGAGGTTAAACAGTACGTGTGGTCCATTATCATATATTAAATTTCATTAGCACCAACACAAAGCACTATGATTAAATGGCACTTCTGAAAGTCAGATCCATAATGATGCATTTATGCATCATTATGGATCTGACTTTCAGAAACCAAGAAGAGAGAAGTCACAACCATCAGACTCTGTGATCTTCTGGAGTGTCTCTGAGTCACGACTCTGTGTCACATCTGTGTTATTGGTGCTGCAAATTTAGTTAAATTGTTTGGAACAAAGGACAAGGACAGACATTTTGCAGCTTTGCGGACATGTTTGCAGAAGTGCCAGCCAATAAAACCCAAACCACAACAAACTCATCTTAACCCCAGCCCCCCTTAGAGATTAAATTGTTTTCCTCTTCTGAAACAAAAGAGGGAAGATGTTTTCACTGCTATCCCCTTGAGGGACCATAATGCATTTCTGAGTTTTGCAGAGGGACTGTGACGTGATTGGGGTCACAGATGTTTCAGGATACACGACTCAGAATGCTAAAAGCCACTTAGGATGGATTCCATTTCAGGCAGCCTCCTTTATCTGGTGTCCTTGCTGAACTTTTGGCGCTTATTGAATAACGTCTCAGCGCTCCTGGTAAAGACATCCATTACTGGGTCGATTTGTCAAAAGGTGCTGTTAATAACCAATATCACTGAAACAGCGGCATCATGCAGAGGCTCATTTGTTAACTTGTCAAAAGCACAGATGATGCGTATTCAAGAGAGAGTTCAAAGTTCATGTAAAGACATTTTCCAATCCACAGCTCTCAATCTATCAATATAACAGCTGGTTAGATCCTTCACACAACAACAACCATGAACATATCAGCAATGTGAATAGCTCATTTAAATTATGATAAAATCTTTCAACACCTGACAGATTTTGATTTGCCTGAACCCGAGAAGAACCTGACTGCAAAGCAGCAGAACATGTCCAAATACAACTTGATTTTTCTCCAAAAATCAAAAACTGCCTGGCCCACGTCCTCTCCCAGCTCCCGTAAAATTTAGTCATTTCACACAGAGGTTTTTGATTGGGAATACAACTATACAACTGGCTGTGAGAGTGCTGGGCCAGGCCCTGAGCAGTGCCAAGGAAAAACACTTGACATGATTGGAAAAGCAGAGATTCACCAGAACATCCCCACAAATTTGAGCCTTTGGACACAGAGAGGTATTATCTGTTTCATCAAGTCAACGGTCTAAAGAACTGCATTTGCCATGTAACAAGCATTTGACTGAGGTCAGACAAGGTCATCTCAGCTCATACAACAAGGCAGTGAGAAGGATCCAAGCTGAGAAAAAACAAATTTCTCTACAGCCGAGAGCCAATCATTTGTGCGAGTCCTCCACTTCAATCTCTCCCTCGCCTTGGCAACCTCCTGGCTATAACCCTCTTCTAATCCCCCAGGGAAGACACAGGGATCGCACAACTCTTGACCCCAAGAAAGGACGCCATTTGATGAACGACCGTGAAGGTCAGACTTCTGATTGGTATTCAACCTCCTCCATCTGAGAGCGCTGAACCAAAACGCCAGTGTCTGTCCCCCAGAGTGTAAATTACCATCGTGACTTTGATAGATACACAGCGTCGGTGGATACTGAACTTTCACCGAGGGGATACAGTTGAGTGTGGGCTGAAGCGAGCAAGGTAGCGCCGCAGGTAATTCGTCAGCAAAGGGCTTTTAGACAACCTCAAAGTGTCACGGTCACATGTATGGAGGAAGGCTGATGGATGAATAACTGCTGTGCACATTACAGGGATACTTGGGAAGATGTGATGTAATTGGAGACATGCAGAGCTCATTTCTACTTCCAGTCTATGTTTCTTTCTTCACTACTCCTTCTTTCCCTCTCCACACACACTTTGTCTTGCTCACACACAGCACACAGGGGTCACTGACGCTGCTGAAAAGTAAAATGGGAGGATTGCTGACTTTAAGGGGTGTCTGGAGATACTTGCCAGAGAGAAACCACTGACAAAGGAGAGTGAAATGTGGACGAAAGGGATGTTCGTCCTTTAAACCTGCTGTGAAATATGCCGCATTCTGTGTGTATCAAAGATTAGACTCTGATTTACTCGTTTTTTTAAGTTGTGACACAGGAGCCAAACCCCCACACTCAAACATTTCATAGCCGATGAGGAATTACCCGTCTCTAGCTCCTCTTTATAAAAGCCCACGGTGCAACCTGCTACTAAACAATTACATGATACACATCTGGGATGTATTGTATGTACAGTACATCAAAACTACTGTACATTTACACACGTGCTGTGGCTATTTCTACTTGATGGATATTTGGTGTTGCTTTCAGGTTTAAACCCACAACAATTCAAACGGAAATACTGTACTTTTTCCTTGATTTTACTTGTATTAAAGGACCGTACCAGTAATTTTGCATGTTTGAGCTCAATAAATACAACCTGCATACATGTTATATTACTGCCAACCATTTTCCAAAGCTAGGAAAAATAATTATAAAATTTACCACTCCATTAGTTTTGGGAAATGGTTGTCAGTACAAAATGTGTAAAGGTTGTATATACTGGGTTCAAACATGTCGGTATGGTCCTTTAATTCTGCAAATTCACAGCAGTGGATATTAGTAAACTGATGTAAATCAAACACATAAATGAATCTTATACTTAAATATACAACAGATAATATACAACAGATTACTAAAATTGTCTAAATAGCTGATAGAACATTTATTATTGTTTTTAATATATTTGCATTGTGATGATCACAACCTTTCATTAGTGATGAAATGTTGATTCAGCTCTTTGTAAAAAAAAAATAATAATAATATTACTAATAATAACTCCAGTTTAATGAGCTTTCTTCCGCTGAGTGCAAAGTTCTTCATCAACACAAAGAGCATCTGAAGCTTCACTTTGCTCAGAAGGCAGTGAGACCAAACCTGCTGTGGCAACGTGTTAAACTTCATCTTTTTTGTTGTTAATGTGCACCAGAACACCATGTGACAATCTGAAATATTGACCAACAATCCTATAATAAGTTTCAGAATAGGGATTTGTAATATGGCATGTAAAGATTATTATGTATTGGTGTTTGCATTCCCTCCCATCCTCTCTCCCTCTGTCTTTATTCGACAAATAAGCAGTGATTTACAACAGGCGCTGGACAAAAACACATGCAAATAGCCGTAGAGGCGCAACGACCCGTCCCCCTCCGTTTCCGTGCGGAGGTAAAAAGAGGAGATGACAAGTGGAGGAGCGGCTGCTGGTGTTTCCACCTACCTGTCATCATAGCAGAAATCTGCGTCCAGCGTGTTCACATACAGACCCACAGCCACGGCGGTGCACACCAGCTCCGTGATCATTTCTCAGAACCAAAGTCGGAGCGGAAACGGGAGAGAAATAACACCAAACTGGAATCAGGTCCCCCCACAAGTCTGGATTATTGCTCTCTCAGTTCAGCCGCTCGGTAATACACACAGCAGGGCATTTCCCATGACATGCAAAGTGCGTCAAAGTTTGCCATGTTGCCTTTAACCCATGGTGTTCAAAGACGGGTCAGGGTGCTGGGGGTGAAGCCGTGGCCGTGTTTGGCGCGGAGCTGAGCGCATTTCTCTGCGGCGGAGTCCGGCGTGTGCGCATCTCTGTGCTTTGGCAGTGAGAGGGAGCAGAGACAGACATGTGGGTTTCAAGGAGACCGCGCATGCGCACTGGGCTCCGCACTGGTGAAAAGAGGTGGATAGAACTGGAAATAAATAATAGTGCTGGTATGCATCAGTGATCGACTAGAATAAGAATCCAGGCACGGAAGGAATGGTAGAGGAAGTCATGCATGGAAATTTTCGCCCAGTGTTGACATGGCAACAGCATTAGCAGTATATAAACTGATCCACATGAAAGGAAATTACCATTCTTTGTGTATTTTATGATTTACTATGGCATTTTATTTCTTACTCTAACATAAATATAGTGATTTATAGATACAAGGGATAAACATTAATTTAGGGATTTAAATGTGACTGGTCATCAATGGTGACCTCAGGGACGTATTGTGTCTGTAGTGTAAAATAATGTTATATATTGAGCTTTTAAAGTAGCTTTTTATATGCTGGTATCAGAATAGCCTTTTTATGACACAGTATCTGTACTTCTGCACTTACAGATACAGTAATGAGGAAGAATTATTCAAATCATGTAACTAAGTAAAAGTAATAGTAGTTTTACTTGGTGAAAAATCCTTATTTGTCCCTGAAGGGCCAATTTTTCTCATCCAGGAATGCAAAGCCCACATTTTTGTCCTTGTACAGCTTGAGCTCTGTCTACTTGTTGCACCACACCCTTTTTGCCTGGTGTTGGTTCCACATATCAAAGACTTACTGACCTAACAAGGCCTTTGCATTTGCTTCTGCCTTCAACTAGAATGCAGGTTCCCTCATCCTCTCCTCTCAGGTGTTTGGATTCTGGTTATCAGCCATGTCATCTTTGCTGTAGCTGTGGTAACGTTGTCCAGGGCTGTAGGATGTAACTCAGACAGGCAGTTCTGTTGTTATCTATTACTGATATCTGTTTGGTTGTCCAATCACAAATGATGTCTCTTGCTTAGTGTGTGTGTGTGTGTGTATGTGTGTATGAGACCCCACGCAACTCCACGAGGTGCTCTGATATTAAATATAGAGGCCACAGCACATGAAAAGCAGACATGATAAATGCAGCGTATGCATGTTGCTCAGTTTGCATGTACTAATGAGATGGTGCTGCTGTAGTGTTACACATTATTTCTATCTCCAAATTAAAAATATTGATTAATTTGCTACACACCAACCCCCGCTGTCTCTGCGGAGTGAGAGATGGAGAGGATAAACAGAGAGGAGGCGTGATTGATGAACTGATGTACCTCGCCCTACAGTGAAGATGCATATGGGCGTCTTCTTTTCACACACAGGCGTTAGTTTGGAAACGTGCAGCCTGGTCCCGCTGACTACCAGCTGGACCAAAGCCTGTCCCCCCAGCCGGCTCCAGAAGGATAAATCCACTGAAGAGGAGCGGAGAAAGAAAAACAGATGGCTGGAGGAGGATGTATAGAGAGAGTAAGGGCATCAGCTGGTGATGGATAGTCAGGGAGTGAAAACCATTTGTAACACTGGGCATCCAGTGACCCTGATTCTGAACAAGTCTCAGCCTTGACCTCATGGAACCTGTTGGACTTTAAGGAAAAAAGCTATTAGCACTGTTTTTGTACCTCAGATGAATGCTGAAGTACTTCCTCTTCCCAGCATTCCTCACTGTATAGACACAATAAATGAGTCTCAGTCTCTGACAACATATAACTTTCATACAACTAAACTCAATGCTAAGTGCTTCTCAAAATGTACAAATAAATACTAACAGAGGAAATGATAATGAAAATTGACAAGTATATAAAATCAGAAAATATATAAATAATAGATAAATGAATAAAATAGACAAATAAATAAAATCAGAACCATTAAAACAGACAAGAATGTAAAATCAGAACCTACATAGAAGCTAAATGAATGAAATAGATAAATTAGAATGATAAAAATAGATAAATAGCCAAGCTAGTTATACAGTAGCACAGAAGAGAAATATGTATAGTATCTCAAAACTTAAGTAAAGTACTTGAGAAATATACTTTTTTACCATGATCATCACCCTGTGCTACAATTTCTCATCCAGTAATACATTATGTCCCCATTAGAATGAATGGGTTGTCATGGCAATTGTACATCCAACAGAGCAATATACATAAACAAATGAACATTCATGTGCATATACACAGAAATATGCATACACAACAACACAAAGATGTATGGTGTACCTTGACTTTGCCCCATGGGAACAAGGGGCCACAGCCGGCACAAGTGATTAAGGGATTATTTAAGGAAAAGGAGGAAAAAATATCACTATTGAGAGTATAAACAGGCTCAGGGCAAAACAAACACATTACAGGAGAAGTGGTGTTTACTCCTCCTGACTGATTACCAACGTCCTCACCGGTGCAGAGTGTAATGAATGTTTCACCGGGGTCTCAACATGTGACAGTCAGCCCTGACAAAAAGAAAAACATCTTCTTTGCTTACAGATGAGGCAGTTATGTGTCACGGACAAATGGGCATTTGACATCAGTCACATATCTGACGGGAATTTAAACCCACACTGAAAAGACAATTATAAAGCTGACTGTCATCTTTGCTGTTGTCATAACTTTCAAAAACAATGTCTAAATATCTGTCAGAGTTGATTTGTTCTCCTCTATTTTCGGATTTATTCTGTTTGAGGAAGTGACAATCAATGACAATTTATAATTCAAACCATGTGGGTTTCTTCATTCACACCACATTTTGTTTTGCTCGCAGACAAAACAAATAGTTCTTGCACATTTAAAGTAATTTGTCCTTGACCAAACTTTGATGAGGCCTCAGCATGCTTTAAATTACTAGCATTAAGCATCATTGTGCAGATTTTCTTCTAAAGGCAGCTGTGTGTTGATATGATAATCCTTTAAAGGATCATACTGGTGATTTTGTATGTTTGAGCCCAAAAAGAACCCACCCTTATGCACGTGACATTACTGTCAACTATTTTCCAAAACATAAAAACTGTATTTCAGTTTTGGTGTTATTTTCAGGATACACTCACCTTAAATTCATGGTTTGCCTGAGAAAAGCAACACATGATTGTAGAAGGCAGAAACATTTTCTTCCATGTACATGTAGTTCCATGTTACGTCGGCTAAATGAAAAAAATGCAGTAGATGTTTTGTTTAGTGTGATGGATTACTTATATAAAGCAGGTTCAAGTCCCTACAAGTTGATTTTTATAGCGTGTTGGAGTGAACTGAAACAATGGTAGTCTGAAAGGTAGGAAAAACAATTCTAATATTTACCACTCCAGTAGTATGTTTGAGAAAATTGTTGGCAGTAATGTTACATGTACGTGGGTTGTATTTGTTGGGATCAAATATGCAAAATCACCAGAATGATCCTTTAATATGCTATGTTTTACACAGATCAGAGTATAATACAATTGAAAGCTCACACTGACCACACTGAGAAACTGACCAATACTAACCTTTTACAACAAAGGCTATTTCCACAGAGAATATAACACTATTATTGTGAGATTTCCTCTCCATTTATGTCGCACAAACTGACTAATGGTAATTTCCTGGTGCTATTTACTCCGGAACCGCTGGTTCTTCACCCCAGCAGATAAACATCACACACAGGAAAGAAGTAATCACAGCTGGAAAGACCCAGCATGGCTCCTGTCTTGACAGAAATAGTACACTCATGGTATTAATATCAACATTAACCTGATATTAACAACTTGAAATCGGAAAATCACAGACAGAACACATAGCATGCCAAATCGAATCCACCCTCGTTTGTGGAACATTCGCGAGGGTGTCACCTCCTTTTCCTGTTCAGGAATCTGAAAAATAAGGGTTTGATGGTTGTTGGGGTTTGGTGGTGAATTAAAATTGATGAGTGTTTGTTATTTTACATTTATATTTAAACCACTAATGGTGTTTAATAGGAGCTGATTTGTTAAAAAAAAAAAAAAGAAAAAGGCCAGTAGGTTTTATTGTTCCACAAAAGGAAACAAAGGGAAAACTTACAGCCTAGCCTACTGAGATAAAATAAAATAAGTCATCACAAATAAAACACTTCTGATGGTGATGTAATACTTGCATCATATCCAAAATATAAACTTTTGGCTTTATAAAATACAATTTATGATATCCCATATTACTATCACTACTGTGTGTAATAAATAGATTCAAAGCTTTTTGGCTTTTTGGAGTCTGAAGCTTTCCTGTAGAAGGACTATATGGAGAGCGGGTTTAAATGACCTAGAAGGGATATGCCTCAGAACAACCTGCTCTACTGAAGAATAAATTCCATTTATCAATTTTTCCCACAAGTGCTGCATCTTCAGCCTTCAAATCCAATGAAAATGGGTATAATATATCAGATTTCAACCATCAACTGGATTATCCCACATAACAGCAATATAAATCAATCTGAGTTGTATTCAAAATCATCTTCCATCTGTCACAACCATTAAGCATTTCAGTTTGTGCCAACGTACATATTATGACAGGAAATGTGTTGTGTGTCTGGACTGTAAGAGGCTTAATGACCCTTAAATCACAGCTCACTGAAAATATTTACAGTTTCAGGATTTATGTTCTCTAACAGATCGTAAAAGTTGATTATTATACAAAACATGTTAGGTTAATGAACATATAAAGCAGTTTAATGCTTCAACCTTGTAATATAACAGAAACATACAAAGCATGACTTCCTGTTTTGCCATTAGAGGAGCTGGTGATTTGGATAGTTTGATGTATGGAATTCTTCCAGTTAAATCACTGAGCTCCATAGTATTTTTTGTTTTTTAAGGGCTGTTTTTTTTTTTGTTTTTCTTGTCAGATGTTTCAGATTGGTCTAATTTAATATTAGTTTGGATAAAATTCCAAGGGAAAGGGCAAAATAAATGGAAAATGTGAATCATACAGCAAATATTGTTATTGGAAATATGGGGATTGCATTTCACATTGAAGACAGAACGTGCCTGTTCTTAGTGACACTGTTTGAGGCTCAGTGTCAAACATTTACCCAGCTTAACTTGCCTGTTTATTCTGCTGTACACACTCACAGATACATCTTTGACAGGTGTGAAATTCATTTCTGTCCATGTGCCACTTTAAAGAATAAATCTGCAGTGATTTAAAGTGATGACAGTGATCCTAATCTAAAACAAGCAGTTTCTGCCCCACCAGCGTCTAGCCAAATCCTGCCTTTCTCACAAGCAGGGCATCTGAAAGCCATGTAGTCCGTTCATGACTGGAGGGGCACAATGGCAGCCAGGATTACTTCTGTCTGTCTTGGCAACCTTCTCTGTGATGGTTTTCAGCCCAAACAAAAAAAAAAAAAAAAAAAAAAAAAAAAAAAATCACATTTGCACTGGGGACAGAGAAAACAGGACAACTCAATGTGTTCAGGTGGAAGTCATTGCCAGATATTAGGTGTGTGTCTGTGTGTGTGTGTTGGTGTGTGTGTGTAACTAAGGAGGGCTGGTAAATCTGTGAATGGCTTTTTCACGCCTTGCTTCCCGACATTCAACAAATTTCTTAAACAAGCACACCTCTCACTCCTGCTCTTTTTCCTTATTACCGGTTGAGATCTCAAACTGTGTTGATGCTTGATAAAGCAAACCACTTCCCCTCCAATTTTTCTACTTTATTATCAAGGTTTTATTCATTAAGAGTCAGCGATGTCTATGTTCAGTGGGCTTCCCATTCACAACAGTTTGAGTCCAAAACTAAACATTCACCGATTAAAAATTGATTAGTTTGTTGATACTGGATAAAGTTAGGATTGGACTGACTTGTATTGGATAAAATCTGCATATTGCAAGTGTATGTCTGTCTGAATGTTTGAGGTACCACCTACTACAAACTCTGAACAATGTTGCAGATAGATTGAAATGATTTTTCAGACTTAAGAGGGCAGCAGTCAGAGAACCAGTGTGCCCAGTTTTGCTGTCCAGCTAAAATGGAAAGTGTGTCATGTCCAAACAGTATTGTGAGAAAATAATCAGAGGTAAGGATGTAAGAATTTGATGTATCACTTCCCCATCGCCTCCTCTCATTCCTGCTTTGCAGTAAAGGTCAGCAAACGTAAAGGATTGCCATCTGATTCCCCATGCAGTATATTTGTGTCATCTAGCCTTCATCACATCCTAACCCTTTTTCCTGTCTTCTGTGAAGCGCAAATCAGGATACCATAGTTTACCCGGACGTCTTTTGTTGATTTTAATGCCTCCTAGTTTGCATGTTTGCCTGTGAGTGTGTGTTGGAAGCCTTCATCCTGTCTATGTGGGTATATGAAAGAGGTTGTACCAGGAGGTGTGTTACTGTATATACATACACAAACAGGCGTGCAAGCATCAAAGGAAGGACAGGTCAGCAGGACGTGACTCACTCCACCACAACAATAACCAGCAACACTTATATCCCAAAACAGGGCTCATTCACATCTTGAATTGCTTGCATTCACATCAGTCTGGTTTGGCCACTAGAATAGGCTGTCAGTGCAATATACGGATATGAAGCCAAACATGGTCCAGACGCGGCACAGAGCTTCAACATCTGTCTTTACCGAGGTAAAAATAAAGCCCTGGACACAATTTTACCACTGCAACTTTGACAGATCCATAGATGCCCTGCAGATGTGCAGGTTGCTACAGCTACAGTGACAAATAATGGTAGCGCTGAGATTTGTGAAAGGAGGAAGGACTTCCAGGTGGGAAAGTTGTGTTTTAAGAGTAAACTGTATAAATAGTATTTCCATTCAGTGACAAATAGACATTCCTAGACATAACCATCACTGCAGCAACGGTTATGGCAGCCACATAATGTAAAAAAAAAAAAAAANAAAAAAAAAAAAAAAAGACAATTTTTGTCATTTTTAGGGGTCCAAACGTGAAATGCTGGGAACCCTATTGTAAGGATTATTATTATTATAATTTTGACTAGTCCAAATATAATTACGGATATCTTAAATTCAAATTTTGACAGATCAAAATGTAAATATGGATATCTAAATCTGAATAGTCAAAATGTGATTATGATATCTTAAATTTGAATTTTGACTAGTTCTATTTGAAATTATTTTCTGGCATTATTCATCGTTATTTTTAATTAATCATGGTTCATAACATTATGAAGCAGACAGAGCTTCATCAGTGCACTTCAGAGTAACCAAAGCTCCAAGGTTTTATTAATTTGTGTATTTATTATTTTGTAAAGACTTTTTGAAAGCTTAATACCATAATTAAGATGTGTTCTGAAAAGTAAATACTTAATTGTTGCCCAGAACTCAGTTCTTAACTGGCAAAGTTTTGTTCCTCCTCCTGTCATGTTTTGCTACATTTCTGATTGATTTTACTCTGGAAGATGCTTCTGGTCTGTTCACCAGTGAGTAGCTTTAGCTTTTGGCTCATTGAATTTGCTTTTTTGGGGAAAAAAAAAACAAAAAAAATGAGGGGTTTTTTGAACTTTAATGGTTGTACTTACATGAAATAAATGCCAGAGTGACAGATGCAAGAATGGGTTTGGGGAAGACATCAACAATGTTTGCTCCATCTAGCAGCTCCTGAACCATCAGAGACTACCCGGGACTATGAGCTACAAATCGTTCAGGAACTATACTAACCATCATGGTTCATTGGTATGAAACAAAGGAACTTCCCTTAGTTTCTGAAAAGGATCCTGCAATGTGAAACACACTTGAGTCCCACTGGGGCTACCATAGCCCATGTTCCCTGCTTTCTGTCAATTTTATCTATAATGCACACCACCATATTTCATGTGTACTCAAGTCTGAAACTTTAGCTTTGGAAGATGGGCAGAGTGATTTATTAAATGACTGAGCACAGAGAAAACAGGAGTAAAGATTAAAAGGGGGGGTCAAGGGCGACCCCTTGGACCGTTTTTCTCTTCTTCCTCCAGTTTGGGAGCTTTCAAATGGGGTTTCCAGACCTGAGCAGCCCAACAAAGGGGATCCAGATCTTCCTAAATCCCACAATGCCCCTAAACCCCTAAACAACCCTTAAAAGCAAGTGGTCTTCTGAGACAAGCACAAGGTCAAAACTAAGCAGTAAAAGCCACTGACTATTTATTTATTTTTTATTAAATACAGTTTTTAAAAAAAAGAAAGAAAAAAAAGATGTTATTGAAAATGTGATGTGATGCTACCAAAGCATAAAATTTGCAAACATATAATTAAAATAAGCAGGACTGGATACATACATAATATATTCAGTATTAATGTATGACTGCTGATGACTTGATTATGTATAATCATAACCACAATTATAACCAGCATGGGGTAAACATATGCATGTAAGTTAATCAGGTTGTAATATTTTCTCCATATCTCTTCACTCCAACAACAGCATAACATCTCGGTGACAGCAGGGGATCAAAGAGTTGCACCAGCGCAGAGAATGACACATCCTCCTGCAATACAAAACACACACATTTAGAATTTCTTTTAAAAAGAATATAAAAATCTTGCTTTCCCCTCCTAGTTTGCCTTTGCAGTCTCTGGCATCTTCACTCATATGATGTTCTTCCTATTAATTCTCTATTTAATCCCCTGAGATGGAACATCTGTATAAATAGTGTGTCAGGTGAACCCATGTTCATGTGTAAAACCAGTTTGTCTCTACCAACTGTCTTTTTTTTTTTTTTTTTTTTTTTACGCTTGGCTGCTTATTTATGGATTTGTTTGATAAGAACAGCATGTGCAACATTGTTCTGCAAGGAATAAAATCCCTGAACTTGTTGCTCTGTACTACAGTCAGACTGCTGCACATGTGAATGTGATCACACTTAGTGTTTTAGGGTTGACATTTAAGCTCTTCGACCTTTCTGAAAAACATCTCATGCTTATAATGATACAATATAATAATATAATACAGTGATTAATAATTGCTATCAACAGTGACCAATAGTGATGCAAGGCCTTGAAGAGCATGTGGAAATTTATATTTTGGAATGTTAAAAATCAGATCTGAGTGTACATATTTTTTTTTTAAGGGTGAATGTGATTAACATTACTTGGATCACACTGACTCCTCTTTTTCCTTTGCTCCTCCTCGAGGGAGATCTCTCAAAGCTGTCCTGCTCTCTTGACATTATATATTTGACTGTGTTCAACTGTTCAGGAAATCCATCTGACATCCAATCACGAGTAATCAGAACTTCAAAGCTTTTGCCTGATTTCTGGAGAAATCTAAGAAGTTAATTACAGGTCAGCTTTAATTCAGGTGACCCCTGTGCTCTCTCAGTTTTCAGATTTTCATTGAGATTTATGTACATTTTCAGATTGAAGGTCAGGGAAGATAATTTCAATTCAGATCAATGTCCTGTACAAACAACTAAAAAAGATCAGCTGGGTCCATTTAGCGATGGTATTACAGTTTGATATGTGATAATTGTTTTTATTTTTATTAGCTGAAAGTAAAGCATGTTCTCACTGCAGGAGAGTGCCCTGACAAGTGATTTTACCTGTTCTTTAAGGTAGCAGAGACGATCTAGGAGAATCAGACCTTCAATACAGGGAGCCAGGGTTACCTTTAACTATATACACAAATATACACAACAGAAAACAGATGTATTCATTTATTTCATTTACTTTCAGTCTGTTTCACATGAACTTTTGAGCGTAGCTATTAATACATAGCATTTTCTTCGTTTTAGGCAGCTTCCCATGCTGTACAAAGTCATCGGGGGAAAACAACAAACCCACCATGACTAGCTTCCTGGTGGGTGGTGGGTGATCCGTAAAAACCGTTATACTGCTTTATTTCATAAGAGAAAATTGGTATAGTGGTTGACACCATAATTAGTGGTCTCAGCTTAAACCAGAGGCTGGTTTTCTTCCCATTCTGTAAAGTCATTCCTGTATTATTTCCCCAAAGACTACAATGATCCTTCTTAATGTTCTGCAGTTTATTGGCATTATACGTCTCATTTTACAGGCAGAAATGTTTTACCCCAAGTATAGTATAAGCAGGTTATTGGAACTGTTGTGTAAATCTAAACCCAGATAAGTGTGGGATAAGGACCAAATACAAAGCATAGGACAAAAATGGCCTAAAGCCTGGAAACTCAGATGGGAGTCGCCACAATATGGGTAGGACTCACCATATTAAAGGCGTGCATCTCGCTTATTCGCGGTCTATATGTGTCATGGTAATCCTGGACGGCTCTGTCAGAAAGCTGCAGATGAGAGAAACATGACAAAAGTGTTTTACTCTCAAACTAATGAGCATTTTCCCCACAATGCCATACTGGATAACTTCCCAGCGTATAATATTTTTATCCTGACCTTTGAGTCATCCAGTTCCAGTCTGTGCAGAGCTCGACGAACGTATTCCACAAATGTTTTAGCCTTGGAGTACACATTCCCAACTCGTTTTTCGCTGTAGATTGCACACAGACGCACAGATCGTTTTTGTGTTGCCCTTCTGTGTTGAATTGTGTGTTGAATCCCTGAACATCTCATATCTGGCCAATGTTCCGTGAAATAAACAACATTCATTGCTTCAGTTTTTACATTGTTTCCCTCCTCGGATCTTTTTAATCACACCTTAGCAACCAAAAGAAATAAACAAATCTAAACAACTCTGCTGTGATGAATAGCTGCTGCTTGGAGAAAACTAATAGCAAATTGATCTCAACCTTAAAGGAGGACCAGGCCAGTCTTGGTGGGATTTTTGGTGGCGTCTGTACCAAACATATTTGAAGGGGTCAAACTAAGGTTTGATGCATTTACTTCTATACTTCATAGTTTTTAAAGGACTATACCGTCCATTTTGCATGTTTGAGCCTAATATATTCAATTTTCATACAAGTAAGATTACTAACAATCATTTCCCAAAGAATAAAACCATACTTCAGCTTTCCTGATATTTTGTAAAATCTCTTAATCCTTCAAAATCAAATATTCAAGCAATACACAGAACCCACCTTAAAAATTGAAGCTACGCCTGCTAATAGTTACGCAGCCTTATGAAGTCACGATCTTTAAATTTTTCAATAAACGCAGATCTTCTTTTGGGACTATTTTCCCCGGTGGGGACATACATTGCACTTAAACGCTAAAATTACATAACTTCGAAAAAAAAAACTGAATACACATCTTGGTCGCAATAATGGATTATCTATCCCAAAAACGTTTCAAGTATCAACAAGTTGATTTTAATAGTGTACCAGAATGAACTGAAACCAATGGTGGTCTGGAAGGTAGGAAAAAAATGTTTTAATTCACCATTCCAGTAGTATGCTTTGAGAAATGACTGTCAGTAATGTGTATGAAAATTGAATATATTAGGCTCAAACATGCAAAATGGCCAGTATGGTCCTTTAAAGCAGGTGAGAGCAATGCAAAGTGAACTTCAGTCAGGAATGATAACATAATCTTTACAAATGACAGCAAATGACCCAAAAATGCTGACATCAAAATCTAAAGCCTCACAAGATGATGGGTTACCACATCTCTTATCTTCTTCCTATCTCTTATCTTAATGTGACATTTGTTTTCTTTGGCTGGTTCATTGGTAACTGGATAATGTGACCCTAAATAAAGAGGAAGCAGAAGTCTACAGCATTATAGCCATGTACTGTAAGCTATGCTACCTTTTAAAGCAGCTGTAATGATCCCTCAGAATAACATGAAGCACTGCTCTGTAGAATAGAGACTCCATCTGAATCTGCAGAGAAGGACAAAGAGACATTTGAGTCATTCTTATTTTCTTATTAAAGAGTTTGTTTTCCCATGTTATCCATCCAGCATGTGTATGAGAGGCTGATGAATATTTCTGACCCTTTTTAGCTGACTTCCAGCCTGACGCAATCAAGACTGTTTCTGGATTCAGACCCCCGCTCCACAAAGTAATCAGTCTTGCTGTGATTGCATTAATATTTATAAACATTCTGTATTAATGGCTGGTGGTATTATGTATCAGCTTCGGCCTGGAGCTCTACGCTGGACATTTCAAATAAATATACTTTAGTCAATAATTACTTGAAACAATAAGCGAGTTAATGGGCTGATTCGCTTGTATGCAGACACAAGATCTACAGTAAAGATAATGAAATAAGAGTGTTTCAACACTCATGTGGTTTTCTAATTGAAATACTTTGATGGGTGTAAAATGCTTTAAGAAATATACATTTAACAGTGAGCATGTCATACTTACCCCTTGGCCAAGTGAAACTCTCTCCAGTGCCTGTTATTGAGAAAAACAGGGAGGTGTTAAACGGCTGAAATATAAGTATTTCTGAAAAAGACTGACACGTGAAAATAACTCCTAACAATCCCTTGTCCTATCCACAGGTCCTGCTTATATCCCTGATGACAGCCATGACCGTCTGAGGAACACAATTTTATGGGCAAAATGCGTTGCTGTGCACATTTCTTGCATGGTCATCCAACTCACCAAGCATGCAGACATCCTGGCATTTCTGCCGCAGAACCAGGACTGGTCCCTGAGGTACTGACTCACAGGGAAACCACACACGCTCTGCAAACCCTCTGGAAGAGAGCACACGTGGTGATAATAGGGGTAAACTGATGGCTCAGTTTGGTTGATTAGTGGCTTTTTCAAACAACTGCAATCAGGATATTAACTCTGATTATTTGCCAAGTTTGCATTTCAATGTTGTCCTTTTTGCCAGGGAAAGTGAAGCATTTCCTTGCCGTTTGTGGGTTAAAGGACACAAGCAGCAGCATATAATGTGCGTAGTGCACTTCTCCAACCATAGCAGAATCTTGCACGTGTACATACACACTCTTACACACACAGAAGCCCAACAGGAGGTCAGTGTGTGATTACTTGACAGCCTGCCATCCTTTTCTTGTCTTTTCTAAAAGGGTCAGTGACTGAGGCCAGAGTGCAGTGAGTCCAGAGGGAAACAGTCGTGAGAAGACCTAATAACAACTGCGGCCAGAGTCTGTAGGGATTCTCAAAACATGCTAACATGTTAACAATCATGTGAGCGTCCCTTCTGCCTGGCACATGGCTTGCTTACACAGAGCCCTCCAAGGCAACTGAAGTGGACAAGCCTTTCCTCCATTTGAAGGATAGATTACAGTACACACAGAGATCTGTTTATAGTAGCTAGCGCGATAGCTTCATCTTGGCCATGGAGATCGCATCTGGAGTGGCCAAAAGCATCAACAACTAAACATCCACATGCCCACGTACACACAGAAAGACAAATATTTCTGTTCCTTTTGAGCGACGAGACGCGTGTATACTCCAGACCTTAGACGCCTTTACATACTCATCTCTGAGTGGTTGTGAGTTTGTGAGTAAATAGTGTGAGACCGGACAGCTGATCCCAAATAACGTACAAGGACACAGGCATTCCTTAATTGCTAGATATTCAAAAGATACAAACTGTAAAGCTGCCTTCCTTCTCTGTAATTAAACTTTGCTGCTTTTTGGTGCTTTAGGTCCTTTTTAGGGTGAGGTAGCCCACCACAGGAGTTGGCCTGCATCCCAGACTGTATTGTAAGCCCAACTGAGAGAGAGAAAAAAGTGTGTGTGTGTGTGAGAGAGAGAGAGAGAGAGAGTTTGCCTTTATTCACTTCTTTTGAAATTCTGGAGTGTGAGAAATAAGCATGGAAAGGATTTTTAGTACGACCGGAGTGTTTTCAATCAGCTGTCATGATATCATAGTCTGCTCTTGACTGAAATTGCAATGGGCCCTAATGGTGTGGGGGTCAAAGGTCATGACGTGATACTGAGCAGATATGAACTGAACTGCAGCCAGATTTGAAGAGGACCTATCACAGCTTGAGGGCAATTTCATACCTCATCAAATTAAAAGTGAAGAATGGGATGATTATCAGTCTATCCTGTATGCTGGCACCTGTATTAACTGTGTAAGGCAGAGATAGTGTGGAAAGATGGCCTAACTAAATAAAAGCAAAGTCCTGGTCAACTGAGATGAAATATCACACACATTACAGAATCAATCATTTTCAATTGATTTTCTTCTAAATTAAAAGGTCAAAAAATCTAATTTTCAGCTTCCTTAAACAGCCATTCTAAATCCATAAATCCACTCTAATGACTCTAACAGTGTGTCTCTGTGCTCAACTCAATCTCCAGAGGAGTAACTTGGCTGAGGACCAGCCTGGAGTTTCTTGCTGAAACATCAGAGTTGTTTGCAATAAAATATGAATATAAGTGTTTTTGAGATTTCTTGTGGAGAATGATATTTTATTTCAGATTAGATCATAGTGACAAAGTGAATGCTGCAGGTGTCCAAGGTAAGATTAGAGACAAAAGTGAAAAAGAGAGAGAAAGAGAAAGTTTTCTCTCTCTCTCTCTCTAAAGTTTTAGATAATGCTCTGTGCACAATAGGAACCATATGTTCTCAAAAAAAGGGTGGAGGTCCATGTATGCTTGTGTGTGTGTGTGTGTGTGTGTGTGTGTGTGTGTGTGTGTGTGTTCTTCCATTACTGCTTCCCTCTGTCTGAAGACTGTACTGTCACGGCTATATAATGTGCAGACACACCACCCAGAGAGACACAGACACACACTGCTATGTATCTGTGTCTGCGATCTGTATCTCTGAGTGTGTGGTGTGTGTGTGTGTGTGTGTGTGTGTGTGTGTGTGATTACCCTGTGCGGCAGGGTCGTACTCTTCAGACAGCAGGTGATAGCAGCAGCCCACGCTGCAGACTGAGGCCAGCTCGGGTTTAGCCACAAACATCCTTAGCGTGCTGGGAGCCAAGTCGCCACACGTGTGCAGGCCAACCATGACTGCATCCTAGAGTTTGAAGAAAGGAGAGGGTGGGAGGGGGCGGCGAAGGGGGAGGGGGGAGTAGATCGATGGTAAAAGTTATTGATGATGACGCGCTGGAGATTTGGCACCACAACCAACATCCCACACTTGTTCCAGTAATCCAAGCTCCAGCTGCTGGGACAGGCTTTTAATTTCAGGAGCTGCTGCAGGAATGTTGCTTGGCTCCTGGAAGGCCGACCTCCTATCTGCACTACCACCATCAACATATACACTAAATCTCTTTTCAATATTTACTCTGCAGCTTTTTGGCATTGGCTTTACTCACCTCCAGCTCGTTGATGAGCTCTCTGAGCTCTGTTTCCGCGGTAACATAGGATGTAAGAGGTGAAAACACAGTGCCAATGCTGTTGGTGCTGTTCTGAGCCTTCCTCTCCAGGTTTTCCCTCTTCCTCCTCTCTCTCTCCTCAGCGCTCAGCTGGCTGGGAGGAATTCTGGGGGAAGCAGCTTGTATCACATCCACTGATAGGACACTAAGGAAGCTCTGCTCTGTGTCCGAGTTTGACTCTGAAAGCCTTTCCACTGCAGGACTGGCATCTGATGAAAAGACAGTTGCTGGCGATGGCATCCTCTCCTCCTCCTCCTCCTCCTCCTCCTCCTCCTGCTTACCTGAATCAATGTCCTCTCCAGAATCAAATAAAATGTCTCCTTCTCCAGTCATTTCAGTTTTTATTTTTCCAAACTCATCCTGAGATGAATATGTGGCTTTTCCCTGTGCCCTCACTGCTTTACTGCATTTCTGGTACGTTCTGGAGAACTTCTTCAGCTTCCTGTTCCTCTCCTGAGCTCCGTGGGTGTTTGTGGTGGAGGAGTCGATGCCGTAGACCTGAAGACCATACTGCAGAGAGAGGAAGGAGCTCAGGTAGCCTTTTCCCGAGCCCACGTCAATCACCTGAGAAGGAGGATAGAGATCAGAACTGAAAGTCAAACTGAGTAATCAGTGCCAGTTATGGTCTGTTCAAGTCTTTCCTTGAAATAAGGAGAATTAAAGGTTTTTACTGAGACATGGCAAATGCTCTCTACCTGTTTTGCTCCACAGTGTTGAGCT
The DNA here is from genome assembly GCA_014773175.1 of Lucifuga dentata. NCBI lineage: Eukaryota > Metazoa > Chordata > Actinopteri > Ophidiiformes > Bythitidae > Lucifuga > Lucifuga dentata. Next base: position 261,406 of record VXCM01000035.1, on the reverse strand, counting down.
AGACAGGCTGTCACCTCAGACATGGACTGGACCTCATGGGATTTCTTAAAGTTCATAAACTCATCTGGATCCAGAACTGCACCTATGTTGCACAGAAAAAAAAAAAAAATTAAAAAAATATCTGTCAGATTTAACTGAACTTTACTTGACCTATATGATAACATCCAAAGCATATTTCCTCCTCTGTCTTCTATAAGAGTTATGGGCAAGATTTGGGCTGGACATCCTGGATCCCTGACTGGTTTCCTACAGTCAGGATGAAGAAATGAATGCTGACTGTCCATTCTTTCCTACCTAAATCTGGTGGAGTGCCAGACTCAGATTCATTTTCTCTGAGGGCCTTCAGTAGTTCATTCCTGCTCATACACACTCCAAGGCCTGGGAGAGAATGGGCTTTGGCTGCCTGCAACAGTTTATGTGTATCAACCAGCTGCTTTGTATCATTACAGAATCCAAATGTGGTCTGGGGTTGGCCTGTTCATAGAGACAGAAAGAAATAATAGAAATCAAATCAAATGTATTTATTTATTTTAGGATTTTTCATGTAGTTATAGGTATACATCAGATATTAAAGACTTACACCTCCTTTTAAAATTTTGTGGATTTTGTTTCACAACATGAAACCACTGCTTCACTGATCACACTGATTTTACACATCAAATTCACAGTGCTGCACACTACATAGCATGTGAAACCATCTTTATACTTATGACATGTGTATGTGTAAAATCGGTGAAATATCCCTTTAAATTTGATTTCTAACAATGTGTCACGCATATTTCAATCATAATAATAACTTTTATGCCAAAGATAAAGCAGCGGCCCTTTGTTACATTGTTACTGTAACACCATTCTGCAAAAGTTCAAGTTGTAAAATAAACAAGAGTGATTTCACCATTTCCATTGTGTTCTGGCCTCCTCTGTTGGTCACTGAAAGAACTGATGGCTGACAGGACCTCCTCCGGTGATACAGCCATGAACCGTTTCCACGCGTCATGAGTGTAAAACTCAACAGTGTGAGCGTTAGCTATGCTCAAAGTTATAGACAGAAAATATTTGACTTCATCTATTCGTCGTTGAACTTCAGTGAGGTTGCAAGAAGAAGAATTCATGATCACAACCTTCCTGTGGCGGACGTGAGTGAAGCATGTAACTAAGGTATCTTCCGGTGCTGATGTACATCCAGGCATTAGTAGTTGGAAAAGCTCTGCGATTATTTTCTTGGTAGCAAGAGGAAGCCATTTTGGGCGTACCAAATGTGTTATACTGTGGATTTATAACAGATTTTACTGTTCTTAAAAGAGGAAAACACCCATGATTATCTTTAAAAATTATTATTGTTAATGCAATATATCACAATGTCAAAATAATTTATTGACACAGTTTTAGTAGAAAGAATCCAGTATTTAATCAATTGTCCTAGCTTAGCTGAGAAGCTAGCATTTAGCTTATGTAGCTTAATGCCAATGAACGATTCGTCAATAATATGGCTTATTTCCTCTGCAATCTTTTTTTAATTTTATTTTCATTTTTATTTTATAAAAAGTTATTTGAACAACATAATAAGTGGTCATCAAAAGATAATTTTCTCTGCAATCCACTTGTTGTGTCTGCCTCTTGTACACGTCATCACTGGGCGTCTGTAAGGAAACACGCAGCCTGAATCCACATGAAAATTGTAAACATTTCACTTTTCCAAGTCAAATTAACTGAAATAAGAAAATGAAGAATAAAGGAAAGTTTACGGGGAAAGATGGAAACTGGAAGAAGTCAAAAGACAGCGCGGCTGTTGTCAAGAAGAAGAAGAAATGGATCCCCGAGCATAAAATGTTCCAAGGCAGTGTTAAGGAAGGTACGTTTTGGCTACAAACTAACCTGTTAGTCGTTAGCTATTCGTAGTTTACTGATAGCAGGTTGTTTAATTCACCCAACCGCACTTAAGAAAGAAACACACTGAGTTGATCGTCAATAGTTTCCTATATGTAGTTTTCTTTTTAGAGATCGTGTCACCAAACTCCACTAAGAATGCACAATTTAATGTAACCTTTCTGTTTGACAAAGTTTAACACTGGTTTAAACACATTTCGGAGTCAATTACAAAATATTGTTGACTTCTGGAAATTTCGGCTCATAAATGATCCACCCAACAACATTTTCATAAAGGAAAGTAGTCTTGATACTGTATTTGTCTCCTCACTCCAGGTCAGGGGTTTGCTTTTAAGAGGAAACAGAAAGTCAAATATGAGTACAACAAGCTCTTGCAGAAGGAGAAGAGGAAGAATTCGGAGTCCAAAATGCTATACAAAGAGGAGTACCCTGAACACCTGAGACATCTGTACTTGGCCGAAGCCGAGAAACTGAAAAATGAGGCCTGGATGAACAGAGTGAACAGGAGCAAACAGAGAATGAAAGGACAGGAAAAGGAAAAGGGAGAAGAAGAAGATGTAAATGATGCTGCTGTTAATCAGACTGAAGGTACAGATCCAGAAGGAGTCAGTGATGGGTCTGCGCTGACAGATTCTGTCTCTGAGAGACCTGAACCCACAGCAGCCACTGAACCAGAAAGGTAAGAAAAACTCTGAACATGCATCTCTAAAATATGAAAAAGAAAGTTCTTCAGGCACCATTTTCAACAAAAGCAGTTATCTCTGTATTTATTTGATTGACACATGATTTAAGAAATGGAGAAGTCAAATCACTATTTTAAATGAAAACACATATGCCAAATGGCTACTACGCTGTATGAAAACATTTGGGGGAATTGTATATATCTGTAAATCTTCCTTAAAATGTGCCCTCTTAGTCTGCCAATAAGCAATCGTATGAAGAAGAAAATGCTGAAGAAGACATCGTCCCAGAAGACAAGAGAGGAATTTGAAAGAATCAGAGAAAAACGAAGAAAGAAGAAAGAGGTGAAGTGTTTCTCCAACTATCATAATTATTAATAATAAGTAATTATGTTTTACTTTTACTTGTCTCCAAGCCAAGTTGTGTTCACACTTGCTGCTGATAGCTACTTTTGTTCCTTTCTATATATTTTTTTAAACCCAGGAGTTCTTGAAAAAGAAGCAGCAGAGAGAGGAAGCCATTCAGCAGTACAAACAAAAAAAGATGGAGACCTTTCAGATGCTGAGCAAAAAGACTAAGAAAGGACAGCCCAACCTGAATCTCCAAATGGAATACCTGCTTCAGAAGATCCAGAGAACTGACAAATAACTCCTGAGTCAGAGCTGATACTGGAGAATCAGTGGGAAAAGAGTGGAAGTGACCTTATTTAGCTACAATATTCAAAAACTCTTCTCCCAAGTTGTAGCTATTATCGTGATGAAGTGAATCGTGACTGTGTTTTCAATGGCATTTGATCCTGATGGTGTTTCACTTCCAGATAATTTAATGCCGTGGCCACTAGATGGCATTGTACAGTCTGATGAGAGGGACAAACTTCCTTTGTAAGACATTCTCTACAACAGGTTTATTAATAAATGTATGATATATTGCAGTAAAATGTTGTTCTTTTCAAATGGGAATCAAACAGTTAAATGATCAATAGTCTTAAATAATTGTCATCAAATACAAAATAACTGGCAAACTCTTAAAATGAGATAAAAATACAGAATTTAAGGTACTATTTCAACTTTAATAGTTCTGCTCAAGCAGCATTAACACTCAGGATGTAACTCCACTGTTGCCATAGTGACAAACAATGCATACATGTTGCATATATGTAGGTTGCATCATGAGAAATCACTTGGCAGTCTTCTGTGTCACTGTGGGAGCAGTGAGTGGGTGCAGGAGCCTCAGGCTGCTGCCTCATGACATCACATGGTTGCAGAATGACTTTGCCCACATTCAGCTGTGAGGCAATACTTCCTAAACATAGAGAGCACGATCATCACTGCTCTGAGAGGGAAAGTCTTCAGTGTTTGTGTTATCATTTCTTAAAGGTAAGACTTGTTTATTTTAACCATTGTGTAGTTCAGTGCAAAGTGTATTAAAGCTGTGCGTCTGTGAACGGTAGTTATGTTGAAATAGCAGAAAGGGTTTGTACAAGTTTTGTAGTTCCTGCACAGGAAGGTTCGGGGTTTTCTTATTTATCATGATTATTAAAGAGAGAGATATATAATTTACGTGGAGCGAGGTTATGCTACAGACTGTAAAATGCATCAGATTTGCTAAAAAAAAAAAAAAAAAAAATACTTGTTCAGAAGTGTCCTGTTTTATGTCCACTTTTCACTTCCCATCCATTTTGCTTCATCTCTGTCATATTACACTTGATGTTTCATGCATAATTAGAATGTCTGACTAGACAGAATACTCCAACTCTACACAGGGAGGACAAGAAGTTACTTTAAGACCTTGTTTGACTCATTGGTTCAATATGCAATCATAATGACAACAGCAGACCACAGAAGGATTCATTAGTTTCATCTGTGATCTGTTTCTTGTGATGGTCCTTGCAGTCTTGCAGGTATTATGCTGTCATGTGTTCTGTGTGGCAGGGTATTAAGATGGCGGTGTATTAAGATAATCCTTTACAGCGTTTACATTCCTGTGTGAGGTGCTGGTTCCTGCTTTATTAAGAAAAAGGAAGTACTGTATTGCTGTAACAAGTGAAGCATTGTTGCCGTAGTTTTCTTATAACTTGTGTAATCAGGTGTAATAGTCCACCATCGTGAGATGTACAGATTCACTTCATATTTCCCATATTTGTACTATTTCTGGGTTTGTAGGCACCTGCAGCACTGATTTTGAGTATATCTACAAGACACCAATTTGTCTGTGGTCTCTTCATCTGATGCTACTTCCTGTGTTGTCATGGTGATCGTGAGGGCCCAAGATCACTGGATATCAGGCCAGTGAAGGTCCCGGATGTGTGATTCTTCTCACTATCACTGAAGTACGTGCTTCTTGCATCTCGAGTGTCCTGAGAAGATTCCCCGTGATGGAGAAGGAGGGCAGGGTGAACGGTTTTGGATTGAGCCCAGAGACGAGGGGCTCAGACTGGGGTCACATCGCTCTCCTTGACAAGACCAAGGAGTTCTTTCAGATCTGCGATGTGGAGGGCAAAGGCTTCATCACCCGCATTGATATGAGGGTTAGAAAATGAGACTGTTTATGTGTATGACTCTCTTGAGATTCTAGCAGAAAGCACTGTGTATCTGATTTTATATTTTTTCAAAACTATAGATTGGGATTTTTTTTTTCTTTTTTTCATTCATACTGTTTTAAATGCATGGCATTCTCAGAAAATGCATTAGGCCTCCACTAAAAAAGACACGCTTTTGTACCTCTGGCATAATTTAGTGCCATATAATGACAGCAAATGCCAAGCAGGAAACACTTACGGTCATAGTTTCCAGTTTTACTCCATGTGTTTTTTTCCACGTGTGTTAATATCAGACACTCCGTGCACTGGAAAAGCCTCTGAAGTGGTGGAGTAGCACCATTGATGGAAATGTTTATGAATATAGGTTCAGCTTTGAGGATTAGCCTCTTGCTCGCTCACACACATCATTTCAATGGCTAAGCACACAGGCATGAATAACACACACACACACACTCTCACACAGCCCTTTTCAAAGCACTAACAGTATCCAAGCTTTCATTAATTAAGTCCAGGCTTTTGTAGCTTTTGTTGCTGTTGTTTGTGCTGAGGGTTCATGCAAAGAAGCCACTCAGGGAAAAAAAATGTGATTTATGCGAGAGTTTATTCTGTATGAGTCGTGCTTGAATTATAATTACACCAACTAATACATGACATGATTTCATACATGATAAATACTCGCTGTTTGCATTGTGGGACTTATTCTGTTAGTAAATGTCACAGAAAAGATATTTAATACTTGCTTATGTCAGATTTGCAGTGTTTTTTATGGCATGTGCAGTCCAGCTAAATATGGTGGTATTGTAATGTCCTGTGTTTGTGTTCCTGGCAGAGGCTCTACAGAGAGCTGCCTCTGTCTGCTGAGGAGCTGGAGGATGTGTTTGCCTCCCTGGATACAGACCATACAGGTTACCTCACACTGGAGGCGTTCTCCTCTGGATTCAGTAGGTTCAGAGTGCGACAGTTTGCTGTATTTTGATATAACAGCGTATTATATTATAAAAATGATCTCGTCACCTCCTCATGTGGGTATCTCAGGTCAGTTCCTGCACGGCCGGAGAATCTCAGTGGCTGATGATCAAAATCTGGCATCAGGCCCTGGGTTTAAGTCAAAGGAGGCCCTCTATCAGAGCCAATGGGATGCCAAGCTGTCAGGAGGAGAGGACGAGGAGGAGAAGCACTTCTGCATGCTGCTGGAAAGCCTTGGAGCCAGCAATGTGTTTGAGGAGTGAGTGGAATCACCGCACAAAAACAAGCTGTATTTGCTCTGTGACTGATATGATCCAATTTGACTGATGTCTCTCTGTTTCTTCCGAATTTTCCCCACATCCACACACTTTCTGCAGTCCAGGTGAGGTGCGCAGTCTATGGGCCCAGCTTAGGCGAGATGAGCCTCATCTCCTGTCCAACTTCGAGGAGTTCTTGGCCAGGGTCACCCACCAGATCAAAGAGGCTCACCAGGAGAAGAAGGAGATGGAGAGCGCTCTACAGAGGTGCAAGGTCACACATGCAGAAGAAATGAACAAATAAAAAAATGGGAAAATGTGATATTGCAGCAACTATGGGTCATAACCATATTACTTTCCTAGTAATGCTAAGTGTGGTTCATGGGTCAAAGGGTAAAATTTCTCAATTAGTTCCCACACTTTTAGAACATTTAAGTACATTCTTCTCTCTTATTAGCGCTTAAAGAAACTATGAGTTTATGTATTTATATTGCTGCCTTGTGCCAAATGGATTTACATATAATTCTCTATAGAACAACATCTTTATCCATGTCAAATGACTGTTAATCTTTAATCTCTAGGCACTCTGAAGTCTTACCACCATGTATTGTGTGGTGTGAGGGTGCCTTAAACGTTATATATTTGTCAGTTTATTTTATAGCTTTACTGCTATTATGTGCCTGGGAGCATGTCTGAAGAGAATGTTGAATTTCTGGTGTCTGTGTGTATAAAGTATAAAGTGTGTGTATGTAGACTGTTGGTGTAACAAGCATGGTGCTTTTCCCATGATACTGCATGGTACTGTGTAATAGCTTGTTATTCCTTTAACTTTACTAATCAGCTACTTAGGTCAGAGGGAATGTAAATGCCACTCGGTATTCTTTTGAAGTACAATTGTTGTATGTGTGATTGTGTATGAGTGTGTGCGAGTGTGTGTATAAGTTTGCATGTTCAGGTATTTATTTTTAATTAGGGGTGCAGAGAGAATAATTTAGGTGTAAGCAAACCATAGACAACAATGCGTTTTTTTCCCCCTAGATTATGTCATAATGCCTTTATCTATTTCGCTATCAACATTATTATCGGTAATTATTTCTGTTTATCATTGCAGGAAAGCTGCAACACATGACAGTGAGATTCGTTATTTATATGAAGAGATGGAGGCGCAGATCAAAAATGAGAAAGACAGGCTGCTACTTAAGGTACAATACGGTAAAATTATTATAACTGCTGTGTGTTCTTCTAGTCTTTGCAGATTTTTGACATTGCATTACCAGGATATTAACCTAAATTATACTTGAAACATGTTTGAGAGAGATAATCCATCATAGCAAACATGTTGTCAATTAAATTTTTTTGTCAAAGTTACTTAATTTAACTGGTCCAACATGGAGCTGCACAGAAAAAAACGCGTATGTCTCCACCAGGAGAAAAGACTGCTTTTGCTGAGAAATTAAAACGGCTATGCTTTCACAATCGTGCGTAAGTCAGGCGAAACATTGAATTTTAAGATGGCTCTCACCTGAACATTTGATTTTGAAAGATTAGGAGATTTTGGCAAAATAGCAAAATATGGTTGTTTTTTTATTTGTTTGTTCTGTAAAATATTTGGCAGTAGCGTAACGTGTATATGGCGTATTTATAGGACTCAAACATGCAAAATCATCATTATGGTCTTTTAACTCTTCTCCCTGCCATGCAGGACACTGAACGTCTGCATTTGCACAGCCAGGACTTGGAGCATCAACTCTTCTCAAAGGAGCGAGAGCTGGAGCAGCTTTTCCACAAGCAGAAAAAGGTGAGTGGATATAAACACCACTTCCATAAATCAACCATCAGCAGATCCATTACTGTAGAAAAGACAGGTCCGCATGATGTCCGTACACTCAGTATGTGTGGTACTGTGAGAGTGTAAAGAAGGATTTAAACAGCATTTGTTCTTATACTTGTTCCCATTATACCTTCCAGTTAGAGCTTCAGTGTCGTGAGCTGAGCAGTGAGAAGCAGGAGAGCCACGTGGAAAACATCAAGCTGAAGATGACCAACGACGAGCTGTCCCAAGCGTTGGAGGGCACCAGCCAGGAGCTCACCCTGGCCCAAGAACAGCTGGCCATCCTGCAAGAACAAGCCAACCGGCTGCACCAGGAGAAAGAGATGTGGGGATACACACTCACACCCACAAACACCCAACCCATACTTAGTCTAACCTTAACCCTAAACTGAGCTTTAACCCTAAATTAAGCCCTGAATTAGCTTCTGTTGTGTTTCAGGGAGATGTACAGAATAACCGAAGGACTCCAGAGAGAGAAACAAAGTCTAATGAAACAACTCGACCTCCTCAGGTACGACGCAAACATCCAATCAGCACATATCAGGTGACAGTTGGCACTCAGTCCTAATTGCTTCATAAATCTGGCACCATAGTAAATTAAAAGGATTTGCAAAGACCAAGATTAGAGGTGTTTGAAATGTATTTTTCAGCCACTTTTCCTCTTCTTAATTTCCTTTTTCAATCTTTCCAGAGAGATGAACAAACATTTAAAAGATGAGCAGGATATATTCTGTGGCGTGGTGAGTGTGCCATTCATCTAAATCTAATATCACATTACTTGACTGATGAAATAGCTGTATAACACAAACACACGCTGTCTTTGTCTAAACAAGCCTCGCGCTTCACTCAGAAAGAAGCAGAAGCAGAGAGCCGGGCTGGCCGATTTATTCGATGACACCAGCCAGCCAACGAAAAGGTGATTCATTTATCAGCCAAAGACTCTTTTACATAAATCATCCCTGTCAAATTCTTTCATCTGTGACCAGATAAGATGTTTTTCCTCCTGTGAAAAAGCTTATATTAAAGAAGGAAAAACAGAGGATATGAAAGAGTCCGGGGCGCTCTGTGATTAATGATTCTGATTATATACAATTATTTATATAATGGCCTCCAGATTTACAGTTGGATGATGGGATATATCCTCTGTTTCTCCTCTGTCTCCAAAGAGCCCCACTGCTGGTGGATGGGTCCTACCAGTCTCTGGAGGCCTTGCCTATAGAGCACCTTCAAATCGTGTTTGTTGCTTCCTCCTCCTGCAGCGAGGATGACTCTACCACCTCCACCCCTGCCGCCACCACCACTGCCACTGCTAGTGCCCCCTTGTGTCAGCAGCGTCCTGCAGCAAAGAAGAACTCCGGTTTAGCCAACGGCTATGCAAACACTGCTTCACCCAAAGTGCATGAGGGAAAGGCAAAAATCAAAAAGGCACCTGCCAAGACCACCTCCATGAAGAGAATGATGGGGAAAAACAGAGAGAAAGCAAAGAAAGTGGAGGTGGAAAAGAAGACAGGGGTAGAGGAGGAGGTCTTGGATGCTCCCCCAGATGGATGGCCCCTCCGTCGAGTCATTTCTATCGAGGAGGACCACCTGCCTCACCTGCTCCAGGGTGGGCCCCAACCACTACTGCACCAGCTCAGCGAGGAGGAGGATGAAGCACAGAGTGACCTTGAATCTACCGTTGCCATGGCAACAGACCTCCTTGCCAGTCCACCCTCTAATCAGGTCCTTCTTCCGGCAGAAGCTCCATCAGCAAGAAAATCCCGCTTTGCCCGAACGAAAAAGATGCCCCTGTCTCCTAGAGGTCAGGAGACCCGGCATGTATGTTCACACAGAACACACAAAAACATCACCGTGCGTGAGAAAGTTATCATCAATCACATGAAATTCCTTATTTTTCCACATCTCTCACTCTGTCTTGGCCTTTACATGTTTAATCTGCATCAGAAGGCAAAAGAAGGAGCCCTGCTGGTCCCACAGCGTCTGTTTAAGGTGGTCCTGGTTGGCAACTCCAGCGTGGGAAAGACGTCACTCCTGCGCTCCTTCTGTGAGGATCATTTCCAACCTTCAACCACTGCTACTGTGGGTGAGAAGAAAAGACATTGCAGTATTACTTGATTGTGTGCATATGCATACATGTGGTTTTGCATGTCGTGAGGTTGTTATAAGATATGACTTTATTCCTGCAAAATTTGAATCTACAAGGTAATTACTACCTCTAAAATGCAGTGGAGGACAATTAGCACCTAAAATTTGTACTTAAGTATAGTTCTCTTAGTTGCATGCCACCTCTGGGCTCTACATTACAAATCAAATGGCATGTGCATGTGTGTTTTGTGGATGCTAACACACAAGATCGGAGACTTAGCGTCACATGAGCGGGCTTGTGAAGTCACACACCCTTGCACACATTGTACTGCAGATTATATCATTTCTGATCTGTTTCTCTTTGTTTTCAGCTTTCCCAATTCTCACTTAATCCACGACATCTCCACTTGATCCACTCCTCCTCTGAAATGAGCTAAAGTCACTATAAGCCCCCTAGTGGCCATTTAGGACTCATAGGTCCTCTGTGAAAAAAAAACAATGAAACTAAACCATAAACCTTCTGATAAATAAATAATGAAGTTTTTGCTGGCTGTATGTTGACCTTTGTTTTGTTTTATTTAGGTATCGACTACAGCGTGAAAATGTTAACTCTGGACAGTACACAGATAGCCATGCAGCTCTGGGACACAGCGGGACAAGAGAGGTGAGTGAGTCAAACCTCATGATATTTTAACTGTAACTTAGATTCTCCATTAAATTAAGAAAACACTCTTGATTGCAGCTTAGCTATAGGTTGACCTTTGAACTGTATTATTATTTTAGGTACCGGAGTATAACAAAACAGTTCTTTCGCAAAGCGGACGGAGTGGTGTTAATGTATGACGTTACAGTGTTGGAGAGCTTCAAGGCCGTGCAACCCTGGCTGGCCAATATCCAGGTTTGACCTTTGACCCTGTTGGTTTTCAGTTTCTTGACTAAAATAGGGCAATTTTAATGGTTTATTTAGCACTATTTAGCAAGTTCACACCTGTTTTTTTTTTTTTTTTTTTNTTTTTTTTTTTTTTTTTTTCCAGTTGTTGTATTTAAAGACATATTTTTTCTTATTTTCCCTTATTTTTATGGCATAATGAAGTCGGAAGTGTGTGTTGAACATTGCAAGGGTTGCAAAACTTGTGGTGTCTGGCTGTAGAAATGCATCCAGTAAGACAAAGCTGAACTCTCCTGAAAGCTTTGTTTTTGATTAGTCCTTTACTTCTGTTACGTGTTTATGCTAAAATGTCACATATGTGGTTAGGCACCCATGAAGTACGAGGCTAACCAAAGTGTATTTGGCGTAATGTGTGAGTCATAATCCATGAATGTTGCCAGCTCAGGCCTGACACAGCTGGCCAGTTAAAAGAGCGGCTTTTCAGGACATGTCTTTAAAGAGACCATTCCTAAAAATGGTCTGTTTTCACTCAGTGTGCACAGCAGTGCTGCAAAAAGAAAATGTAGTAGGAGATCAACATGTAATTTACACATTAAAACATTGCAACTAAAATAGACTCCTAAATGAATGAATAAATGTCCCTTTTATAAAGTTTTTTATATTACTATTTGTTCTGCTGTAGGATTTGTCTAATGAATGGTAAATTAATTTTTAAATATAGTGCATTCCTTATCTGTCCTTGGCTCTTTAACTCCTCAGGAGGTGGCAGGAGAAGGCATCCCCATCCTGCTGCTGGGCAACAAAATGGACATGGATGGAGACAGGAAGGTTTCATTCAAAGAAGCTGAGCTGCTGGCTTATGTGAGTTTGAGTCCAAAGCTTGTGGGAGAACTGATGCTGAATGCCTTTCATGTGTATTTACTGTAATTCAGTGTTTTCATCGAAATAATCCAAGTTCCTCTATGTCCTGTGTAGGAAAACAAGGTGATGTTCTTTGAGGTCAGTGCCTACACAGGCAGCAATGTGACCAAGTCCCTGACACACCTGGCCAGGTAAGAACAAGACTGGAAATAATGGAGGCAGGTTGCAAAACTGAAGGTTTGAGAACTTTTGTAAACAAATGGCTCTGTAAACAGTCTCTCTCTCTCTCTCTCTCTGCCTGCTCAGAGTGTTAATGGAGCAGGAGGACAGGGTGAGAGACACAACAGTCATCCTCAGCGCTCAGCCCATTAAGAAGAAAGCCTGCTGCAAGTGAAGGCTCACTGACAAAAAAAAAAAAAAAACTCTGTAAGGAACCGTAAACATTTACTCGTTTGTGGAGGAACAGACACATGTAAAATCATTCTTTGGAAACTGGATTTTCTGTGTTTGAAGACAACATTGGAATAATTTTTGGACTAAAGACATTGTATTTCACAGACATGGTGTCTTTTAACAGGCACTTTAGCCAAACCCGCCCATGTGAACCTAAACACCGATGTAAAGCCACAAAGTAAAATGAAGCTGCTGCACCATTTTTCTCTTGTAAATAATCCTACAAATTATAGCACTGTCTATAAAAAATTAAAGGCATATTCTGCAGTGCAATTAGGATTTGATTTTGATAGAAAGTTTCAATTAGAAGAGCTTCAAAACGAGGTAACAGTCTTCTGCGATGATTATAGATTTTGAGCTTTTAAGTCTTTATTTCTCTCTGTTGTAGAGAATTTTCATGTATTCGTCTTCTACGTTGAAACTCAAGGAGAAATAAAGTGGCAGGAATTCATTAAAATTGACTTTTAAAGGAGAATTTTGATATTTTATTCATCATCTCTTTCAACTTTGTTCATTTAATTCCCAAAACAATATATTTACTACTCTTCTGAGGAGCTGTTAAATCATCTTCAGTTAAAGTAATAAATAAAATGACATTTTACATCTAAAATCAATGGAAAACAAAAACTTTCACATGCAAATAATACAGTTAAAAATAGACAATGAATCACTGCAAACTCTATACAACTATGCAGGATAAATCTTAACAAATGCTGTAACTTTCTCAACATCACGAGGATCAATACTTTCCATTTAACTTTTTTCACAATACAACTACTCATCTTCTCACTTTGATACCCAAAATAATTAAAATCAAGTTGATTTAGGTTATTACATTCAACAATCTGTCCAACTCTGATCGTGGCTCTTTAGCATTAGTTACTTCTTTAATCTGATGATATCCATCAGTGCTGGCATGATGGCATCCAATCAGATGTGTCGGATTGCCCTTGCTGGCCAATTGGAGTGCTTCCCACTGTCTTGCTGTGTCCAGAGGGGCTGGTGGTAGGTCCACTTTGTAATCTTTGTTGTTCCTAACGCATTTTATAGTCATGGGAAATAGCTGCCTCGCATAATTGTCCTTTAAAGTCCATCTCAAGGGTAAACTCCAGGTCACGCTTCAAAAGAGAAAAAAAATAACCGAGCAATTTATTGTCAAAGACCTCCACACACAACCCAAAAATGCAAATTATTTAATTCTATACTAAGGAGTGGCATTCTTACCACATTCTTCTCATTAGGCCTGACAGCAATGCTGCCAAAGATCTCCTCTCCCTTCTTGACTGTTAAATAATCCTCTAAGTAAAACACCGTCTGCTTCCAGTGTGTGCTGGGAGCATCTGGAGCTGAGGAGGAGGAGGGGAAGGGAGGAAGGNACCGTCTGCTTCCAGTGTGTGCTGGGAGCATCTGGAGCTGAGGAGGAGGAGGGGAAGGGAGGAAGGTATGAGAGGAGGATGGATGAAGAGGGAAAAGGAGGGAAGGCAAACAATAACAGTCCAGGGTCATTTACTGGATTTTAGATAGATTTAATGGATCTTTTCACATTTGTAGCATTAATAACCATAAAAGACATCCAAATACCTTAATTACTGGAGAATTTATGAATAAATTCTTTTTTAAAAAAATCCATGATAGTAATCCTTAATTTTTAGTTATGGCATTTTTAAAATTCCCCTTAAAATTCCCTTTATTCTTGATATGTTGTTGATTATTTTGTACAGTTTTACTCAGAATGCATCCTGATATATTTGGTATCATTGGGAGCTTTGGGATCTGTGTGGGTTTGAACAGTCTTTGGCTACAAAATATGAAGTCATGCAGACGGACCACTGGTGGGTACCTCAGGGGAATGTTTAAGAGGTAAAACAGGAATGAGAGAGCAATTAGAAAAGACTGGAGAACTGAAATTATATTAATGAGCTTAAACTGAATGGTTGACACTTCGTTGTACTGAATTTTTATAATTTACACATTTTGATGGCCTTTCAGTTTTCTCAGCATGTTATCATGGGAGAAATTTACAAGGAAAACTGTGAAATGAACTTAGCGCTGGTCAGCCTCAGGCCAAACATAGAAACTCCTCTACACAACATTATATAAGCAGCAGCAACTGCGTGCTTGAATGTAGTTATATAGTATAATCTTACATAAGAGCTGAGGATGATGATGCTCATGCAGGAGCCAAGCTGCTCAAACCACAGACAACAAAAACTCCAATCAATTGTCTTGCATTCAAAATGTTACTTAAGTAAAAGTAAATGTACTAAGGTATCAATAGTACTTATAAAGAATGGTCCCTGTAAGTGTCCCCAAACTGGAGATATATGAGGGGTTTTTTTATTTTTCAATATAATGGTGAACAATCTCATATATCTCCAATTTTGAAAACTTTAGACTAAAATAATGGATATTCTGGAATTCAGTTTGTAGTTTTTCATACTTCCAGGTCAGTTAGAGGATTGCATGCTCCTCTACATACTCTTGAGTTAATGTTTAAACATGTCAGAGATACAACAGCAATAATATTCCAAGTCTTCATCTACAAAGTAAATGTGAATTATAAATGTAGTAGAATAGAAGTAGAATGTAGCATAAACTGGCTATGATTGAGTAAAGTAGAAATAACTCAAAATTGTACTTAAGCACAGTGAGTACTTGAGTAAATGTTCTTAGTTACTTTCCACCTCTGGCTCTGCTAATTGACTGTAGAAATTTCAACAGAATATTTCACTGAGGCAGAATAAAACATAAATGCTGAAATAACCTGTTCAAACCCAGACAATTTTATTTAAATTCTTTCTGAAAAACTGAATATTTCCAAAGAAACCAAATATTCAGGATCCATTGGGCTAATGTGTTAAAAATTAAAAAAAAGAAAGAAAGAAAGAAAGAAAGAAAGAAAGAAAGAAAGAAAGAAAGAAAGAAAAGCATGCCAATATTTCCATTTGATATAATGATGTAGCCATTAAAATAATGTCTGAAGATTGAATATTTTGCTATTTGCATCATATAGTTTCAATAAACTGTTGAAAAAGTGGATGCAGCACATATATGTCATACAGTGAGAAAGTTATTTTCCCTAAATCGACATTAACTTAAAGAACAAATTAAGAGGAAATTCAAAAGTTTGGTGTTATTTGGAAGACATAATAATATAATACAGTCTGAGTTGTGCACTCAGGTCTCACCAGTGGAGAAGCCGGTCTTCTTGTGACACTTGGTGAATTCGATGTTGAAATAGGTGACCAGAGCGTGGACGTAATCATTCCTCTGGATCTGCAGACAGAAGGCTGAGGTGAAAGACAAGTCCTCTGGCTTCACGGTGTAGATGTCCACTTCCTGGAAGAAGACAAAGGAAACTAGCAGATGGATTAGCACCATAGCAAAAATGGCACAACACACACAAGTTGTCTGCCCTTGCCACTTCTCTCTCACATACCCAAAAAGAGGTTTTAGGAATCTTATGTCAATCACTTTTGATTATTCACAATGATCATTGAGCATGTGTATGTGTGTGTCTGTGTGAAAGCCCACAGGTTGAATCACAGCTGGCAAACGAGGCTCGCTCACAGTCCACATGCTGTGTGGGCGTTCTCCCTCAAGTCTACAAAGAGTGTGGTTGTGTGTGTGTGTGTGAATGAGCGAACACAGTATCTGCCTGCCTGTTTGTGTCTATATTGAGCACTGCTTTATAAATATATCCGAAATTCACGTATTACATATTGAGCAGTAACCTATCATGAATGATAATGGGGGGTTGAAATTAGTGTGGAGCAGGTATGTCTGCTTTGAATGTAAATGATGGAGAATTCAATGCAACCTGCTAGCTCGGCCATGTGGCGTCAGCATGACAGATTGTGATTTAACACCTACTGTATGTCCTTTCCAATGACACCAGGCTAGTATCATGCATAGAGAGAAAGAGAGAGAGACGGAGAGAGAGAGAGAGAGAATGAGAGTCCTAACGTTGTAAGAGTCCAAGATTGTGATAGAAGAAGAATATGGAAAAAAGATAAGTGATTAAGACAGAAAGGGTGACAATTGAGAAAACTGCTACAAAAAGATATGGGACAAATGAGAAGAAAGGAGAATGAAGATATGGGATAATTGAAATAGAAAAGTAATATGAAGCTTCAAAAGGAACAGCGAAAGAAAAAGTAATCAAGAGAAGTGGACAGACAATGCAAAAGGCTGTCATTTTCTTTCATTCTCTTAACCTCTCTTCATTTTGGGATGAAAGGAAAGCAGCTGTTAAATCTGCAAGAGTGGAGATTATTAGACTATTATAGCTTTCCAGAAACTTCAATAATGTGCTAGGACTCGTGTTGGGTCAAAAATATGAAAAACTTTCCATACACGGATGGATACATGAATAGATGAATGCAATATCCACCAAAGAGAGTAGGCTGCAGTATTTAACAGTAAATTGCACAGTATATGGATGCGATTATGAATAATAAAAAAAAAAAGATAAATACATAATTTTAGAGAATATATAAAATTATATATATATATATAAACATAAAATACAATAAATTAAAAAAACAAAAGTAAAAAATGTAGCAAATAGTAAATACTGTAGGTCCAGTGTTGACTCTGATTTGTCACATGATCATCAAGGTTGAAAATATTGTTACACTGTTACACATGCTATGCTTTGGTAAATGTGCACATTTACACACATCCATCATGCATGCACATACACACACACATGTATACACACTAACCTTTAGCAGGCAGGAATTAGACACCAGCTGTTTGGGATCCACCACATCCACCAGAGGCTCTTTGATGGCCACATTACGAATGCAGCTCATGTCAAACCCGTACACGTTTTCCCACCCTGTGGACACACAAGCACTAAGTCATACAGCACAACACCCATGTAAACACAAATGCACACTGGATGTGTTTCAGTGTTTTGCCTTTTAGAGTTTTTATTCACCACATAGCCCTCAGTTCTCTGCTTTCCTGTCAAGGTGTCAGTGCTAGAAAGGTGGCAGAGGAAAATAAAAGAAATGCAGAGCTCTTAACCCTGCTGGGAAGAACAATCCCCCGCTCATGCTGTCTCTGTGTCTATCCTGCACTGATGGGAGAAAGACAAGACCTCCTGAAATAGATTCTGGCCTACTCCACCTCCTCCATATCTGGCAGTCTTTTATTATTATATATGCTTCCTTTGCTTGGGCTGAGTAAGTTGAAAAAAAAATTGGATATAATTAAACACTGACTTTGTCTTTTCACCTTCAACTCAGCCAAAAAAATGTTTGTTAGGAAGCCACCAACACATAGAGAAACCAAAAATAATAGTGTGAGGGTCTAAGTTACTTACAGTGTATCTTGAAGTCTTTGTACTGCCTGTCCTCGATGGCTACCACATAGAGAGCCGCTCTGTCAGGGAACATCAGGCCTCCAGGTTTCTGAGTACAAGAGAAACTTAAGTATCAATGAATACACATACACATGTATCGTCTCTTTTGTTCACACACCTGGCATGTAATTTAAGATCAAAACCTGCAGGCAGAAAATGAGGGTCGAAACCAGATCTCAACATCTGAGCAGGAAGCATACAGTAAATCCTCTACTTCATCACTGTCTAATGCGTTTTTGTGTCAAAAGCTTTCATTCTTCCAAACACGCCGCCTCCAGCACCAGCTCTCATACCAGCCACTTGTCCCTGGCGAAGATGACGGTGTTGAGCATGGATTCGTAGAAGAGGCAGTAGCCCATCCACTCTGAAATGATAATGTCCACCTTCTCCACAGGAAGCTCCACCTCCTCCACCTTGCCCTTGAAGATGGTAATGACTGCAGAGCGGGAAGCCACAAAACAGCAGGTGACAGGTACTGTATCAATCCATCTACCCTGCTGCGTCTGCTTTAAAACTGTCTGTACTATCAAATGTTCTACAAGTTACTGGATGTTTTTAGGTAAACTATCAGGTAAGCCATGGTGATAATTCTGGAATTAGCATTAATTTTGCTGCTGTATTAATCATGTTGCTATGAATTAAAAGATTAAACACAAACAAACAAAAAAAAAACAAAACCAAAGAACCAGCCTAATGTCAAATTTGGGGGTTATAAAACCCATCATGTGTTCCCAGCTCTCCATCTGTGAAATTCACTGTGGTGTTTTACAATGACAATTAACACCACTGAGGGAATTTTGATTGATGGCACAGATTATGGTTATTTGACATCTGAAGCGAGCTGCCAGTTAACCATCAGAAGTGTGACTAATATTGTGGGGTATGACTGTGATGATGGAAATATTCAGATTTTTCATGCTTATTCCCAGCCAGATGTCGTTCTGCACTCAGATCGATGAAAAAAACAAAACAAAAAAAAAAAAAAAAAAANAAAAAAAAAAAAAAAAAAAACAGCCTGCCTTCTTCAACTTCAACTTCAAACCTTTATTGTCTCACAAGGGGAAATTTGTCTTGCAGCAGGGTGACAGCACAACATATCAAATAGTGACATGATACATAAGTAAAACACAATACAGTGACGATCACATTACATCAAAATACAACCATTAAAATTGATCAAAATCTGTCTATTTTTAAAGTGCAGAGTTCAGTGACTTTATTGCACATGGGATAAAAGATTTGTTCAGTCTGTTCTTATTCTGAACATTTGGTTTTCCATGCCAATAAATCAGTGAAAATGTTAAGACTGACGAAGCTGATTTTCCATCAAATTTCAATTTATCATCTACGATGGTACCAAGGTATTTCTAGGTCTTAACACTCTGCACTGCCTGTCCATTGAGAAGAGTCTGGGGTGGTGTCCTTGCTCTTTGTTGTTAAACCAGGTTTGTCCCCAATTCAGTTTTTCACCCTACTCTTGATCAGGTAGCATCCTGGTAAATATGTTCTCAGAAATAAATCACAAAAATTCATGGAAAAAATTTTGTACTTACCATTATGTAGATGATTAGACTTGATAATCTTCTCTGAATATTCTGATATACTTGAACATTCAATCTGCAGGCACAAGGACAAAACCGCATGATGTAGAAAGTTTATGAAGCACATCATTTATAGGCTTACATTTATAGCTTACCTTCTCATAAGAGGCATTTCAAGATATTAATTTGTGGAAATGATTCCTCAGTGAAGAAAAATAAGGATTATTGCTTTCTGAATTGCCATGACCAGCAAGGGTGCGAGCTTCCACTTTCCCTCCACATATACAGCATGTTAACCTTTAGGGTAATACTGGAAGGTCGAATTTGATCAGACCCTGTTAAATCATCTAAACAGTAATGTCCCTGGCCTCTCATCTCAAAATGCTGTAAAGTCTGTGCTACATGAAAACGAATACATTTCGCATTTCCATCCATCAGGGTATGAATCATGCATATCTGTGGGAGCTGCTGCCAGTAATGTATTACTTGTGAACAGCACTTAGGGCCCCAGCTGTTTCTTTAGCCTGTGTGTGTGTGTGTGTGNGTGTGTGTGTGTGTGTGTGTGTGTGTGTGTGTGTGTGTGTGTGTGTGTGTGTGTGTGTGTGTGAGATCTGGAGATGGAAAGGCCATGGATGAAAGATAATGAGGCAGCAGAGCCAGATACAGTGTATTTCATTTGGACACTGAATGGGCACACTGCTTTTCTATCTCATTATCAATTAAATAAAAGCGGAGATGGACTGTGCCAAAGAATGAAACCCTGCCGTCTTTGTGATCAGGTAATGTATTTATCTGTCTGTTTCTCTGTGGGAGCAGCCCTCACCCCGTACACGTGTTTGGCACCGGCATTGGCGGCAAACATGGACAGGATACCCGTGCCACTACCAACATCCAAGACAATCTTATCCTTGAAGACGTGTTTGTTGTGGTACATGGCATTCCTGTAGGTGAGAGTCCGCACCTCATCTTTCAGCATCTCCTGTTCAAATTGGAGAATAAAATTAAGAGTAATAGTGAGATATTGAACAGCAATACTTTGAACTATCCAAAGAATAGTGTGATTCATACAAAATGCTCAAAAGAATACATTATGATGTTACATAATGAACAGTCAGTTGCATGTACATTATGCTAGAATATCTTCCTCTAAATGTGAATGCATAATCATTTTTGCAGTATAAGGTATAATGAAGTAGGAAAGGGAGTATTTAGGTCAAAATTCTTTGTGACAGTACCAAAGCTTCTTGAAATAGACAGGAGTACAACACAAAGCCTTCAGGGAGCCTGATACCCATCTCCCTGAGCCCATTCCCATATCCCACTTTCCTTCCTTCTTGCTTTGCACTCTTATAATCAGGACACTCTTTGTCTGCAAGCACACACAAACCTGACCCACATGCTAAATATGGACAGCATTTAAAAGGTCTATATGTCCCCTAACTTTTCCACTGACATCACAACCACTGTCCCGCAGATCAAGGTCATTAACTGGGGTATAGTACAGCTAGTAGTACAGCTTTCTTATTTAGCAGTTTGTTGGCCTTTAAGGAGGACCATAGAGTATGGATTAAAAGAAAAATAAATTTTTTACATCTTTCAGGTACATTGTTTTCAAAAAACAGCTCCAACCAGCAAACACCCACAGATAAACAGAAACACTCTTCCAATGCCAAATAATTCTATAACTTGCTACTTCAATAAAACATCATTCTTGTCAATTAAGTTAAACTGATTTCCTGAGCCAAAAACAAACAAACAAACAAACAAACAAACAAAAAAAACAAAACAGAGGCTTTGGAATCAAGCATCTATCTCTTTGTTTCATGTGTGACTTAAAATGGTAATTATCTTTGCCAGAAATCCAAGATCTGGATCACCATCAAAATATAATAAGCTGAACTCTGTCACCCAAATTTAGCTGAAATCTGGTGGTGTTAAATCTGTGTAGGTTTTTGACAGATCCTGCTGAGAGACAGCCAGACTAACAGGGATGAAACAAGCTTCTTGCCAGTGCTGCTGTTTGCTGTTTGTCAGCCTGCCTACCTCATGGATGCCAAAATGGGCATAGGAGTCGAAGTAGTAGTCCCTTGATGTCATTTCCTCTGGGCTGATGAACTTGGCAATCTTGCCTCTGCCAGGACAGGTGGACAGGGCTGCTACATGGGGTGTGTGGGGGACGCAGGGCACATGGTGGGTGGTAGGCACTGGTTTAGGGAAGGAGGAGGGCTGGGCTGACTGAGAAAGGGGGTACATGGCAGGCTGTTGCCGCTTCTTTNTTTTTTTTTTTTTTTTTTTTTAGGAGAAATAATGGGAAAGAGTTTGTGTCACGAGGAAAGCAAAAATTAACTGACCAATAATTCATGAAAACACATAGAATTTGTGTTAACATACATATTTCAGAGTGAATAGAATGGTGCATTGAAAGAAGAGCCGGCAAAAGATGCTGGCTCCGTTTCAGCACCAAGGACAGCGGACATAGCTCCAGCTGTGAATCCGTCCAAAGTGGATCATAATCATCACCATCATCATCATCTGCATTCAGCATCACTATACTGATACTAATGATGCAATTACAGCAATCTGATTATATCACCCATAAAAATGCAGGATATGAGGAAATCCACTTTTGATTACACTGCATCACGCATCCAATCTCAAATATGACCGTGAAAGTAATCAACAAATAAATACGAACAGTCATGCATTATAGTCAAGTCAAATATGATGTCAGCAGGAAAAAAGAACCCGATTGTTAGAGCCCAGGTCCCATCAGAGTGCAGGACACCACAAGGACCTTACCTCTGAATTGTCCGCCTCCGCCATCTTCCTCCGGAGCAGCAAACAACGCGACGAATGCCTCAGTCCCATGAGAGCCGACGAGATTTAGGCTACAACTCTTTTAAGTTTGTGGAGTAAGCGTGGATTGCGCCAAAAAGCACACTAAACTACCAAATATGTATCTTAAATATAGATTAAGATTGTAAAATACCAAAAACAAAAAAAAAAAAAAAAAAAAAAAAGAAAAAAGAAAAAAAAAGCAGGAGTAGATGTCACAAGTTCGAGCTCGTTAAATCCATCCCCTCAGAAAAGTTGTTAGATGGACTTGTGCGAAGTGAAACGTCCAGTAATCCATACTGTAAATGTGATACAGGTTGTTTAGGTGGGAGGACTCAGGATGAAGAACAGGCTATTGGTTGGAGAGCTTGTGCTGTGACTAAAAGGTTATAGGTTTGATCCAAGGAGACCAGTTTAAGTGTCCTTGTGCGAGACATTGAACCCTTACCTGCTCACTCATCTGAGTCTATTTGAGTAAAAATCTTAATTCCAAGACCAATAAGACCATTCCGGGCTCGGACGCGCACTAGAGAAGCAAAGCTCCACACCAAAATTTGCTTCTTCTCTGATACACCACCTGGAACCAACTGGTAGACCTAAAGGCGCACATTGGATCCTCGCACCTTTATAGCCTACAAAAAAAAAAAAAAAAAAAAAANAAAAAAAAAAAAACTCCTCTAGCCTACCAGAGAGAAAGTTAAAAGAGGTTCACACCACAGATGCGCACTGCCGTCTGAGCCCCTCGCATGATATAAACCGAATCGTGACAAAAATAATGCTAAATATATATATATATATATATATAAAACACTACTNATATAAACCGAATCGTGACAAAAATAATGCTAAATATATATATATATATATATATAAAACACTACTTCCCACACGGCAGATGCCTCCTCACGCCAACCCACCAGACCTTCTTCCCAAGAGCAGACAGGCTACCTATGGAGTCTCCAGCAACCAGCGAGCTTTCTCCAGCCGCCCGGTTTGTTTTCCTTTATTTATTTATTTATTTATTTATTTTTATAAAGCGGCTATAGTGATACAGCCACTAGGTGTTGTAAGTGCGTTAAAAATAGCACGTGAATATGATTGTTGCGTAATTTTGCCCGCCTGATAATCAATTTGTGATTAAACTGCAAACAAATGAAATTCCAGTGCTGATTAAGGTTGGTGCTTTGATATTTAAATTAAATGTTCTGTGTTCACAGGTGAGGATTATAAGGTGTTTTAATGCTCCAAAGGGATTCAATCTATTAAGGCAAATGACGAATTTACTGGAACTTTTAAATAGACAATGAGCCTCACAGAATCAAATTATAGCAGCTACAGTATCCGAGCCAAACAGATTTGCACTCCTTCATGACACCCCTGAGAAGAAATTATATTCCTGTCCTCTTCTTTTAGTTAATTTTCCCATTATTTCCCTTATACTTTTTGTATTATACATTTTGTATTTATTTTATGTTTATTGTTATATGTATTCATCTGATATTTTGTGACTTTTATTCTCAAATTTTCTCAATAGTTTCCCTTCTTACACTCCAATATAACAGCCAATGGAAAACACCTGCAATGACATTAGTAATTAGGGTGTGGCCATAAGTCCAACATGTTTGCAAGTTTCAACCCATAGAGGGCAACATATGTGCCATTCCTTCTCTCTCTCTCTCTCTCTCTCTCTCCCTCCCAATTTCCCCTGCAGATCACAAATTCTCTGATTTTCTCTTGCTGATTCTGGCACTTTATATAGTTCAGCAAAAGTAATAATTACCAATTTATGAAGATTAAATTGTCTTTGTATTATAGTTTGTCATACTCGTATCCAAATGCAATTCATAACCACACAAACTACACGCTAACACACTGTACCAATGTATTCAGCATCCGCCCACTTTAAAAACATTAGAGTTTGTGACAAGGAAAATGGGCTAGTGAAGACAAAACATAATAAAGCACACCAGCTTTTAGTCACAGTTATAGAGGATCTCCATTGGTGGTTAAATCAGAATTCTGAGAAAAAAAAGTCAGAATTTTGAGTGTCAGAATTCTGAGAAAAAGTCAGAAATGCTGACTTTAAAGTCAGAATTCTAAAATTAAAGTCAGAATGTGCACGTGCACACACAAACACAGACCAATGTGGAGGCAGGAAGACATCCAAAAGAAGTGAGAGGGATGCTATTGATTGACTTGTAAGACCCACAATGCTTATTATCACAACTTTAGGCAAGTGAGAAACTATTGTATTTAGTTTCATAAAAATGGAATGGAGCCTAGTGTGAAGTCATTTTTTCACAACTTAAATATTACAAGTTCCATCCTTTCTGAGCCATTTCCTTCAGAAGCACAGGTCCTCTAATCTTGTGTGAGAAAAGTGAACATGCACTAGATACATTTCAGTAATGTGCAAAGAAAAAAAAATATAATTAAGAGTGATACAATAATAAAGTATTGCAAATTCATATATTGTGACAAAAACTGAGCACTATTATTTGAGGGGAAATGCCTTCCTGTGTAGGCCAATTTGCCAGCTGTGTGCTTATCAAAACGAATTAAGTAGTAAAAAGAATTTTTCCTTTAAACCTTTTACCATGTAACACACAAATCTATAAACTTTACATTTCATAAGTAGTATGAAAATAATTTAACCCCAACATTGCCAGATTATCCCACAGTCACTGATATACAATAATGTAATACTTGAATGTCTAACAGTCAAATAGATTAAAGACAGTGGCTGTATTTGTTCATGAAATCAAAGGCAGAACATTCTGTACGCATCTGACACTTTATTGTATGAACTCTTTGCAACAATAAAATACACATAAAAAGTTACAATAAATTCAAAATGTTAGTGTGACAAGACAAATATGACATGGTCTAAAGCATTTCTGTGTAATTCAAGTCATCGCACATACATTGATAACAGAATTACAGATATAATTTTCTTGATCTTCAGAAGGAGAACAAAGAACCAAAGTCAGTTTGAGTGATGTGCAGGAGTTACAATGAGGGGAGCAGAGTTTGTTCCCTCATTGTTGTCTCCAGGGCAGAAGTAAGGATAGAGCTTCTCTCTGAAGCACTGGTCAGTGAAAGAATAGATGCAAGATTTGGAATCCACATCATAGAAAGAAACCAGTCCCTTGCTGTAGTTCACAAAGATAGCCATCTTCTGAGGTTTTTCTTTCAGGGTGATTTTCACATCTCCACATGCTTTATATATTCCATCCTCCAGCCTAATGGCCCAAAAACCACCAATCACTGAAAGATAGTTTTTCTCTCTGTCAGAAGACTCTTTCACCACTCCTACTACCCACTTAGTCTTTCCCTTTACCTGCACCTCATAGTAAAACTTCCCAGTCACGAAGCCCTCCTTTGCCAAAACACCTGGATAAAGCTCAGATCTCTGTGGACAGTTAGGACGTTTTTGTGCATGCGTCACTTGTTTTCCATCCTGGCTTATGATGAGCGAGCGGTGTGCCGTGTCAGGGTTAAAAGTCAAGTCCACAGCATGTTTTCTCAATGTTTTCAGTTTCATCTCAGGGATCAGTTCCATTTCTCGATTCACTATCTGTTTTACCACAGACAAAGCGTCTTTCATTGATCCAAGAGACAAATTACTGCTAACACTAACGTTTTTCCAGTTGTTTAATGGGGAGGACAAGGACAAGAAGCTCTGGAGAAAACCATGGTGGTCCTTGGACTGATACAGTTGCTCCACCTGAGCTCTTTTACTTTCAAGCCCAGCGATTTCCATCCTCAGTTCTTCGATAAAATCATCTGCCTTCTGTTTTGTTACTCGGTGCCTCTCCTGAATCACCTCAATAAGCTTAGCTTGACTTTCCTTCATGGAGCAGATCAGGTCTGTGAACTGCTGCACAATATGTGCTTTCTCTTTCTCAGCTTCTCTCTGGCTGACAGCTACAGAGTTTTCAAGCTCACTGATCTTGTTGAATCGTGAGTCTAACATAATTTGTGTTTTTATCATTGTTGCATCTTTTTTTTTCATTGCTATTTCATATTCCTCCTCAACTGAGACAACAATATGATTTTTGTGATCAATTTTGATGCACAGGATACAAATACAGATTTTATCAGTCCTACAGTACATTTCTTTTAACCTGCTGTGCTTCTTGCACATCCTGTCAGCAAGTCCCCACAGTGGGTCTACCAATGTGTGGCTCCTGAGAACAGCAACTCTGTGATGAGGCTCAAGGTGCGATTCACAGAGAGACATAAGGCACATCAAGCAAGATTTAACAGCCTTGTCCTTTTCCACAGAACAGATATCACACAGAACATCTGTTTCAGGAAGGTTTAGAGCTGGACTTCTTTGAATTGACATCTTATGCTGAGCAACAAACTCAGACACAAAAGTATTGACGAACAATTCAGGTCTTGTGGAAAATTCCCTTTTACACAATGGACACTGGCAGGTGGCTTTGGTGTCCCAATACTGGTTGATACATGTCCTGCAGAAGTTGTGTCCACATGGCGTGGTGACTGGCTCAGTCAAAACTTCCAAACAGATAGCACATAGGAATGTTTCTGCTGGCACCCAACTGTTAGCTGTTGCCATATCTAGACAAAAGAAAAAAAAAATGCTTATAATATTCAACTGATGCAATATGACTGCAAACATGTCACTAAATTCTTAAAAAATATATATTATCTTACCTGAAAAGCAGGAAATTGTCAGATCAGCACTGCCTAAATCCCAGTCAAATGGCTCATCAGAAGATTAGTTTCAAGAAGCATGTGTGGCTTCATTGCATTTAACCACTTCAACTTCCTCTCACATTAGTCCCTTGCTTTGTTCTGATGGGATCACACAGGTGTTTCACATCAGGATTAATCAGCGTCAATTGTGTTCCTCTGTTTCCTCAATGAAAAGCTTGAACAGATTTCCCTGTTAGTCTAAATTTCCTTGTAATGATTCAGGTTCCCTCATAATCTATCTGTGCTTTATAAAACTGAAAATACAAGGCCATACATATATGTGCTTTGGTTATAGTGTCCAACAATGCCCCAAATCCCCACATTTCCTCCAGTCCAGATCATTTCCTCCAGACCAGTTCACAATTGACTGCATCGTGATTTATCTTTTCATCTACTGATGCAATAATGCAATTAGCTCACCAGACCAACACTCGCCTATTTTTGTGATGAAAATGGAAGATTTTCTCTCACCATTATTTAATTGGATCCACAGATAAGGACAGTGTCTAAAACCATAGACTTTTCATAAGCTGCAAAGTCTGTCTCTCTTTCCATAAATAGACTGTAAGATTTATTCACATCTTATTTCTGCTAATGGACTTTCTGGCTGCTCCTGCACTCCAAGTACATCCTTCCTGTTGTGTCCTGAAAACAAAATTTCAAATCTCTCAGCATTATTCAAATGGTAACCTTATAATGCTGACCGTTTTCCACATTTTAAAACAAAATAGCATGAGAGTTACATCAGCTGCTGCTTTATTTTGTTCATTTCAGTATAATACCACCTTCTCAATTCACCAGGCATCTACTGGCTTTGTCCCTTTCAGCTGAGAAACTAGCTCTCCTCTTTTCCTTTGTCTCCATTATTTTATGCATGTATTGTTGTGCACTGAGATATGACGCTCTGTCCTTGGTATACTAGATCTGATTCAGCTCATTGCAAAAGGATCTCACTGTGGCAATTTCTTGCTCTACCTGTATGATCAAGAAATGATATGGTTCACCTCAAAGATTATATTTAGTTCAGCTTTTCTCCAGCCAGCAAACAAAAGTAGAAAAGATAAAGCAGTGTGATATGCTTCTTTGTGTGTTTTTCGATAAGATTCCCAGACTGTGTTAGCACAGTGATCTTGTGCTTATCATCTGCTTGACTTATGCTTATGGGACCATGGTATGATTTTTTTTTTTTTTTNTTTTTTTTTTTTTTTTGTTTTGTTTTGTTTTGGACCAGCCTGGTTTTGGTTGTTGTTTTATGCTCATCTCTTCAGGTTGTACCAGTCTCATGTGGCCTCGGGGTTAAAGTGACCACAAGAGGTCAGACACAACAAGCAGGAACTAAAAATCTCACAGTTTGCTCCATTTCAGATTTGCAGACACTCCTGAAAGTTGAATTTCTGGCTTAGAATAAGCTATTAGTTGAATGTTTATATGAACTGACCAGAGAACACTCATGTCAGATTAATGCTTTAATGAAATCTAGATCTTTCAGAAAATGGTCCTTATATTATGGCATTGGCTATTTCTATTGCTGTTTCCATAGAGATGACAAGATGTATTCTAAAGACAAAGAATTACTGCAGAATTTGCTTAATCCACAGCTTAATATTGATTCTGAATGAAAATATTGATTTAGCAATGCGAACAAAATATGGAAAAATGTCTCAATATATTACACTCATGTCTAAATTTAGTAGTACTAATTTCCAAATCAAAATCTCTCTCAAAGCACAATATACAACATTACAACAATTAAAAAAAAAGTCTAAGTATCAATTTTATCACAGGACAAACAGCCAGCTGTCCACCTAACTAGACAAGCATACAGATAATTTGGGGAATATTATTTGAAAATGAAATGAATGAATGTGTAACACACACACAAAAAAAAGTGGTCAATGATAACCTTTCTGATAGGGTTTTTTTTTTTTCCCCCCCCCCCACACGCACCCTTCTTTCACACACCAGTGCACATCATGTTTGTTTTCCCCTCACTTTACATTTGACTTACATGCTCAGTCATGCCCTTCTCCTGCCTCACTGTGGGTAAAAGCATTAGAGAGCTTAGTGGGATACAAAGCATGAGGGCCGATAAAACTAACTGCAGCGGAATGAGACTGGACAGAGAAGAACTGGCTCAGCATAGAAATGAGCTGGCGTTAGGGGAAACCACATTTCTGTTTGTTCTGCCATGTGTAACTCTTGTAAACATAAGAGAATGAGCTCCAAATTCCTACGTATAGACTGATATATCCAGCAGTGTCTTTATGTTCTCACTGAACATTCTTTACTGGTGAAAATTTGACTTGATGGATGGCATCCTCTGGTTAGTAATGTTGTTTTGGTAGACTGGTTGTCGCCATTGCAGGTGACCATTGCAGAGTTCCTCCCTCTGTAGCTCTTCATCTATTCCTAATAGCTTTCTGTCTTATTGAATTACTGAGGTGGAAAAGAGGCAAATACTAGTCTGTTTTGTAAGGGAGGAAGAAGGAACAAATGTGATTACATAAAACATAGCAGATCTGTATTTCAGATGTTTTATATACCTATCAGCTGCTTTATATACCTGTCTTAAATGCCTCCACACCATATTCTGAGATTACAGGCTGCGCTTTTTTTTTTTTTTTTTTNTTTTTTTTTTTTTTTTTTAATGATTCTTATCTCTGTTTATTTATGTACACCTCAGCATGAAATTCCTAATGGTTTATGTGATTACATTGTAACCACGGTTATGCTCTATGGCACGGTGGTATTCAGTCTATTGTTGGTGGGTGGGAGCATAAGAGTGTATTTCCTTGTATGTCACTCCACACTGAACCTTTCCACAAGGTCTCACTTCAGATGCCTTCAGGTAGGAATAGAATTGGACTATGAAGTGGTCAATATTTCTGTGTTTTTTGACTTATAAACTAAAATAACCATTGGAATACGTTGTATTTATTTTCTTTTTCGTATTTGTTTTAGGCTAAAAGTGAATAAAATCACTTTTGTACGGCCAATCGTATTGATCGGTTTGAGAAATTAGAAATACGAGTTTAGCAGAGCACGTAAAGGCAGCACTGCTGTACGAGCCCACCGGACAACCTGAAAGCAACAAGCTTGTCTGGACCAAACGCTCGCTGCGCAGTGCGCTACACTGTGATTTAACGGAGATATTAGAACCACGACGTTATTTTTCCACACCAAGTCCTGCTCTGGTGAGTATAGGCTGTTGGTCTGGAGACGAAAACGTACATTTATTAATTTATTTGCAAGATAATTTGGCTAAACTTTGTCCTGCACACCAACGACGCAGGTGGAGTGTTTTTTCCCCCCAGGATGCTCGAGCTTCAGACCGTCCGGACGAGGGACAAAGTTTGTGAATTGTCCTCAAATTACACACTGTTAACGTAATATTCCCTTGATTTGCAGGATGTTGGACACGCCGAAAGACAGTGGGAAAAGTCCGAAAGTATGTTTGCGTGGCATTTTATGTCATTCCCACGGGAAACAACCGTCGTTGTGGTAAATTGACCGTGCCAGTCAACGCATCTGTACAGGCCGCGGTGTTTTTAGATTACGTCAGGACTTTTTGGCTAACAGTGTTTACCCCGTCTTTTTTTGGTCAGTCCATCATCTTTTATTCCATTTTTTCCCTCCTGTTTTAAAGTAACAATCAGTAATTCAGTCTCAAAACAGAAGGGCCGCCTAGAAAAAAATAACGAAAACATGCCTGTATTCTCTGTTATGATCACATGAGAAGACGACATTTTCGATAGGATCACATACTGTATATTGGTTGTGACTAGTGATGTTTCTATCACCTATCATCATATCACCATTACTCAACTCATCATTACTTTATCCATGGTTGGAAAAAGCTCACACATTGGGATATAACACCTGGTATTGCGAACACCTGTACCTGTACCCTTATTTGGCAGAAGACATTCAGTGTTAAACATCTTCCATACAGTCTTTGGCCTTAGTAGAATGACTTTAGGAAGGCCACACTAAGCCTGTATTTTTTTGTTTTAATATTGTAAAACACTTTCCAGACAATTGCCCAGACATTTATATTGCTGATGTTCAGCTTCCTTACAAATAAACACAATATCTGCACTTTTTCCTTGCTGAAGGACTGCTGTAAATCAATGGAACTCTAAGTGCCTCCCACCTCATACCCTCTTATTTACAGTAGTAAAAGTGTGTATCTAATTGATGATTCATAGCTTTATGGTCTGTTCAATGCTATTAATAATTTACCATTGTGGTTTGTGGGTATAACTAGCAGTGATCTGCATCTCTGAAAACAAGTGAGAAGTTTTTAGTGGTATTGGAAAACAATGGACCTTGTTATTAGTACTAAAATTGCAAAATGAGTTTTAAAAAAAAAGTCATTTCTCTCTTTGAGATTTCAGAACACTTTGTATTTTTTTTTCCACAGTGCTGTGACACTTGATAGGCTAATAGGCAGCTGTATCCCTTTGGGAAACACACCTTCTCTGATTACAGTCACAATTTCAGTGGAACACATTTTGTGCAAATCTGCCCAAAGTCATAAAATGGCTTAGCAGGAACAGATTTATTTTGCCTGTGATTTTCCTGCCTCAGTGATTGTTTGTTTGCTGTGTTTCTTGTGTCTCACTTGTATCTGCCAGTGTATCAATTTGTGTGGAGTCCACAATTTGTTTTTTTTTGTTTTTTTTTTTTTTNTTTTGTTTTTTTTTTTTTTGTGGAGCAAATGC
Source organism: Lucifuga dentata (assembly GCA_014773175.1). Lineage (NCBI taxonomy): Eukaryota > Metazoa > Chordata > Actinopteri > Ophidiiformes > Bythitidae > Lucifuga > Lucifuga dentata. The sequence goes on along the minus strand of VXCM01000035.1, from coordinate 229,761 downwards.
CATGATGCTGTGTGGAAAAAAATTATCTTCTACAAATGATGCTTGTGTTGTGGCGAATGTTCCTGTTAGTAACCTCATCATGTATTGAGACGAATGTGATTGTGCTTTTCTTCAGACTTGACCTGGAGGAAGGAAGATGTCAGCAGGATATAAAGATGACCAAGACGACTGGCTGACTGTGTGTCTCAAGTACCTGCTCTTTGTGTTCAACTTTCTTTTCTGGGTAAGTTTGACAAGATTTACATGTTCATATTCTGGTTCTAAATTAAAAGCAAATCCATTACATAAAGATGACAGGCAAAGATGACAGTTTGTATTCTCTTCATTTCTGTTTACTTATAACTTTAAGCTGCTTCTAAGCAGCATGAAATAAGATGTGAATTGGAGCCCTGCTGGCGACCAAAGCATCAGAATAACATCTATAATCTCTTGCACAGTTTACAGTGGCTTAGTTTGCATAAATGACAAGTCACGTTTTAACAAGAGACAGCTAAGCTAATGAGAGCCCATTTCCATTAGCAATGTTTTGTGAATTAGGAATCATGATTTTATGCTACGAGATACGCAGTAACAATTGTATTTAATGCTCTTTGGAAACTCCAGGGAGAGAGAGAGACACTGGGAAGGAAGAGCAATGTTGGAACAGGAAGAGGATTATGGAGAGTTCTGAATCTGAAAGGACTGAGCAATGGACTCGGGCCCAAATTGAGTCATAGATTATTTAGGGCCTGACAGCTTTTCTCTAGCAACACACTTTGTGATGCTGCAGTTTGTTATAAGCTATACGTTCTTGCAGCTAGTGTGCACAGTGTCTGGGAGGGGGCTCACTTTGAAACGTGTTAAATGTAAAGCAGAGTCAGAATGTGCAGAGACACAGACGGCTCTGTGGGTGCAAGAGGTGAAATGGAGACATGGGGTCAAACTTCACCTTCCGGCTCAGGTTAATACACTGTCACCAGCTTAAAACTCATCTCTTCAGCTGGAGTCGTGCCATCTCTCTCTCTCTCTCCATGGGGCTTGTATGTGTGCTTGCTTTTTGTTTGGGTGTGTGTTGTTTTGAATATGCTTCTGATGGAAGAGAATGGGAAGATTAAAGAAAGAGACTTTCTCTATATGTCCAGCTGTGACGCTGATGAGAAGAACAGATCTGGACATCATCCTGTGTGTGTTAACCAGGATTGTTTATAAGGAAGTGATCATTACATCCTGACTCTGAATTCCTGCTGCTCCTTTGTCTGTTATTCTTTGTCTAAATCCGACTCTATTTCTCTTCCTATTTGCTCCCTTTCACTGCTCTCTTGTTACGTTTTCCACTATCCTCTCATGTTGTTTTTTTTTAAATTTTATTCCTCTGACCTATGTAATGTCCTTTAATTGCTATATGTTCTGTTGGGTAAATCTCCATCTCTTTCTATTTTATGACCCATGTCTTATCACCATGCTTTCATCATGCGTCTTTGTCTCATCTTTTCATCCTTTATCTTCGCTGAAACCTTAATGGTACATACACACACACACACACACACAGCATATAACACATCTCATGTTGTTCTTCACCCACCTCTTCTCTCCTCCTGTTCATGCAGGTGGGTGGAGCTGCTGTTCTGGGTGTAGGAGTTTGGACGCTGTTGGAGAAGAGCGATTACTTGAGCCTGCTGGCCTCCAGCACCTTTGCTGTCTCGGCATATATCCTCATCCTGGCCGGTAGTCTGGTGGTGGTCACGGGTTTCCTGGGCTGCTGTGCGGTCATCCGGGAACAGAGAAGCTGCCTGTCCACGGTGAGACAGGGGACTCACACAGGGGGTCTCCCAGTCCCTGTTAGTAGCTGTCAGTTGAAGAAACACGTGTACAACAATGTCTGTGCTTTAGCAAACATGCAATATGTAAAATTATGTTGGTGATACATCGTTCTGGATTCTTTACGTTTTTGGGAATATCACTCAACTGTAACTACGTCCCACAAATTGTGAAGCTGCTGCTTGACTCAGACTTGTGGTTAGTGGTCTTAGATGCTCATCCGCACGCACGCCGTGGAGTGTTTATACTGAAATGACACAACAAGTGAGGAACGATATAACATGGCACTCGTGTGGTCCGTGTTCGTGAGGTCTGTCACTAGATGCTGACAAATGGCTCTGACAGGATTCTTACTGTCCTCATTATTTTGCAGAGACAGGGCCCAGTGGGAGAGAAGCAGGCGGGAGGTGAACGTTCACTGCTGCGGGACTATTTATAGGCCTGTCTGTGGACTGTTGATGGCTGGAGCAATAGGACAGAGAACGGGGGATGCAGGAGTGAAGAGGTGGACTATTTGTTTGTGTGTCGTTTATGAGGGCGGGTTAGACATGATGTGTGTGGGAGAGAGAGAGAGAGAGGGAGAGAACAGGCCGTGAGTGGCTTTGGTTGAAAGGTTGTATTTTGGCTGATGGGTTGCACTGATGGGCTTTTTGTAGGTGAGTTTTGGGAGATTAATGATGAAATGATTTCAGCTTGTTATTGTGTGTGTATGTGTATAGGAACGATGATGGCAGAATTCTGTGTGGGTAGCTGGCAGTTGGAAAGCATTTTTTTTTTTAATAATCTTGTAACTAAGAGCTACACAGCAGGCTGTGTTTCTCCGTGACATGATTAGTGTGAGAAGAAAATGTTGTAAATATTAACTTTGTTCCCTGAAATGATCACTCCCCTGCTGCTGTGAGACCAACTTTGCCGTCGCTTTGTTTCCCGCTTTGCACAGGATGAAGCAGCATCCATCGCTCTGTAATGGCCTTGAGCAAAGCTGCTGTCATACTGCTGCGTACTGCTCTGTGACAGCTGGGCCTAATTAGTTGTTTGTGCAGTAGTATGTGGCGTGTATGATGAGCAATTCTATAAATATTCAAAGGTGTGTGTTTGTGGTGGACTGTGTGAGAGCTTCCATTTTGATTCTGCAACAAGATGTCAGACAACTTGAAATGTATGAGTGATCTGTTGACCATAAAGTTTGTCTAAACGGTGAGTTATTAGAGCTGCAGTACTTGTCATTTATTAAAGGACCATACCATCCATTTTGCATGTTTGAGTCTAATATATTCAATTTTCATACACGTAACATTACTGACAATCATTTCCCAAAGCATACTACTGGAATGGTGAGTTAAAAATTTTGTTCCTACCTTCCAGACCGCCATTGGTTTCAGTTCATTCTGGTACGCTATTAAAATCAACTTGCTGATACTTGAAGCGTTCTTGGGATAGGCAGTCATTCATCATGAACAACACTTGTATTCAGGTTTTTTTTTTTTTTCAAAGTTTCATAATTTTAGTGTTTAAGCACAATAAAAAGCAAGGAGTGAATGTATGTCTCCTCTGGGGAATATAGTCCCAAGAGAAGACCTGCGTTTATTGAAAAATTTAAACGATTCTAGCTTTGATAAAGGCTGCGTAACTATTAGCAGGCGAAACATTGATTTTTTTTTTTTTTTTTTTTTAAGGTGGGTGTATCACTTGAATATTTGATTTTGAAAGAGTAAGAGGTTTTTCAAAAAAATCAGGAAAGCTGAAATACGGTTTTATCCTTTGTGAAATGGTTGTCATGTCATCATGTATGAAAATTTAATATATTATGCTCAAACATGCAAAATGGATGGTATGGACCTTTAAGCTTTTCTTTTTAATGTGTTTTACATGAATGGAGGTAATTACACTGAACTGATCTCTGATTTTTTTTTTTTTTTTTTTTTTAAAGTAAACATGTTGCAGTGAATGGTGATGATATTTTGAAGTCAAGTATGATACATGAAAGCTGGTTTCAAGCAGCTTTGAGAGAGTAAAAGATGCCAGAGAAAAATATCAAGTCTCCAGTCTGTGAAGTTGTTTTTCTGGTTGTCTGTTTTTATGCAGCTTTGCCATCTGCGTTGGAAGTGGCAGATGCAGCACAATGAGAACTGACAGAAGCTCCTCGTGAACCGTCACGAGTGTGAGCAACAACTTTGAAATGAGTTAGTACAGCTGATGACTGTGCTGATGACTCTGAAACCGAAAGGTCAGGATGAGATGAAATGTTTATATTTAATGGATTGTGTCACCCACAGTATTTTTCCTGCCTGCTGTTGATCTTCTTGATTGAGCTGGTGGCTGGAGTTCTGGCTTACGTCTACTACCAGAGGGTGAGTGACCGCTACTTATTGTGACTTACTTAGTGCTGATGTCACCTCCAGTAAAAACCTAAAAACAAAAGCAAGTTTCAACTGAAAGCCTGTTTAAAAAAAAAATCCTTTGACTTTTTTATCCTAGCCTGTTTTTTTTGTTTTTTTTAAACTTTCTCAGAATAGCATCTAGATGATTTTTCATGATGGAGGTCAGAAACCTAATACTTCTAACGCAGGAACACAAACTCCAGGGCATTATTACATAACAGTTCAGTTTGTAGCTTGAGCAAACCATGCACAGTAATAAATATTCATGGCTTGTGTTTCTTGCTTAATGTTCCATTATTTACATCCCCTCATCATTTCTGCATTCAGCATCTGCCTCACAAGGTGACCCATTATAAGATCAAGGAAGCTGCATACGCTTTGCACGTGACCATTTATTTCTGTTTTTCATTTATTTCTGGGTTGTTTTTTTGTGTGTTTTTTTTCATCTGATAGATCATCAATGACAATGAGTCATTGGAGAAGTTAGATCCTTTTTCTTTGCTCTCCCTTTTATGTATTTATGTATGATTTCTGTTTTAGTCACATGCATTAAGCATTATGTTCAGTTTCTGGAGTTTATCTAATGTATGGTTCTTAGGATTTTTTTTTTTTTTTTNTTTTTTTTTTTTTTTATTGCACAAACATGTGCCTTTCAGTCAGCTGGATGGTGCAACAAGCTACCTGCAGGAAAGGCTATGATTTTATCATAGTGGATAAAGGTTTAGAACAAGATGGGATCACTGTAAAAATAAAGGCTCTCAGGATCTCTTTCTCTCTTCTGTTTGTGTCTGTAGTGTGTATCAATGCAAACACACTCACATAAGCATATCAAATGTGCAATATATTTAAAGTCTATTTTGCAAGGCATTTTAAATTTGGGTTCCCAATCACAGCATTCACATGAATGTGGGAGTTGCTACTCTTCTATTTTGACCTAATCCTCCCACTCTTTGACTTTTGTCGAGCTTATCACCGCTACACTGTAACGCTCTCTCTCACCTTACAGTTTTTGCTCCTACACACTTTTTACATTCCTGTCCTCGCTGATTGTTTTCCACATGCATCAAATGAAGCAGATTGTGGTTGCAAAACAGATTTTTCTGCCTCTGTTTTTATTTCTCCTTTTTTTTCTTTCTTCTCTCTCATCTGCAGCTGAGTGACGAGCTGAAGCAGCATCTCAACCAGACTATGACAGAAAATTATGCCCAACCAGGAAAGGAAGCCATCACATTAGCAGTGGACAGACTACAACAGGATGTATGGGCTGCATTTACACATTTTTGTTTGTAAGATAATGTGCTGCACCTCAGTGGTCAAATAAATTCACACTAAAAGTAGCTGCTGAGATTCAGTAGAAGTTATTGCTCACAGGATTGTTCTGTCCATCAAGATTCTCTTCCAAAAATGGCTTGTAAAAGAACCACAGTACAAGTAACTTTATCCTTGAAAAGAAGAAAACACTACTCCCTTTAAATGCATTTGTCAGAGGGCAGGACACAGATTCAGTGAGCTGGTCTGACCTAAATAATGCTATCTGATTTAAACACAAACTTAAAAATAAGACTTTAAAAAAAAAAAAAAAAAAAAAAAAACACCTTTCTCCCATGAAACTGAACCTTTCTCTTCATTTCCTACATCTCCAGTTCAAGTGCTGTGGCAGCAACAACTCCCATGATTGGAGGCTGAGTGTTTATGTTTCATCAGAGCAGGCAGAAGGAAGGGTGGTCCCCGACAGCTGCTGCAAGACCATCACCCCCCACTGTGGCAGGAGAGAGCACCCCTCCAACATCTACAAGGTGGAGGTCAGTTGGTAGTGCATCAGGATTTCATAACCATGTTTTTTTTTTCATATATATCTTTACTGGACCTGGACAGTGTCATCAAAGTACTTAGAGAATTTGCCATGCTGAAATTTGTCAGTTTATATATGTATATAAACTGAAATGAGTTTTAACCAGAACTAGGTCTTTGTAAGTCTCAGAAAAAAACATGAATTTCTTGTACTGAACACACACCCAACAGAGCAAGCTTTCTGGAAATGAATAGAAGATGAGGTTTGGAACGTTTACCCATGATGACAAATAAAGGTTTTTCACGTTCTTCCCCTTCATTTCATGTTGTAATGGTATTAACTGGGGTGCCAGTTAGGACAAAGCTTAACAATACATAAATCAGAACAATTACACCATCACACAAAACCAGAAGAATTTACAAACACACAATCAGCTTGCCAGTGCCAAAAATATATTGTCTTCAATCAGTGCATTGTATATACATTTTCACAGTGACAAGTTTAAGTTCACTTTTTGTTTCCACTTCCACCAGTTAATCAAAAGTTAATCACTCACAGTCAGCTTTATTATCAGCGTGTGATCGTCAGTCAGCGTCTGTTCCTGCTCCTTAACAGCTCACCGTCTCCCAAACAAGCCTCCACTGTATTTATTTAGTCCACATGAACGAAACGTAATCCACATGAAGCGAAAACAGGATAATCCACATGGAACGAAACTCCGCGAATCCCAGATCAGCTGTTCCTACGGTGGTTAGCGCGGTATAGCTCTCCCGACGCCACTTTTTCCCGAACGCTGTCTAAACGTATTTCGCGCAACACTGACAAACACACAGGCTCTTCCTGATTCTCCCGGGATGCCGATTTGACAAGACAAAGAAGCTTCTTAAAAAAACCGCCACCGAATGAATCGGGCAACGTGCGGCTCTCTGATTGGCGCATCCATGCTGATGACCATAATAACCAGGTATGTGGGCGTGTAACAGTGACGTAGGCCGGATCGTTACAATGGTCAATGGCATAAACCTGAGAAATGAAACAAAAATATTTGAGCCCACAAGCTGATTCATTTTTAGATTCAGTGTCCCTGCCTCTATTCACAGCTGGGTTGACGCGAGTGCCTCTGAGGTTTGTGATGAAAAATTTGAAGTAGTTTTTAACTTTTAGACATTATATATGTATTAAATGGTGGTGACTGAAAGTGGTGTGAAAATGTACTTGAGGCTGGAGTATCTAATACATAGCAGTACACAGTGTAGGAGACTTTATTGGTCATGGGGAGATACTGAAAAAGCAAGTTTTACAAATAATCTGTGAAATCTGCACTGAAGGGATTTGGAGGCGAAAGCCTTTCTGTTAAAAATGTAATGCCGTCTTTGAGATGATTTGACGTTTGACCCTTTGACTCTGCAGGGTGGCTGCATTACTAAGCTGGAGCAGTTCTTGGCAGACCACCTGTTAGTCATTGGTGCTGTGGGGATAGGAGTGGCTTGCCTGCAGGTAAGTAAAGAATTCTATTTAGTCTAGACAGTTGTCTAGGAAACAGAATATTATCTTACACACAACAAACAAAAGAAATCATTTTCATCTTGAGTTAAAATTTTATACTAGTTTTTTTTTCTGTATGATCCCAAAACATTCAAAAGATGAGACCACACTGCTTTCAACATTGTAAAAAATCTACCCCTTTGTTGTATTAAAACTTTACAAAACCCACACAGAATGTTTTTAATCTTTCCATTACTGAAAAATTTGCCATCACAACTCAGCCATCTCTAAATGGACTTTTCTTTTCATCCCATCCAAGCCCTCTCAGTCATCATTATCTCCTTTGTTTCTTTCTTGTTATTTGATTTGTCCCTCTCTCAGATGGACTCAAGCTTTTAAGCCTTACTGAGCAGCCCTAGAGGCTTACGCAGGTGCTTTCTTACAATTCTATGCTGGCCGACAGCTCTGGTCTCTAGTCTAGTAGCCCTGGATGAGCTCTTTGTAAACAGACGCCTGAGAAACCTGAAGCCACATAAAGCTGCACTGATCTTTCCCTCTGGTATTCACAGGAATAATATGTCCCTCCTCTGTGCCCAGTATTTTCTTTTGTTTTGTTTTCTTTGCTGTCTAGGCTGAAATATTTAATTTTGTTAACTACACACGGGAACTGATAATAAGGCTTCTTCAATCTGACATAAGCTCAGAAGGTGTCATAGTAATCAAGTCTTTCAACATCAAAAGAGAGAATCACAGTGAGGCTGGTCATGTGATCTCTTTGATCCTTAAGCCTTTTGTCACTTCTGTAATGTGAGGATTGCATTTTCATTTCCAAATGATCTGGAAGTAATTGCACTGAATCTAATCACATTTGCTTTCCATTTGTACAGTAAATTCACTGTTTGTCTGGAGTCTTTGTCAGCTGGTCCAGTGTCTTCTAATTTTTGTCAGATATGATTATCACAATAACTGAAATAATTTCACTGTTTGTTGTATTTCACGTCAAATCTGACTTGATGTCGCGTCATAAAACCTGTCTTTTGTAGCGCACTAACTTGTCTGTGGTGCTGCATTGCACTGTTTGTCTTTATGTGTATGTCTGTCTATGTGTGTGTCTGTGGGTGTGTGTAGCTGGCCGGGGCAGTCTTGACAGCCTGTTTTATCTATCTGCTCTATAAAGAAGAGGAGGAAGACTTCGGTACAATGTGATTAGCTCTAGATCACCACTTTGTGGTCTAAGTCAACTTGGAGAGGAAAAGGTTGGAGGGCATTATGGAAACTGGATGTCTGTCTGTGTGTCCTTGTGTTCAGTTTAAGCACCATATGTACCTTATATGAAAATATTGTATTTTCATATGCTCTTTGCACAGTTTCTAGCATGTGGCTGCCTGGCTCTAGCTATATTTTATATGATTTAACATGTTCTCATTATGGGCAAGCGACCAGTGTTTGCATGTCATCACCTTTGCACGGCTGACAAGGCCACAATGTGATATAGTGTGCATGATGGCATTGTTGTTGGATTCATGTTGTGTGTCTTTGTTACCTCAAAGGACTTGTGCCTAAAAGTAAAAAAAAACCCCAAAACAAACAGATGTATATCGTCCTCAACTATAATGGCTATTTTGCTTTAAATTGAAACCTAGTATTGGACAGAAACTAGTTATGATAAAAAGCCTGGGAATTGAGCTGAGATGCAATTGTTTGGATAAGTTTGTATCTTTTCTACCTCGTCCATTATTTTTCTCTTCTGGGACTTCTCTGTTCTGTGCATTATCATTTAGACAAAGCATCAGTGTTATACTTTTTGCAGCCTAATCTATTATAAGCTACCATGAGCACTGATTTAAAAATTCTGATTTAATGTCTACACGGTGAGAGCGACGTTTCCAGTGGCATAATTATAAAAGAGACCTGTCAGTCAGTATTTTCTCTGGTCTGATATAAGTGATAATTTTTTTTATTCCATCGCTGCTCTAGAATCCGTATCCAGTATCTTCTCAAATTAAGCCGTTTTAGAGCCTAGTTTTTCAGTTTCCTATCTCATATTATCATCTTCATCCTCTGAGTCAAAATGTCACTCTCCATCATGCTCTGCCAAATTTACTGCCACTGTTGGTGCAGAGTAAAGTTGCCTGAAGGAGGATGGTGCTGAGCCTATTTTGAGGGTTGACTTGCTCAATAATGCTTTCTCAGTGGGCTTTTAGGGAAGCAAAGATTGAAACAAAGCACTCTTCAGTTTATCCGTCAACCCTGGCAAGCCCAGTGGTGAACATCAATCTATACTTCTGCTCTTCTGTACGTCATTCTCGGACCTTTTTACAGTAGTGAGCCTCTGTAATTTGCAAGAGATTAAAAAAACAGAAATACAAGTGTGACTTGATTTCAGAGGATTTCTCTGAGAACTATTCAGGTCTTAAAATGAAACCTTTAGCTTTTTATTAATTTTCACATGAACAGTGGCATCTTAAAAAAACAAAAAAATTTCAAACATCACCTAACTAATCAATGTAGTTTTCTATTTGCTGAAATGAAAAGATGGTAACATACAGCAGTAATATTCTGATATTAATTGTGGAGCTTTTTCAGCACCACTGAGTCAAAAAAATGCCAAAAATGTAAAAAAAAAAAAAAAAAANAAAAAAAAAAAAAAAAAATGTCTGAAATAAAAATGAGTAATTAGCGCATAAATCTGCTTTGTGACCCACTCCCAAGCCACTTGCTTCATTTTGTATTTGCTTGGCCGAGCCTGTGCTGCACACATTTTGCTGCAGAATTTACTATTTGACACTTGGCATCGCCATAGTAACCAGCTACATACTTTTTTTAGCAGCCTCTCATCCATCACCTTTAATTTCTCCTCTTCCCTATAGTCAATAGCATTCAAGCTTCCATTTGTCTGCCATGGCGACTGAGCAGCACTCTTTTGACCTAACACTTCCTGTTTGCAGATCTGTGGGATGGTGTTCACGTGCTGCTTGTATAGAAGGATCAAGATGGACCCTTACTGATCACACCAGACCACCAACACACCACTTTCAAGAGGAGACGTAACAGTGACACTTAACTTCAACTTTTTGAATCTTTAATTCTTACTGGTGAGCCACAACCAGAGTCCAGACATTCCAGATTACCCATGTTGCAGTCAGAAACAAATGGTGTGATTGACTAAACAGACTGATTTTATGTTCTTTATTTACAGTATTATGGTAGTGAGCTTATTGTGAACTATTCATACTTAAAGCTATGAAACCTGACTGCTTTCTCGGCCTCTGGGAGATTGTGTCTGGTGGCATCATCATTTTGGCTTTGACACGCTTAGTTCTATTTGAGCAGGATTAAGGAAAGGAGCTACTCATGTTTTACACTTAATTCTGGTCAACTCGAAATTGTTTTATCACTTTATCTTTTCATTGTGCAGAGATTTTACATAACACTGGGTTATTTTTGGACATTCTATTACTTGAATAGACTGAGTGACGACACTGCACACTGATGTTGTAATTTATGGATTGTATCTATTTTTTTTCTCTCAATGTGCCTCTATCACAAAGTGATAGAGGCACAAGTGGTAAGTGATTATCAGTAATTATATTCATTCCACTAGTGAAATCTTTAAAGAGCTGCACTATTATGGCAAAAGAAAACAAGTTATATATCTTTATATTTGTATTTCATATATATATAAAGTCTATATAAACAGTGGATATTCAAGTGTTGGAAATGTAAAGCTAATGTAAAGACTAAAGTGTAAGTTCAAACATCCACAGATATTTAAAAAAAAAAAAAAAAAAANAAAAAAAAAAAAAAAAAAAGGAAAGGAAAAGATTTCAGATGCTTCAGAGATCCCTGAATTTAGCACTCCACCTAGTGGACCATTGGGCACATACACTCTGTGCTTGAATATAACGGTATTCTGTGCTTTGGTCTGTCAAAACATCAAGAATTTGCTTATTAGGGTGTAATTATACATTAAATATACCCACTTATCTTCATGTGCAATTCTAAGGAAACTTACAAATTGCAGATAATCATTCTACATGATCTGATCTTAAGTTAATTTTACGCTTAATTCCATTCATTCTTGGACACAGAGATTTCCTTCTATGCAGTGAAAATACCAAACTGAGAATCAAAGAAAACAAGGACCATGCTGTGGCTAAACTGTCATGAATGGCTAAACTGAAATAAATGGTGGAAATAAATTTCCATCATTTATGCTCTTACCTATCTTTTGTTAAAGCTATTATCACACTCATAAATAAAATTTCAAATATTGATATATCCAGAAATCTTTTGGTTAATGGAAGTCATAAAGTTTGGATGGACAGCATATGATTTGCTGTGTGGCACTGTTAGTTGAAGCTGTAAATCACTGATCCACTTTGCTTTAATTCCATCAACGGTTCACTTGACTTATGAGATTTTATTAGACATCAAACCTTTAATAATGCCACACCCTGTGCCATCTGTTTTTTTTTTTTAATTATTATTATTTTTATTTTGTTTCATTTTATTTTTTTGTCGGTGGTGTGGAAGCTTTAATGCAGAAGGATGAAAAATAGTGCAGATGATGCTAGAATTCTCAGTTTTTGCTTCATAGTTGCTTGAGCTTCAGCTGTTGTCCTCAGTGGATGTTTGCTTGTTTCAGAATAATTACTTTGATAGGAATTCCTGCTGTGCAAGAGCAACTTGTGCTATGGAGCCCTGAATGGTGTGGGTGCTCTTATTGTGAAGGGTTCTATGGTTATACCCATGCTGGAGACTGTTGTGAAAAGCTCTAGAGTGAAACAGTGGGTGGAAGTGTGAAAAGCTTCTGGAGTTGTACTTCTAGTGGAGGACTTTTACAAAATATCCATCAGTACGTGTTCTTATTGAAGATAAAGTAGGATTCTTTTTATGGTTTTACACACACACACACATACACACACACACACACATACAGAGTGCTGTTTTCTTGGTTCTGTGGAATGATTTGTGGTGTCAAACAGCAACAGGTTATTTTTCTCAAAATGTTGATGTTTCTGTTCTTTAATTTCACTTATTTTATCTGCAGTTTTAATGTCTGTAGCAGAAACTGATTTCATTCAGTGGCTTCATGTTCCATATTGTTTATGACATTGTTCAAAGGTGGTTTGGATTAAAAAAAAAAAAAAGAACATGGATGAATGAAAAACAAACATATGTAGGGAGTCACTGGCAGCCTTTAGCAGCATGTTTTGCACCATAGACTGTTTGAGCTTCATGTTTAAAAAAAAGAAAAAGAAAAAAGGTGTGCTTTGTGGGCCAGTACAACAATTTGTTACTTTATTTGTAAAAACATAATAAATATAAATTGTTGGAGTAAGAGTGTCTGGACTTTAATGCATGTAATTATTACCTGGGTGTTATATAATAGTATACTTTAATGTTCAGATTAATCTTTTTAACAGGTTTTGGGGACCCAATTGAGTAACAGAACAATTCCAATAACAGATGGACAGACAGACACAGAGAGACAGACAGGTGGACAGACAGGTATGCATTAAGTCGTAAACTATAGCACAGGCAAATTTATAAGCTTTTATTTTAAGGAGCATCTACATTTTTGATAACCTGTTTTTTGAGACCTCAGGTGTTAAATTCACACACCCAGATAACTAAACTTTTAAGTTGTACTTCCTGTATCATAAATCGTAAATAACTTTTTTTTTCCCTGTCAAAACATTAGATCGCAGTTAATTACTCCCACAATCAGATTTATGTTTAGTTGCAGTACCTCTCCTCTCCACATGGCTGCAGCACTAACCTTTATTCATACCCTGCTAGATTATCTTTCATTCTGCTTCCTGTTACCTTGACCTGGTTAAATGATTTCTTCGTTATGAATCAATCAGGAAATGGCTTGTTGTGAAGTGTGAATATGTGCGTATTAACTGTCGTCATGGATACGGTAAAAATAATGAAGTGAGAGAAATGCTGGAGGAAGGAAGGAAGGAAAAAGAGTCTTACATTATAACAATAAATTTCCACCATGTAATTTCCCTCCTGTGATATGCAATGGTGCACTGTAAAAAATGAAACAGAAGGAGATTCAGTAATGTCAAGCTTAATTTTAGATATTTATCTTAATGCACCAAAATATTGACTTAAAAATTTTGATTTTTAATTGATAACATACATTTAACTTGCACATAAAAAAAACCTCAAAACATCTGCTTTTACAGTAAAATACTTTACTTGACCTGTATTAAGCTTGATAAGCCTGAATGTAATGCAAAACATTTTACTTGCCATTTTTTGCAGTTAAATGCTTGTTTTGCAGATTATTATGAACCACCAGGAAGTCCAGGCTTACAGGTGGATTCACATAACAAACAGAGGTATGATTTCTCCACTTTCACCCTACCAACATACAAATCTGTAGTTTTCCGGTGTCTATTTTCCCAGTAAACTATTTTAAGTTATTGCTGTTATGATCGGGCATTTAAAAAAAAAAAAAGAAAAAAAAAAAACATAATTATTCACGCTCTTCAGCTTTATTATATTTGAATGGATTACCAATAATAGTGCAAGACATTTCTGATCTTTGTAGGGAAACCAAGCAGCATTTAGAGTCTTGTGTGGCAAACAGAGTGGCTACTGGATTTTGGAAATTATGAACCACTTGTGGCCTGAGGACAGACTTGGCCTTGCTTTCGCCAAAAACAGAGATGAGTGATGAGTGGTTACTTAACAGTCAGATTGAGTACCACTGAGCACTGAATGGCTCATTGGATACAAGGTCAAACAGTCCTGGTTTTTACTGTGCATCACAAATGCCAGCTGGAAATCCCACTCCACTATAAGCACTTAAATGTTATTAAATATTAACAAGATTAGATATTTTGAAGTCGACATTGAGCAAAGGTTGTTTTAATAGCCTTATTACAGTGGAAGGGCAAGTGTGTCTTAGTAAGATTGATGATTTTTCAGAGGGAAAAGATGCTAAAATTAAGTTAATGTCTTGAATCCTCAAAAATTATAGATGAAAAAAAACAAAAAATCTTGAAAGTAGTGATTAAAAGAATTATTGATTTTTAAATCTAAAGTGACACGCACACACACACACACACACACACACCAAACACATAAGTGCCATGATTGACTTGCAATAATATGTGAAAGAGAAGTGACTACATTAAAGGACCATACTGGCCATTTTGCATGTTTGAACCTAATATATTCAATTTTCATACATGTATCGCTTGAATATTTCATACTGAAAGATAAAGAGATTTTGCAAAATATCAGGAAAGCTGAAATACGGTTTTATCCTTTAGGAAATGGTTGTCAATAACGTAATGTATGAAAACTGAATATATTAGGCTCAAACATGCAAAATGGGTGGTGTGGTCCTGTAAGGTTTCTGCAGGAGAGCAGAAATAAATCAAAAAGAATGGAAGTGAATAAAGCCAGGAATTCAGCTTGAGCCTGTGGCACCAATCTAAATAGGATGTTTTGTGCGCTTGTGTGTCTATTCAGTCTGCTGTCGTGACCAGTTAGTGGACTTACATGACAGCGGCCTTTTCTATGGCAGAATGAAATGAGAGAGAGAGAGAGAAGGAGAGAGGGAGGGAGAGAGAATCCAAGCTTCAGTTTATGTAAATGTTATAACAAGCTTTATAAACCAGTCTGCTATTTAAAATTGTATTGGTCCAAAACATCCCTCAGTCTTTAATCCTTCTGATAAGACTTTCAGGTTTGTTAAAGACAAACCATTTCCCAAATTACTTTATAATTGATATCCAGCTTAAAGCAGCGCCATCTACATTATCTGACATTAAAAAAAACACAAAAAAAAACAGGCTTTTACAATAGCATATCTGACAAGTTTGCATTTTACTCTCCAAGTTACAAAGTCAGTTGTGGTTTGATTTGTCTATAGTACACACACAGTAATTAATTTGATATGTCACTGTTTAATGATAACACTGCACAAGCACACTGAATGGTCACAATAAAACAGTATGATTGTATAACAATCAGCATGACATGTATAGTGTAATGGTGATAATATCATAACATAGTTAAATTCATCATGGTGGTATCATGTATCATGTGGAATAACCAGTAATTTAGGCGCATATAAACATCTATTACTATATTATATTGACCTATAAACATCTATTATTATATTATATTGATCTAATGAAGGTGTGTGCCTCTGTGTATTTACTAGACAATGGTCACTCTTGCATAGAGGACGCTGATCTGCATGTCAGCTTCTTGCCCACAGATGCTGTCAGAGGGTCAACGACCCTTTTATCCTTTCCCATCATTCCCAAAATGTCACTGTAATCGTTTCAGAAAATTGGAGAAGCCACAGAGTAAAAATAATTTTGATGTCTGTTCTCTCCCTCAGTTTCCTTTATCATTCTTTAATCCATAGCTAGTTTCCTGCTACCTTGGCCTGCCCTCCAACATGGAACTGTAACCGTTTAACTTCAGGTGGAAGATGAATAATGTGGACAGCAGCAGAACAGAGCGTTCATGCTGGCTGCTGGCCTGAGTAAATACAGGTCAGTGCTGACTCTGATTGGCTCGCTGCTGATCAGGTGACACCTTCTGCTGTCATCTCAAACACCCAAAAACCTGATACTGTATGATATCTGACATTCAGGTGGTGAATCCAGAGAAAACTCAGATATAGATTGTAAGGAAAAGAAACACCTACTTACAGTTGTTTTACTTGTTTAAAGAAAAATGGAGTCAGGCTGGCATGAGTGACCTTGGTGTGTTTTGTGTGTGTGTGTGTGTACATGTGTGTGTGTGTAAGCTGAGCCTGCAGGTTGGACCATGTGGGTTCTGAGTGGAGTTGTTACAGGTTCCTGCTACTTGTTTCCTTTGGCCTGAGAGCCTCTGTTCCACTGTTTACACAGCCCTGATTAAGATGGCACCCTGTGTGTGTGTGTGTATGTGTGTGAGACATGTCTATTTCAGTAGACTTTTTTTTGTGTGTGTTTCCATACAGCTTTATGCCCAAGTGCTTTCATGTACACACACTTTCAGATTTATTGTATTTGTATGTGCGTGTCTGTGTGTGTAATGACTTTGTGTGTATGTCTACACATAACTGGGGAGATGAAGTGTGGGTGAAGTTTGCACACAAACACTGATCTGTATCTCTGTAAAGGCCATCCAATCACCAAACGGTCACAGGTTCAATCTTTAAAGCAGCCACAACAACCTGCCAAAGTGCCCCTGAGCAAGGCACTGAACAGCTAAACTTTTTATATAACTGCCTATAACTGCAATTGTCCTGAGGTCCTACAGTATTGAAGTAGGTCCAATACATTAATAACAGAAATATCATGAGCTTTAAACAAAGTTGTGCTTTTTAAAGACTTTTAAGGTGATCTGTATATCGACATCCCAAATCATAAATTTACATTTTTAGCCAGACCAAACAAATAATGTGAAAATAGGTGTAATGCCACAAACATCACAGAACTGTGAACCACAGACCTTCAAAATAAAAAATAGACACTGCATCCAGTAGAATTTCACAATGCAGAGAGTTAATCTGAGTCATCATGATTGAGTTTATGGGCAGGTTTTGACTGTACGGAGGCGTCTGCTGCAGTAATTTGACAACAGAATTAGCCACAAACACCA
This sequence comes from Lucifuga dentata, assembly GCA_014773175.1. NCBI lineage: Eukaryota > Metazoa > Chordata > Actinopteri > Ophidiiformes > Bythitidae > Lucifuga > Lucifuga dentata. Next base: position 212,673 of record VXCM01000035.1, on the reverse strand, counting down.
CACACACACACGCTGCAGGCAGTTTTTTTTCGATACTTCAGGTTATGCGAATGTCCATAAACAAAACTCACATCACTCATTTACCACAGGGTGTTATAGGTTATATATTGATGATAACACAACACCCACCCACACACCCACACACACACACACACACAGAAGGCACCAGAAGTTCTAAGATATGATCTGGCCTTGACTGGTAGACTTTGCTATGATAAACCTGCTTCTTATGACAGAGAGAGGCAGGGCGGAAGAAGATGTTAGATGCTTGAGCTGATCATTTGCAAATGCAAGGTAGATATGAAGTACACACACACACACACACACATAAAGTATTTCACAATGAATTAAATATGATGTGAGTTCAATCTGCTGACAGCAACCAGTCTAATGTTTCCAACCTGCTGACAAGGCTGCTTCTAATCTGAACAAAACACTCGTGTAGACAAGAGTTTAATTCATCAGGCTTTTCTTTTTTCTTTCTTTCTTAGCTACAACTCTGTGTATTATCATAGTTTTTGACACTTTACACACACATCTAACCGCAGAAACACTTTCCATACATCTCCATCACACACACACACACACACACACAGAGAGAGAGAGTCAAACCGTCGCTTTCTATGTCACCCACATTCTCTCTCTCTGTATCCTTCCCACACCCATGCGCGCACACATACACTTCCTCTCTCTCTCTCTCTCTCTCTCTCTCTCTCTCTCTTCGTCTGCTCTTTCTCGGCTTTGCGCACATATCGGATGTTTTGTGGAAACGGTAATGCGTCTCGTCTTTACGCACGGAACTACTGCGGCTGAAGCGAACTCATGACAGATTTCTGCGCTCCGTCTGGAAAAGTCACCTGGGTCTTTCGCTTTGACACACAACACACACACACACACACTGGTTATTTTTGGTTTTGGTGGGATTTATGATAGAGAACGTTTGGTCACAGGAAGCGCAGAGACCTCAGACAAAGTGAGTACTCAGTATGAATAGTAACTAATTTAAAGCTCATTTTTCTTTTAGAATAATATAAACATCAGTAAATCTGCGATTTAAGTATCCTGTAGGATTGTTCTACAAATATCTTAAATTTCTTCTTACATTCTTTTATACTGACTCTATACTCTTCGTGCAACTTTTAGTACTTTAGTTGCGTACTTATTCTGTTTTATGAATGCATACTGTCCATTTTCAAATTTCCCAGTGTATGTTTTACTACGTTCAGGACAAACATTGATTTCCATTTATTTCAGTACAGTAATAACATCAGCGTAACTTACTTAAAGGACCATACCGGTAGTTTTCCATGTTTGAGCCCAAAAAGTACTTCTTGTACACATGTTGCATTAAGTTTTGTATTCAGGTTCCGATCATCGTATCATTGTGAATGTGATGTCATTTGGCAACTGAAAGTTAAATCTCTGTTGTCAGTTATTCACTAGCACTTGAATGCACCATCATGAAGAATTCTTACTCTGCTTTTAACTGCTTTAATGCTAAAATTAAGTAAATTTGACCAAAATGTAACAAACAATAAATATAGACAGATATACACTGTGATGGATTGTACATATTTGGCAAGTTTCAAGAGTCTGCTAACTGATTTTTATACCATACCTAAATAGCATAGCTGCCTTCAAGGTTGGAGGAATCTATTCAAAAATCTGAAACATGAAGAGTATATTTACAGAAAGATCATTATTTGTAGTAAAGGGACTGAAACTTGGAATATTAGTCACTGATCTAGTCCTTTAAATTCCTTGATAATTATTTTTCTTAGGGGGGTTGTCCTTTGCAAATGATTGTTAGTGGTGCAACTAGTAATTTGGATACACCCTGTAGCAGGCTGCAGAAGCTGATAACTGAAATGTAGTTTTGTAGTCAGGTTAGTTGTCCGCAGACAGGCGAGAGGCAAAATACTTTAGTTGATTTTTGTGTGGGAGCATCAGGACGTTTCAATGGTTATCATTGATTTTGTTTGGAATACAGTGAGACAAATAAGTGATCTGCAGTGGAGGTAAAGCTGCTGTCAGACAACATTTACTGTAACCCTTGTCTGGTGCTGGGGGGGGGGGNGGGGGGGGGGGTAAATTTCCCATTGTGCTGTTTGTGCCTCCAGTCTGCAGGATGGTTGGTGTGTGTCAGTGTGTGTGTGTTTGTGTGAGAGTGTTCCAGCTGTAGCAGATTACGGGCATTAATTTTCAGTGGTGGAGTCCCTATTATGCACTTACAGTGCAAACTCTGCTGCTGAGAGGAGGCGGTACGGTCCCTGCAGCAGAATTCTACTTAAAGAAATGAGGTTTTAACTGAGTGGAGTTAACTGAAACCTACCAAGTCAGTACAGTGTCAGTGCCCTTTAGCAAAGCATCAGAATACACTTTGGGCCAAGTTCTGGTTGTAATGTCATTCACGGTCCCTGCACATGGTCCCTGGTGGTCAAACCCGTGACTCTCTGGTCCCAGATCAGCATCTGTACTGGGCTCACGTTTAAGTTCTGCTGCTGAGAGACCTGCTTCTAATAAAACCTTAGAAGAAATGAAAGTTGTCAGGTAATGTGTATAACTGGAGCCACCAGGCAACATCGTGGTTTATATTGCACAGCGACAAAATATAATTTCCAGGAAGTGGAGAGTCATTAGTGGCCCTGAAGCCAAACACATCATCATTTTCATCTAAACAGACCATTCCTCTGCTCCTGACCCTAACTTCACCTTATGCCCAAAAACTTGTCTGAAAATACTTCACATCTGCTTTTATGACAACTATTTCTTTGTTTTGTAGGCTTCATTCAGCCAATATTTGAAAAACATCACCAGAACCTTAAAGTAATTTACAGGCGCCTTAATGTCACATATTTCATGGATGCAGTACAAAGCTGCAGATTGAGTAAAGTGAGTGTGAAAGCAGGCTTTGTTTGTGTTTGTAGCTGCTGTTTAATGTTGCAATACTTCTTGAATGAAGGGTGCAATTTTTATTTGTAGTACATCATGAGAAAATGCTGGCTACAAACCTAATATATACAGTACGTGTCATTCTATCTGTGTGTGTATCGTGTGTGCCAAGAGGCATTTGAGTTCATGGTGGGATCAAATGACTGTCCACCACCTCACTGTAATTAGATTATTAGAATATAGTGTGTTGTTAGTAGATGGTTGGTGTGTCTGTCTGTCTGTCAGCCTGTCTGTTAACAATTTTTTACAAAACCACAGTCCACACTACTGATTGAAATTAATCGGACACCTCTCTGTAAAGTGAGTCAGCTGATCTTTTCCTAATCTCGTGGTGATAACACAGCCACACGTTATCATTTTACACCTGACACACACACTGTTCATACTGATAATCTGGTCGATCTTTGGAGTTTAGCATTAAAACTTGTATCATGTAGAAAACTCCAGAATAGTCAAGTTGTACCATGTGATTTTTTACTAAATATGCAGTGAACATGAGGAAATTTAAACTGTCAGATTAACCAATAATTATGCTTGTTGTTCCTCTCAAAAGATGCTGATTGGTTGGTGGCAGTTGTGCGGCGGTCGCTAGGTTGTAGCCATCCGTGAAGTTTAACATGGAACGTGAGGGATCTTTCAGGAGGTAAGAACACACACACACACACACACACACACACACACACACACACACACAGTTTCACTTCAGCTCCAGCACTTTCTGTCTCATGGGAAAGTCTCAATACGGACACAGAGAGATGGATAAAGTGTAAAACACACATACACACACATTCCTGAATGACCTCATTCATTCTTTGATTCACACACACATTCCTCTTCTCCCCCTTTGTGTAGTCATTAGACTAATTCTCTCTCAACTCTTCCTGTTGCTGTTGCTAAATGCTCAAAAACTCTAAATTGTTAAAAAAAAAAACAAAAGGCATCTAAATTACATCAGCATCCTTTAATTTTTTGCAATCTTTGTCATCCATCTTTTTTTCAGCAGTGGAGGGATTTTCTGTCTCTGTTTTGAGTCTGTTTTAAACTTACGTTTCATTTTTGTACTGCAACAATTTTTTCATCAGGAAAGTTTTGACTGTAGCACCTGTGGCACAAGATGAACACTAAAACGTCCTTTCTTCTTCCTCTCTTATAAAATTGGGAAGCTCCTCCTTCCTTTGATGTGTGTGAGTGTGTGTGTGTGTGTGTGTGTGTGTGTGTGTGTGTGTGTGTGTGTGTGTCAAAGTAAGGCCAAGCCCAGGGCTCCTGTTTCTGCACTGACCTATTTGTGAGGATTTGAAGCCCGATCCAGGTTGACAGAAAGACTTTGAAAACACACACACACACTCACGCACACGCACCAACCAGTATCTGTCTGAGGCTCCACAGACAGACAGGAGGAGGAAGTGAATGTGTGTCACCTTTAAATCCTTCCCCTCCCTCTTGCCAGCTCTTGAACCTCAAAGGACTCTTTTGTTTGACTGGCACAAAAGCTCACAGGGTCACATGGTCACCGACTGGCACAGAGTGGCAGGGGGAATTTGTGTGTGTGTGTGTGTGTGTGTGTGTGTGATGAGGAGGAAGAGGATAAAGAAAAGAAACAGGAGAGCAAAGAGAGAAAGGGCAAGGTTTGCATGAGAGAGAGAGAGAGCAGAGCTGATTGAGCTCTTTCATTGTGAACTCACTTTTTTCCCTCCACTTTATCTTCATCCTGCTTTTCCCTTCTTTCATCCATCACTTGTTCCGATCAGTGTGACTGACACACACACACACACACACACACACACACAAATGGAGTGCGGATATGTGGTACTTTTTCAACTACTGCAGTAAGTACATGGTATGAAAGTGTGTGTGTCTTGACCTTTAAAGAAGGGGATTTTTCAAAGTTTATAGCTACGTGTATACCTTCACACACACTGTATATGCAAACATACACACATTTTTTTTTTTTTTTTTTTTNTTTTTTTTTTTTTTTTTTTCATATTTTCAGTACCTCACATATTGAGCATTTTGAGACTGGTTCCATTTTTTTGTCTTCCGTTTCCTCTTTCAGGATAACTCTGTAATTTAAAATCTGTTCTGTTTTTAAGCACGCCAACAATTAAAGGAGCAACTGGTAATTTTGCATCCCAATAAATTAAATCTGCATACATGTTATATTACTGAAAACCATTTTCCACAACATGCTACTGGAGATAGAATCGATTTTAGAATAATTTTTCCTGCCTTCCAGATTGCTGTTAGTTTCACTTAATTCCAAATATATTTCTCTGAAAGGGAATATTGCCCCAGGAGAAGATGAAATTGAAATGGCCATGCCTTCTACAATTGTGCGTAACATTATGCAGGTAGTATTTACTGGGCTGAAACATGCAAAACTAGCAGTATAATCCTTTAAATTCTTTATCTGCTGCCACAGATAAATTTTACAGGATTTCATGAGATATTCCTGAGATTTGACATGTATGAGACCAATCTTCATCTATTGTTGCTATTGTTTTTTTGTTTTTTTTTACTCGACTGTCACTTTAATGCAGTTTGTCGCTTTAATGCAGTTAAATGTCGTTATTATTGCACATTTCTGGTCTGGATCTGCAGGAGTCTGCAAAGCAAACTGAAGTTGAGCAGCGGATCCTGCTCCAGTCTGACTGACCTCTCGCAGCCCAAAACCCCAGCCACAGGAGCTGCAGGAAGTGAGAAAGGGGGAACAGCAGGGGGGCTGGCGGAGGAGTGCAGCAGGGACAGAGGGACCCAGCAGAGGAGGGCCGGGGCCAACGCCACCTGGAACAGGTGAGAGAGAGACAGAGAGAAACTGACTGAACAAATGTGCACATAATCATAAACTACTTGTCTCTTTCTTTCCTCAGGGTTCATTTCTATCTCTCTTTTATCTCCATCTATCTCTCTTCTTTTCATCTTATTTCTGCCCCATAGATTCCTTTCTTCCTTAGTCTCCTTTCTCTATTACTGGGTTACTTTTTATCATTTTCCTGCTTTATTTGACACTGTAGAGCAGAAAGTAGAGTAAGCATCAACAGTAAAATTCCTACATGCTCCTTTTTAATTTTTGCTGTTATTTGCTGAATTGTTTCAGCTGCTTTTATTTTAATTTTAAACCCCATTTACTGGAGTACATCTGAGTTTAATACAGCCTGGATAGTCTGATGTTCTAAACCAAACTATACCACCGCTGACATTTTTAAGAGTCAGATCTCTGTGGATGTAGTGCTTGTTCGCAGCATTTCTGTCACTTTTAGTGCTCATAGTGATATTCGTAAATCTTTTGGACAAATAGAGAAGATCTACTTTGGATGTTTTAGCACACACTCTCAGAAAAAGGACTCGAGAGTACAGTGCTAACACACACCATTTCAGGTACATTTCCAGCTTTTGTCAGACTAGATATGTACTTTTCGGCTCCTAATTGTACTTTTTAAGGGACAAATTTGCAGAAAAGGCTGCTGATTCTCTATTTTGTACCTGAGTCCAGAGCTACCAGCTCATTAGTAGGTCTTGATTTGTCAGTGCTTGCTTGAGGCTAGTTGCCAAGACTTGAGGCTTACTTGTGACTTTCAAAATAATGGCATGGTGTAACCTGTGCCTGTAGCTAAACAATGCTGCCACAGCAACAAGCGTTACACTCCAAAAGGAAAAATGTAGCTTTTTTCTTTTTTTGAGAGTATAATTTGTGTATTGTTTACTAAAATGCTATATTTTATATAAAGTCTTGCCTATACTGCAGCTTTATGTTGTAGCTGTATGTTCATTTAGTGGTAGACATCGTTGTCACAGTGACTAAAGGTAGTTGAAGATCTATATGCACAAACAGCCTCACGCTTGCTGTAACACTGAGAATTTAAATCTCAATCTTTCTGAATAACTGATCAGTAAATGTTGCTAACACAGATGCATGTGTCTTTAATTGCAGCATCCACAACGCAGTGATCGCAGTTTTCCAGAGGAAAGATATGGGAGAAAATGAACTCTACACTCTGAACGAAGGTGTCAGGTTAGCTGTCTGTCTCTCCGTGTTTTTCCTGACATAATTAACTTTAACACACGCACTAAACTTTGAGCTTTTATTTTAGGAGGAAATGGGGCTAAATTACAGTGCGTTGTTGTGTAATTTCCCACTTTCCTCAGCTGAAGTAGCAGTTTTCCTGTCAAATTAACATAGCAGAAACACTCTTACTCCCACATAGACACGACAACAGCTTCAGCATTCTAAATATAGTCTTTTTATAGAAGTCCAAACATTAACACACGGCCAGTGACAGTTATTGTTGCTTTCCATTACTGGTTTAAACCACAGCTGCACCATAAGTAATGTCTTTATTCTCCTCTTTATGTAGGGCTCACTGCATGCATATACACAAACATGTACATATGTGCACTTGAATACACTCTCTTTTCTACACACACACACATACACAAAAGTCCCAGTATACTTCATTCGAGATTAGACTTTCAGGTCAAAAAGACGTCTTTCGAGGCTCAAGACATGATGTGATTCAGGTTCTTTTGGTGTTTTCTGTGCAGGGTCAGCAACACGTCTAAGCTTACCATCATCTTTGTCTTCTTTTTGACGCTAAATTTGTTGCTAAATCTGTAGCCACTGCCAACTCATCTCACTACCGCCTCTGATAACAGGCAACTTGCAGCTCCCTACAGGCATGGAGCATAAAAGAGCTCCAGTTTTAGCGGGCGATACTGTGCCGCGTGTTGTAGCAAACGTTTATTGGCTCATTCTTTCATGAGTCTTTTGAAGTACGCTGATATCTTTGGCGGGACAGAGATGACTGGTCATGGCTGTGACCCGTATTTGCCTGAGGTGGTGCATCTCAGCGAGTTCACACGTTACACAAACACAGTAGTAGTCATGCTTCTATTCTGTCTATGCTTTATCTGCTCAGAGAAAAGACCAAATGACTTTTTAAAATTAGGTTTTTATGTCCCCAGATGGATATTGTTTTCCCCAGTAGGGCTTTGTGTGCCATAAAGGTTCAAAGGTCAAATCTTATATTCATGTAATCAATGCAGCAGACTTTGCTTTCAATGTAGACAAAGTCTGTTTTCATTTCCTGAGCCAGCTGCTGTTTAAACATTACAGCTTCAGTTCACACGCTCCTTTCTTAGATCTCATTACTTCTGGCTCATGTTTGGTTGAGCAACTGTGTGTGTGTGTGTGTGTGTGTGTGTGTGTGTGTGTGTGTGTGTGTTGCAGACAGCTGCTGAAGACCGAGCTGGGCTCCTTCTTCACAGAGTACCTTCAAAACCAGCTGCTCACTAAAGGCATGGTCATACTGAGAGACAAGATCCGCTTCTATGAAGGTACACACACACACACACACACACACACACACACACACACACACACACACACACACACACACACCTTAAAGGGCAAGAACAAGAAACACTGAAATTATTTAGCTCTTTGTTGTGGTGAATGTGTGACCTTTCTTTGAAGCATTTTAATGTGAGGAAACGCACACAGACACACACACCAACATGCACACACTGACTGTGACAGATTTTCACAGACTGCTGGCTAAATGTTGTCGTCACAGCAACCAGACAGGAAGTGATGCTTGCGTCACTTACACAGCATTCAATCAGTGAGACATTTAAGATAAGACAAACTCCTGTGGTACAGAAACTTACAAATCCTTTGATCTGGTTTGATCAATATATATAGTGTGTTGTGTGTGTGTGTGTGTGTGTGTGTGTGTATGTGTGTGTGTGTGTGTGTGTGTGTGTGTGTTTTCATGCCTGTCATTTCTAGCTGTTAAGACAAAATCTCATCAGGTGTCATTTTAAGCAACAGAAAAGTGTTTTTAATGTATAATGATCTTGTAAGTTCTTTGACATGCTGTTTCTCTCCTGATTGGCTGATTGTCTACGTGGTTGCGTGCTATAGGTCAGAAGTTACTGGACTCTCTGGCCAACACATGGGACTTCTTCTTCTGTGATGTTTTGTCCATGCTACAAGCCATTTTCTACCCTGTACAGGTACACACACACTCACTCGGTCGCTAATATTCTCCTTAAATAACCCAACTCTGCCACGTTGACGTGTACGTGTGTGTATGTGTGTGTGTATGTGTGTCCTCAGGGAAAGGAGCCGTCAGTGCGTCAGTTGGCTCTGCTGCACTTCAGGAACATAATCACCCTCAACCTCAAACTGGACGAAGCTTTGTCCCGACCCCGAGCCAGAGTACCGCCCTCTATCATACAGATGCTGCTAATACTACAGGTACATGCACACGCACACAAACACACACATGCATCCGTGCCTGCCATGGGTGAGGGAAAAGAGTAAATGACACCAGATGAGGAGAGGACAGAGGGTAGAGAGGAGAGGGATCTCACAGGAAGTAATCTCAGTGTGAATGGCGTTATCTTCCCATGACCATTCAGTGGCCTGATGTGTGTGTGTGTATTTTCTGTGTTTACATGAAGTAGTGATGCATGCTTTAATGTCCCTTGAGATGTTTTAATGTCCCCACAGGAATAGAAAAGGAAGTGGTCAATGCTGCTGGCAAACAAATCAAATGCAGATCTGAGAGTGAGAGGAGACTAAAAACTGGACAATTCAAAGATGTAAAAGCAGACAGAAAAGCAAGGCAACTAAGAAAAGCGGCGTGTGTGTAAGAGAAAATTTTCAGCACTGAATGTTAGCCGTTTTTGTACTTCTCGTTTCATCTGTTAGTAATTTCCCTTTCATTCTGTTAAGACGCCATGACGCCAGTTCACTGCAGTCTGGTTTCTTCATGTGGTTTGTTTCTTCTGTGGTTTTGATGCACGGCTCAATGATTCATAGTATTGAAACCTGATTGATCTCTCCTTTCTTACTTTAAAGACTGTGCAGTGAGGTCTGCAGCCATGTGTGGAACACCCTCAGCGTGAATATTTCATCTCAGGTTTAAGAATACAGTGCAAATTTAGTCCCACTTTCAAAGTAAAACTACAAGATAATGACAACATTATAGGACCCTCATTGTCCTATAATGAGGGTCTTGGTTTGTCACTATCTGGTGCTACATTGTGTGTACCCACTGTGGAATTTGGCCCTGGTTGCAGAGATGAAAACTGTAATGACTTTTGTGTTTCCTGGTAAAATCCAAAAGTACAGAAATGACTTGCAACACAGCAGACCTTCTGGAATAAACAAGACCATAACAGCTACACAGCAGAGGATGTATGATGAAGAGTTATGCAGTGAAACAGTGAAATGCTCCTTTATTCCAATAAAGGAAAATACGGTAGATTCTACTTAAGATTTTGCTCCAACAGCAGAGGCAAATTATTCATTAATCATGTATTTGGATAAACAGCATTGAGCTTCCTGTGCCTTCTACTTTGTTATACCACAGCCTCAGAAAATACTTGATTCTGATTGGTTGTGCATTATTTTCAGAAAACACCTTTCCCCACAGCAACCACCTTCAATTGTCATGACAGGAAAAATACCACAGCTGTAATCACTAATACAATGATGGCTGTGTTCCATTTAGGTTTTCTATTGGCACTGGCCAAAAATCACAGATTACAAGCTAACACAATTTGTGTGTGTGTGTGTGTGTGTGTGTGTGTGTGTGTGTGTGTGTGTGTGTGTGTTTAATGCAGGGTGTCCATGAATCTAAAGGTGTGACAGATGACTACCTTCGTCTGGAGGCTCTCATCCAGAAGGTCGTCTCTCCCTACCTGGGGACTCACGGGTTATTTTCCAGAGATGGATCCTCCAATTTGCACTACTCCTCCTGCCTTCTAGGTGAGAGAGTGTGGGTGTGGAGAAGAGAGAGGGACAGCTTTAGTGTGTGACTACATCTGTGGAGGAGGATGAACTATACGTGAAAGTGCATGTGTATTATCCTGCACTTTAGGTTGTTCTGTGTGTATTTTGCTTCTCTATCGCTACCCTCTCTCTACCTCTACCTTTTTTTGTCCTGTATCTCTATCTCCAACCTCTCCATCTCTGTCCTCTAACCCAGCGGGTCCCAATCCTGGTCCTTGTGTACCGCAGCACTACATATTTTCTATCTCCCCGCTTTGCCCAAGCCTGACCTGCAAAATCAGGTGTGTTTAGCCAATGAAAGATCTGTCAGGCGCCTATTCTGTTTGAAGTGAACAAATCTGATTTAGCTAATCAGCTGTGTGTAGATCAGGGAGAGAAAATATGCAGTGCTGGGGTGCATGAAGACCAGGATTTGGAACCAATGTCCTAACCCACCTAACCTCTACCACCTCTGCCTCTCTCTCTCTCTTTCTACATCCCTCTCTCTATCCTATATCTGTACCTACCACCTCTATTTCTCAACCTATCTCGCTATCTCTCCTCTACCTAACCATCTCTTTACCCCATCTCTACCCTCTACCTTGCTCTCATCCTCCAGAGACACGTCTGCAACACTCCAGGCCCTCCAAACCAGGAAACCCCCACGTCGCTAAGAACCCGGTGGTCCGCTCTAAGAGCTACAATGTTCCCATGCTGACCCCCGTGGTGGAGTACGATGTGGACTTACCCACAGGAGGAAGTGCAGGAATTAGACGCCACTCAGTCTGTGAGATGACTTCCTGTGTAGAGGAGAGCAACGTCACAGTCGAATCCTCTGTCAAGACAGCCAACGCTACCAGCATCACCAACCACTCTCTGGCCTCTGCCGCACTTTCAGGTAGGCATTCATCCACATCTAAAAGAAGTAAGAAAATTACAGAGACTTTCAAATTTGCAAGGACTAAGACAGCTGATGTATTTGGGAAAAAACTCCTTGAATAATACAGAATGTGCCTTTGTTCTCTGTACAGACACTATCATCTTTACTGAGAAACCCAAACCCAGAGATGCTGACAGTCCTGCTGGTCCTCACCTTCTCCAGCCGCCGCAGCATCACTCCCCCTGCCTTCTCCCGGAGCCCTCCCCAAGCGAGGACACACACTGCACAGACTCCCTCGTGTCCGACTCCCCGTCCTCCTCTGGAGTGCTGGCTCGAGACACAAGCGCCGGTCCCAGTCCCGCGTCCAGTCTAGACATCATGATGGACGTCCCAGAATCTTTGGACTCAGAACATGAGCATGATGGTATCTTTCTGGAGCTTTCACGGCGCTGTTCTGGAGGTTCGACGTACAGCAGAGACGGCAGCAGACAGAGTGTGGCGTGAAGCACATAGTTAAAGACTGGTGGTGGAAAGGAGATGTGTGCGCAAAGCAGCACACACCTACTTGCACATTCACACACAATCTTGAGCCATGACTGACATTCCTCTCTCCCAGCGACACTTTGTGCTTTTTCTGGTGATGACACCATCAGGGATTCTTCGTCTGTCTTATTTTTCCTACAATGTCTTTGTCCTTCCCTAAAAACAAGTCCCACCTCCCAGCAACTGGTTGGCACAACTGGAAACATCAGTACTGGCCTCTCTGGGATGCTATGTCCACACCATTCACTTGTGTTACAAACTAGGCTATATTGTAAATCCTAATTCTACTGCAATAGAAATAGACAATAGTAATGTGTCCCAGGCTTTGATCTTTTCTGTTTTCCCTTATTAGTAAAAATTTGATTTAAAAAAAAACAGAGAGCCAGTGGCGATAACGGGGGGGCAGGCTTGCAGGCTGAAAAATTTAAATTTTGTCAGATATAGACTAGTGCTGCTGGTTAGCTTAGGATATCAAACTCAATGTAAAATCATGAATAATGAAAATCTATACAGAATGTTGAACATTTCTGTGTGAAATTTAAGTGTCAAACAAGCTGATGAAACACACCAGATGAATATTAAAATGTTAACTTGACTATTGCACTTGGTCTCCCTGTGTAGAAACAACCTGAAATCCTAGAATCCTGTGAAAACTAATACCACTGGTAGAAACACCAGGTTCAGAGCCAAACAGCTTCCATTCACGTCACTCATTCAGTCATACAGTCCATATCAGAGAACTTTCAGTCTCAAACGTAAATCCAATTTTCAACACAATAAGATGCACTGTTTCAAATAATCAAATTCAACATTTGAAACAAACTTTTTTTTTTTTTTTTTTTNATTTTTTTTTTTTTTTTTTTAATCAAGACTACTGGGGAATATTGCACTACAGGTTCATATTTTCAAACTTTATTTGCATTTCCTGAAGAAAATGCGTGTGATTGCTATGCTGAGCAGCATGATTATATTGCAGATTTTTAAGCATTTGTTATTATGAGCTACTTTAGAGTTTTGCCACTACATAAGTCATAATAACTCATAAACTGTATATGTCAGCACAGTAAAGTTATATGTAGTTGATCAATATGCAATCACACTAATAAAAGGCAAAACCGAGTGAGGCTGCCATCTTGTGTCCAATTTTGCACAGTGCAGCTTTCTAAAGATGCTGAAATTACAAGAATTATTGATGATTATTGATATTTAACTCTTTATAACCTTGTAAACAATCACCAACAGCCACAGTAATGTCAAACTGCACAGTCAAAATATCCCTGTGAGCCCACATTATGGTCATCTTAGCTGAGGATCACAATTATTTATACAATTTCATAAATCTGGAAATGGAATCAGCACATTCAGTTACTACATAATGTGGTGCCAGAGTTAATTAAAGAGACTACACTGCATGAGGCAAGTCAGAATTGTTGAGAATAAATGTTCAAATAAAGCTGGGTCTTACCTGCACAGTCACTAGAGGGTGCCCTGGAAGTGAAAGTCAGCTAAACATGCATGATGGTCATCTTGGCTGAGGATTGCAATTATCTATCCAATTTCATAAATCTGGAAATGGGATCAGTGCATTCAGTTACTACATATTGTAGTACCAGTGTTAATTAAAGAGACTACGCTGCAAGAATTATTGAGAATAAATGCTGAATAAATGTTTATTCAATAAATTAATAAATGTTTAAATAAAGCTGGGTCTTACCTGCACAGTCACTAGAGGGCATCCTGGAAGTGAAAGTCAGCTAAATTTAAACAAAACCCATTGGGATGAAAAAGAAAGTCATTAAAAAAGATGTAATGTGACAATAATGACTGAATTATTTACAACAATCCATGTTTATGTCCATTTTTACTGTTTTTTTTTATATGTGCACTTACATAATCCAATTTGTATATGTAAACTAATTACAACAGGGTAAATGGCCAATAAATAGAAAATGACAATCCATCCAATATATGTAATATTGACCATATAAACTAGTCTAAGTGCAATATTAAACATTCCACCTCAAATTCAGTACTATTGGCAATAATAATAAACCCAAGTTAAACTAAACTGATTTAATGGGAATATCAGTAACATGGATCAGTGTAACCCACAGTTAGTTTTCTTTGGTCACCAACCATGTTAATGAACCCATGCTGTTTTCATTATTAAAAAGAAAAAAATGACAAAAACAGTCTAGCAGTAAAATGTTGCAAAATGTTGCAAAATAAACAAATAAGACATGGCTAAAAAGCTAGATTTAAAAAGAAAACCCATAAGGATACACAAAAAAAGCAAAAAAAAAAAAAAAAAAAAAAAAGTTGTGCTTTCAGAGCAGCAAAAATATGTTCTGATTCAAGATCAATGCATCAGAGAACAATTCAAACATATTTACACCAAGTGCACCAAGTTGAATCCAGCTCAACTTCTGCATTCATTTCACAGCACTTCAGTTGCATCTTCTGTAAGTATACAAAGACTGAATGTGTTTCCTTGTTACAGAATTAAGTGATGCATGTAATTTTAAGTTGGCCAGACAAAGTACATTCAAAATAAAAAATCGGTTAGCTTTGTCATGTGGCATCAACCAGCACCAATCTTTGAAAATCTCTACTCTAAACAGCCTCTGTATTAACTGGTAGGTTACACCCTAGAAAAGAGTCTGACATCAACCAGTCATCTACGGAGTCTTCTTGCCAAGATTCCACTCACCACAGGTGATTGATGGGTGTCAGGTTCCTTTATAGGGTCGCCTATGTCACAAGGTCCCATGTGACTTTGACCTATGCATGCACATTATGGAAATCCAGGTACTGAATAATGTCTCTGGTGGCCAAAATGGAAAAAAAAAAAAAAAAANAAAAAAAAAAAAAAAAAACATCTCCAAGCAAATGTGAATGTCTCAAACTGTTCATACATGACCAGTTTAATGACAAGGTGACACCTGCCCACATACTACATGAGACATGTTCAATTTTGGCTCTACTTGTAACATCAATATGTCTAACAACCCTATTTGATTTTGCAAGTTCTCTTTGTGAGCCATGAGAAGACTATTTTTACCCCAAATTATTATGTGAACCTAGAAAACCTTTTTTTTTTTTTTTTTNTTTTTTTTTTTTTTTTTGTAGAGACAGAGCTCTTATACATAGTATTGCCCACTAGAGCAAACACTCATTTTGTAAACAGCATTACAGATCATCTTCAAGTTGGGTTAAGCTGCATACTTTTATAAAATCACATCAATCACTACAGTTCATCTTTAAATGATAAACAGATTTTGATAGACATAAGCCTTACTCAGCCCATCAATCGCAGAAATTAGGGTGAGTAGTATTCAAACCTCAGTATACTGGATGATATCATTAAAATCCTGGATCTGATGATTATATACACAGAATCACAGACACTACACTGGGGGATATCAGTGTCTATGGTCTAATCAGTCAAAGACTTTTTCCTCCTCTGAAGCTATAAGGCGAGATTCCCCATGGTGCAAAGTGAAGAAAGATTCTGGCCTTAGCCCTTTTTGTTCCAGGGCCTCTCTGAGACGCACTGGAGGCTCCAGGTAGTACTAAGTGAAGGCAAAAGAAAAGAAAGAGAGGGGGAGGAGTGGAGGTGGAGAAAGAGGGGGGAGGTGGAGTGAGAACAGAGAAAAAAAGAGTAACTTAACTGTCTTCATAAATACTGGCGCTAGTGCATGTTTCAGCCCTAAATCCCTAAATATACAACCCGCATGCATGTTACGTTACTAACAACCATTTCATAAAACATACTACTGGAGTGATACATTTTAGAATTTTTTTCCGAGCTTCCAGACTGCATTGGTTTCAGTTCATTCCAGTACGCTATAAAAAACAACTTGCAGAAACTTGAAAAGCGATTGAGGTAAGTAATTAATCACAGCGAATAACGATGTCTATTAAGTTTTTTTTTGTAACTCAAATTAACTGATCTAACACGGAGATACAATGTATGTCTCCGCCAGGAAATACAGTCTGAGGAGAAGACAGCTTTTACCAAGAAATTAAAATGACCTTCTGCAACTGTGCTTAAGTGCTAAAGGGTGAAACGTTGAATTTTAAGGTGGGTGTATGACCCACTTTGATTTTAAAAGGGGATTTGGAAAAATAACTGAAAAAGTAAAATACAGTTTTATAGTCCTGCGATAGACTGGCGATCTGTCCAGGGTGTGCCCTGCCTCTCACCCTATGACCGCTGGGATAGGCTCCAGCTCCCCCATGACCCTCAACAGGACAAACGGGTTTAGAAAATGGATGGATGGATGGATGGACGGTTTTATATTTTATATACATAAGTTTAAACCTGCAAAATTGGTCCTTTAAATAGGCCAGTTTTCGCTTCTTGCTCCTGGTTTCAGTGCTACTTTTGTTTGTTTGCTTCTGTGAGCTTTTCTCTAACTTTCCAAACATGGCAGTGAGCCAACAGCTGCATTAAAGCGTGTTAGCTGCAGAAATAGTCATGCAGCTTAACCAACAATGACACTTTTGTTTTCTGTTAGAGAACATAATAGAGTGCCAGAGCACTTTTGATATCTCTGTGACACACTCTCTGAATGGAGAGCCATGTACAGAGTGACGTTTTCAGCTACTCAGATTGATAATAGTAACCAAGGAATTATTGTAAATGAAAGATTGATATGACACCTGTATGGTGTCCTTTATTTCACCCTAATGCATGATTCAAATTTTTAATTCCTTTGTCCAGGCCAAACAACGTGCCCACATGTTCTCCTACCTCGTATGCAAGGGCGAAGGTTCCCCAGTGAATGGCCACCGACTGCTTGGCTTGAACGTCTTGGTGGATCTGAACAGCTTCTTCTGGATCTACATGCTGCCCCTGCATCACATCCCTTAAACACACACGGACACACTGATTTATATTTCCTGCGTTTTTACATGTCTGTTTCTGTCACAATAGCTTACCGGATGGTGGGGATAATAAGATAAAATAAAGAAATGTTGTGTGTTCTCCACAGAAAAGAAGAAGTGTATGTGTGTTAATTCAATACATGTAAATACAATTACAATAAACTTATTTGTACTAGATTAAGTATTTGTATTGCATGCTAAAGAGATTACAGCTGTGCATGTACCTGGGCAGGTATGCTCCAATGGGGATTGCTGCAAGGTCAAATGGCCCGAACCGTCGTCCAATCTCCTTGAAGGAGGAGCAGTAACCGGTATCACCAGCAAAGAAAAATCGATGCTCTGGACCCAAAACAGACCAGCTGCCCCACAAAGACTGAGAGAAAGAGGAAGAAAAAGAAACATCCAATGTTTAAAAAAAAAAAAAAAAAAAAAAGGTTTCACAGACTTCACCTGCTCTCAACTTAAAAGACAAAATGGTTTCATGATGAAGGACATTGAGGCAGAATTTGTCTAATTTTTGTTTTGCCATGATTAATAAAGCTTTGCTACAGATTTTCCCAGTTATCCACATTTTCAACTTCACGTGATGAATTTGAGACTTCGACATGAGTAGTTTTATCTTTTTTTTTTTTTTTTTTTTTTAATTTGACTAAACCTTCTGAAATGATGCTGTTTTCTTGGCTGGCAATAGCTAGAAAAATGATATGAATAAGTACACTATGAAAGCCCAACAAAAGTTTTAAGGGCATATTTTCTTTCCTATAAACTATTAAAATTTAGGAATCTATATTTAATAAATCGCTGAACCTTTTTATTTTTTTTTACCCTGTTATCATCCAGCGCAGTGCGTTTGCTCCAGTGCTGAGAAGGTGTGCAAACGAAGGTGACGTCATCGTGACCCGGGACACAGTTTTCCTCCCACCAATCCAGCTCCATCACATTCTCACAGCCCGTCTTCGCCAGCCAGTCCATCAAACCCAGGGGCACGAACCTACGAAAAAGATAAACAAAAAAATACACACACTCACACAACTAGAAGCACCGGGGCTGAAATCTTCTTGATCGCTTCATGTAACTCTTACAAAAGAGGATAGTTTCCCTTGAAATATAATTTGAATTGGATTTCTGTGTAATCACTAATGCTGACTGCACATCCGTCATCCATCCATCCTGCGTACCAGCGTAGCTCCCCTCCAAAGCGTGCGTTCAGGCTGGCAACAGATCCAGCATCCAGATGGTCGTAATGAGAATGACTGATCACAACGGCGTCGATCCTGGGCAGCTGTTGAGAGGATTTTTTGTTTATTTTTATCCTGTGTCAAGTACCAGATGATGAGGGTTTATTCTGAGTGACATCTGGGCAACAGAACGGAATATTAAAACACACGTAAAGCAATCTGACTATGTAATATAAATAGAATAATCAAAACCACTGGAATGAGATCAAATAAATCCTCATACTGAAATCTGACAAAATGTAAAAGTCAAGAAATCCAAACCTGTTCCACAGTGCAGGGCGGTCCTCGGTACCTTTTGGGCCCCATGAACTGGAACGGTGAAGCCCTCTGGCTGAAGATGGGGTCTGTCAGAATATTCAGCCCGTCCAGTTCAACCAGAACAGTGGCATGACCCAACCAGGTGACTCTCAGACCTGGATGGGAGTCGGAGAGGTCTGAGTTCTGGATGAAGTAGGGAATCATCACTGGGAGCTCACGGTCTAAAACCTGGAGAGAGTGAGAGAGAGAGAGAGAGGATGAAAGCAGCAAAGAAGGGAGGAAGAGGAGGTTACAGGGAGGAGAAAGGGGGAAACATGAGTGAAGGGTAAAAGCTATATTGTTAACTGGTATACTAAAATCGCTCTTTGAAGCACGTGAAGCCCGAACTGAAGTTAGCAATGTTATACTAAGAGCTATAAATGATGGAAGGTTGTGAATTGTGACAAGCGCCAAGTTTTTATTTACAAGATTTATATACCACAACCTTGTCAAGTATGGCCTTAACTCTGACAGGGTGAGAATCAAGACTTTTTGAGTATCAGAGTAAATGTGATGCTAGTTTTGAGCATCTGAGTCACATCATCTCTGTGGCAAACACACCAATCAACACACACAACTCAATAATTTCACAGAAAAAAAGCAATAGCCAAACTTGCTGAAAGTGGGTGATATTAAGAAGAGTAAAGATTTCTATAACTTTGGAAAGTTCATATTAAAAATAACATTTATTCCTGATTTTTATTTGATCAATAATCAAAGACAGCGAAGCCCAAAGAGAACCTGGAAATGATAATTATACTGTTTCACTCTAGTTACATACATCTTCATTTTTTAAATACACACCTCTTTACTAGTTGGCACATTGCTGTGATTTTTGTCCAACAACAAGAACCTGAGGAAGGTTGAGTAGGAAGGGAACTTCCATGTGGACCAGGGGCAGGTCCAGCGGCCATGTTTGTCCCGACAGGACTTTGTCACGTCCTCCTGCAATCAAAGTAAACAACAAACAGCAAGCAGTTTAGCCACTTATACCAGGCTTTTTTATGTAGTATGTGAGAGGAGGAGAAGTGGAGAAAATTTGAAGAGGCAGGGAAATGAACTAAGAGAGATGGGGGGAGGCAGACAGAGAGTGAGTGAGAGTGTGAGAGAGAGAGAGAGAGAGAGAGAGAGAGAGAGAGAGAGGTAAGAGAGAGAATCAGTGTTGAAAAATGACGTTTGTGGAGATGAAGAGGTTTAAGATGAGCTTGAAGAAATGGAGGACGTCAGAGGTGGAGGAGGAAATTTTAGGGGAGGTCATACTGTACGGAGGCATGATGGGAGGGGGGAGTTTTTACCTCCAGTCGGTAGTCCAGGCGGAAGCTCTTGCGGGAGGAGCGGGTGGAGCTGGTCTTTCTTGAGGTCTGAGGCTGAGGATCCACCTCTCCACCCTCAGCACCTCTCAGCACCTCATCATCCACCTAGATGGAGCATAATTACACACATATACACACAAAAGGTGAAGGAGCAAATCTGCATTCTGCCTATAAAATTCAATGTTTTATCTTCTAACACATTCATCCAAATGTAGAAGGCACGATTATTTTAATTTCTTGGTAAAAAGCTACCTTCTCCGGAACTATATTCCCTGGCGGAAATATACATTTTTTTCAGTGCAACTCTGTGTTGGTTAAATTAAGTAACTTTGACAAAAAAAAAAAAAGGTTTGGGTAGTGATGGATTAATTATCTCAAGCATGTTTTAAGTCTCTACAAGTTAATTTTAATAGCATACTGGATTGAACTGAAACCAATGGCAGTCTCGAAGATAGGAATAACAAATCTAAAATGTACTGCTCCAGCAGTATGTTTCGTAAAGTAGTTGCCAGTAATATAATGTGTATGTAGGTTGTATTTACTGGACTCAAACATGCTAAATTACCGGTATGCTCCTTTAAAAACCTGTTTTAGCAGAGTTACACTGTAATTTGACAAGCAATAGCAACAGCAGCAACACACATCCCCAGATAAATTGTGTATCTCATGCAGGTGAGGCATCGACTTTCACTGCGTTGCATCTCTCAAACCTGAAAGAACATGAAGGAGCAGCAAGCTACTCAGTGATGTGCTTTACCTCCACCAGGCCTCTTCTCTCCTCCAGCTCGGTCCTGCCTGACGTTGACGGCTTCTCCATGGGCTCGATACCAAACCTGAGAGTACAAAAGAGGCTGCTGAGAGTGTGCAGAATGTCACATGTTCAACCTGACAAACTAAAGTCACAAACCACAAATCTTATCGCTGATCTTTATGTTACTGTAAGAGCAGTGTTGTACATTGACCGGCTGACAGTTTCATCACCGTACTTTGCATAGATAGGCTCACACAGAATCAGGGATGTCAATTTTATGGCTTCCTTCTACAGTGAACTAAACTCACCTGCTGATCCCTGCACCTGAAGAAATGTACCTGACTGTGAACTAACATCAGATTTGTCACTTTCCACAAAACCTCATCTATTTCATCAGTTTTAACTCACCTTGACAAGTGTGACAGATTTCTTTTTTTTAAATCATCTGCACCTCTTGCACAGTGCAAATATGCATTACACATAACTACTGTGCATTATTGCTGGTGTTTATCAGCTGCCATTTTACTAGGCAAGGCAATTGTGAGATAAACTGTCGTAACTAACTCGTATCATTACATCACTACAATGGCCAAACCCACTCTGGCTACTTCCTTCTTGATATGATCCACCACAAATATGGCAGAGGAATTTCTCTTAAGCTGTGTGTTCAGCCATAAAATGAGCTACAGGCCTGTCTGCATGTATTTAATACAAATCCTAAAATCAAAGAGTGACTACAGAGAATCCTTCCAAAGCTGTCTGCAGCACAAGTCGCAAAACATGTGAGTGAAATAGACATTTTGAGAAATATCACAATATTGCTGGATACATAAATTAGTATTGCCAACTACAGTTCCACAACAGCAGGCGCAATCACAGCTCTTCCTTATCCTACCTTTATCCACAGCAATCAGAAAGCAGCACCCACCCTTACTAAATACTGTGCAACACACTCTCAATACACTCCTGAATGACTCCTACATGCACTTCATCAGCACGTAGCGAGGAGCCTCTTCAAGAAATGCTTGGCCAGATACACAGCATCAAAACAGTAATGCGTGCCCACAGTGCTCTTCTTTACATACATTAAAGCTATAGAGCGCCGATGATGCACTTGGCCCCATGAAAGGACTTTACACACACACACACACAGACAGCAGGACAACAATGGAGCTCTGTGGATGAGAACCAAAACAAAGATTGTTGTAGCCAGCAGCATTGCTGATGTGGTCACATCAACAACAAACACAGCTTCAAGTCCCTCTCCTCAAGTCCCTCCTTAAGTCATCTTAAATCTAATCGTTATGGTAATCCTAAGAGTCTCTTGTTTTTTTTGCAAGTTTCCTATGTGACCTCTGACTATTCACCTGCTTCATTTTATTACATTTCTGTCTGTAACTCCTATATATTTAATAAGACACATTTTTTAAGAATAATAATTTACCTCATGATGACATAAGCTTCCCAAACATTCTGTACATTCAGTGCAGATTAAACCCAAAGCTGAACTGAAGAAACAAATTAAATAAAAGTGATGCTTTTATCCATGTACTGTATATCTCAAACACACACAGACAAACACACATACAGACACACACACACAACAGACAGACAAGTGTCTAATTAAAAAAGTCGAGTCTCCAGGATGCTAAATACCTCCTATGCTAACTGATAAATACAGTCTGGACAATTCAACACAGTATCATCTACTTCCTGTTTACTTTTTTACGTTTTACAGCAACAAGACTTCAGCAACAATAATAAACTGGCTTAATATCAAGGAGAAGAATAAACTCTGGCTCTTATAATATATTTAACAGTATACTACAGCAACAGTACAGCAAAAATGTGCCCCTATGCTTAATAATATATTAAAGGCATTAAACTGCCAGAGGCGACAAGTGCGACAATATAAAAGTCTCGTCACGTCGTTTGGCTACCAAACAAGCCAATACGGCTAATTTTGAACCATCTCACAACTAGAATTAGTTATTCTACAGTTAACTTACCTGAAAGCTTGAATGCAGAAAAAAAAAACAGGACTTGAGTTACACCTTATTAGCGAGGAGACGTTTGTTGTATTTTAAGCTAACCTTAAACTTTACGTATAACGTCTTCATTTTTGGATATTTCCCCTGTAGTCTTGGAAAGTGTACTGTATACTAGTGTAACTATATGTTGGAAATTTAAAAGCGGCAGTAAAAGCAGTTAGTAACACATAATTTAGAGGTTAAGTCATGATGCTTGTAAGGATTATTAGTCGGTACCAGCTCAGTCTCTGACGTCAGTGGAAAAAAAAACAAAAAACTGATCACGTGACCGCTAACAGCTCTGGCTGCAGGCTTAGAAAAACTGAAACAATAAAATAAAAAAATCAAGTATTCATTTATGATACACGTTTATTTAGACATAATAATAATAATAATAATAATAATAATAATAATAAATAAAAGTGTTTACATATTAACTTCAATATGTTGCCTATAAGTCAAACAATTACATTTAAAAAAAAAAACCTTATTTAGCCACTTAAAATAAAAAAAATATCTGTTGTCATCCACAGCAAAAGTTCTGTAATCTGTGTGTGTAGCAGATCTGTTGTTTACCATCTTATGAGGAAAACAAAGTCAGTTTAAGTCACTAATAGTCATCTGGTTTACGTTGGACACTCGGAGATAGTATAAGTTGAGGCGGAAATTGTGAAATAACAGCTGACATGAAAGCACTGGCATGGAAACTGGCATGAGAGCATAAAACACCCACGGACTGAGAAAGACTAGTAAACTTAAACTTTATAGTGTTTTCTGTGCAGTACAAGGAAACAAAGATTGTCGGTACTCTGACACACTCTGCAGTTATGTGAAAATTTCAGACTTACCTTGAAGTACTCCTGAGTGAGGTCAGATAGAGAAAATTTAACCCAAATAGATCCACTACCTGCGGTCGTGCTGTGTATTTATAAAACTTACAACCACACGCCAAAAACAACTGCACGGCCCTGTGCAACACTGATTCCATCCTAGTTCCACGTATCTGATCATATTTACGTGGAAATACTGATAATAAAGGAGGTCAGAGCATATTATGTCACTGTATGCAGTTTCTAGGAAGTAGTTCCATGTTCGGACAGCAGGGGCTGATTGTAACTTCCTGACGAACTTTGCCAGATACCTTCAGGTGCTCTCGGAAATCTGAATTACTCTTCCGATTTAAACACAAGTCATAGTGCAAAATTTTTATTTTTGCACTATATTACAATCAAAGCATATTTCAGAGTTTAACTAAGTATTCATATCAGACACCGAACTAAACTATGAATGTATAACAACCATCTCACAAACTCTCCCATCCAAGTGAAATTTAGGAATAAAGTGGGTATATCTGTAAATTTTAGTGTGCAAATAAGTATTTATGTAAGCAGGTACAGTATATAAGGTGGAAGGTCGATAAGCTGTAGCTCCATGCATGATACTCAAAATAGAATCACATAGCGCCACCTTGTGGTTATATTCTGTTCCTTCACATTATTCATATGATACACAAACAAGCTTTGAAATAAAAAAAAATAGGAATAATAAATCTCAGTCTTTTCACGTTTAAAGAGAGTTATGATACTTCAAGAAGTCAAAGGCAAAAACAACATTACATTTGTACTGATATTTAATATTTAGACATGGGGCAACAGCCATTTTTACAGCACAATTTGCATAATTTATCAATACCTCCTGTATACAATCACAAAACCATGACAGTAGATTTTTTTTTCAGTTTACTTACAAGTGAAAAACCAGACAGGATTTACAAGCATAATCTTTGTACAGTCAGCATACATCATCAGTAATTTCAATAACTTTTTCTTGGTAGTTTTCCTCCTCTATAACATTTTGTTCTATATCTTTCTTTATCTCAGTCTTTCTTTTTTCTTTAATAATATCTGGACACAAAAATATGAACCACCAATGAAACATGCAACATTCAGCGTGAGCACATTTAAATTCTCCTGCAGCTACTTGAGTTGTTAGATAGACGTCTGTGTATTAGACTCTGGTAAACCTTCAGTGTTTGGGTAAATCTGGGTCCATATAGACAGACAGGTAAGGTAAATTCTCAGTCTATCTCCTGTACACTAATCAACAGAATAACAACCTTCTGTTAATTCTGTGATCAACACGCTTCTTTAGTCTGCTAAAAGACCTATTGCCCCCAAATCCCAGTATAAAAAAGATACGTATTTACAAGGTTGGAAATAGAGAGATGGCATCTATGGTTAGAGTGTATATAGACTTGGTGTGTATGTGATATGAGAGATTTAGAGTTGATATTTTTTAAACAGACAACACTTAAAAGAAGAGATATGCATTTAAAGCCGATGACATGCATGGGTTTTGTATGAAGATGCTACACACACAATGGGTATAAAAATGAAAAAACAAAAAAACAAAAAACACACAGTTTACAAGTGCAATTGTATCAGGTATAACATCTATGGATTAAATGTCATTTATTACTTTTTTTTTTTTCTTTTTTCTTTTTGGTAATTTTTCATAGATGTACTGGCAAACTGAAACTATTCAAAAGGGGAGTGCATAAAAAGATGGGAGTTGATTGAATAGGAATGTTTTCACCTTAATTCAAAGCCATGTGGAATTCAGGATCTGTATATGTAAATATCTCTGTGTGCGTGCGTGCGTGCGTGCATGTGTGTTCTTGCACAAGGGCAAAAAAAGTTGGTTCTCTGAGTTTCAGGCCCTCTAAACATTGTAAACAAGACTACACTGAGTATAAAAACAAAATTTTCCTCAACTTTTTATGTACACCTGACACGTAAACAAATATAATACAACATATGAAACTGTCTTACAGGCAATAAATAAAGATTCATATAGCAATAAAAAAACAACATATTAAAAAACATACAGTGATATCCATATTGTGGATGACATGCAAATACAGCAGTGAAAGACAAACAAACATTTTAAAATAATGCAATATTCTTCACCCACAGTGTCATATTCAGTAAATCATTTCTGGCTAGTCAAGATGCAGTTACTCCCTTTATAGTGTTGCATAGAAATCACTCAGATATTAATTGTAGTTTCACTGCAAAGTTTGACATTACTGAAAATATTAATGAAGCAGCTCTCGTGCTTCTTGACTCCAGCACAAACACAGGATGATCTTCCTCAAGATCTCAATAGATTTCTAAAGATGCAATATTTGAGATTAGTGAGCGACTTATCGACTGGTATAATCAAGACAACATGGATATGATCAGTTTACAAAAAAAAAACAAAAACGTTGGAACACAACATCAACATACAGTCTCATCTTCGAATGGAAAAAGTGATTTTCCATGGGACTTTTTTTTCCCGGATGACACACTAAGCAAGGTTTTTTCGGCACATGTGACAGGCTGTCATTTGCAACAATATCTTTTGATACTGTCATCATTTTCCTTTACCTCTCTACTTCCTCACCTTGAAAAATATCTCTGGTTACCTCATTTTTACCCCGATGATGATTTCAGTTTTACATTCTAAGCAGAAAAGTGCAAAGTACCACACAAGCGGGCATCAACTGCGCAGACAAATTAAAGTGTGACTAGAAATGTGCTCGGATCCCACAATGTACGACGATAAACAAGTAAAGGCTTAAAAGTCTGGTGGGAAATAAATGTCTGATATTCTAAGGGGGTTCATGAATAAATAAAACCTCTATGCCACAATCAAGACTCGATTGTCTGTGATAAAGATATCTATATCTATCTATATATGTTATAATCAATTTCCAGCTATGACATTTTACTTCACTATATACAAAGTGAACCTTAGAGGTGAATTTTTTTGTGCATTTTTTGTGGCACTGCATGCCAAATATATAGAATCATGCACACAATATATGTTGTCCAATTTGATATATAAATATTGATCCTTTATCAAACATAATCATTGTTTTTTTTTTTGTTTTTTTTTAATATANTATATAAATATTGATCCTTTATCAAACATAATCATTGTTTTTTTTTTTGTTTTTTTTTAATATAACTCAGTTTACAATTAGGGAGAGAAAGAATGGCGTTTGGTGTTCAAAGCAAACAAGAAGATGTTTTTATCATTAAACTCAAAAACGTGCTTGCAGAGGGATGTTGTTTAATCTCATTTATCTTAAACTGGAATGCTAGGTAGTGTGTTATAAAATATATTACGCTTTCCAGGATAGATTTTCATGTAACTTAAATAACTGAGGAGAAGACAAATGATAGAACTCTACATTAATATCATAATACAAAAATAAATAACAGGTCTCTTTAGCCGAGTCTTCAATATTTCATTCCCAAAATGTAAATCAATAAAACTCTGCAGGTCATAATAAAGCAATGAGGAGAGTCCATTTAAAGAATCTTTCATGGATAAAACATCTAAATAAATAAATGTACAAGTGTGTCCATTCCCTGTATCTATTAGAATTCATTTCTCTCTGTGTGAATGTGTGCAAAACTGTAAATTATTAATGTGCACATGTGTATGTGACGTGATGTGAACGTATGTAATACCTGGTTGATACGGCGCTTGACTTCTTAACTCATCACCGACAGCATGTTCTACTAAGCTCTGGCTACACTACAATGTATGTCCTGTAAACACGTGTTCATTTCCTGTAAACACATAACTACTCCTCTGAACTTCCCGTGTGACAAAAACCATTTCACACAGTTGCTTTTTCCTGCCTCTACCCAAACAAACAGCCACAGCTCAATCTATCCTTTCCCTGAAACTGAGATTGAATAAAGAGATATTGAACTCCCGTACCAAAACGGCCTTTCCCAAATCTCTGAAGAGTAGATCAGTGATGGAGATGTCAGACTCAAGCATGCTAAGATGTCCGATGCTTCTCAGGTTTCGTCTCCTTCTATGAATGGATCTGAGCGGTGCTGGCCAGCAGCTTGTGCCAGCTCACCACTCGCTTGCGTAGATCCACTTTGTCCAACCAGACATAGGCCTCCCCAATCAGCGTCTTCTTCATAAACTTGCCCCCATTGGACACCAGAAACAGCTGATGTGATGACAAAAAATTGAATGTGTTAATCTAGTCTGTAGACTGGTGTGAGTTTAAATATTAGCATGTTCATCCTCTTTAAAGCGGATTACTAAATAAGAATTATAGTTCATTAATGAACCACAAATAATCTGCATAGACACAGGCACGCCTAAGACAATGATTCTTATACAACTTCCCCTCTAGCTGCCATTCTGTGTGCTGTATGCCTGTTTGTGAGATGAGGGAGAGGTTACCTGCAGAGAATGTCCAGTGGGGTTCATACAGAAGCGGAAGGTTTCGTTGAAGGATGGCTCACGGTCGTGACGACAGACTCTGGTCTTCTTCTTGATGATCCTTTTCTGCGTGGCAATGTTCACCACGTAGAGCTTCACATAAAGATCTGTGGATATACACACACACATCAAGTTGATGCTATGTTGCTATGTTTGTGTCATTATTTGAGTGTGATTTTGGAACTGTGACCTTGTTTACACCATGTGAAACCATGGACTATTGGCAATAAAGGACAAACAGGATGTGATGTCACTTCTTGACCCCCTGCTGGCCTTTCTGAAGCCTGTGAGGGAGAATTTCGTGGCACTAACATTTTTTATTTTAGAACCAAAGTTTTGCTGAGACAAATTAATAGAAACAAGTGAAGCAGGAGACAGCAGGATGGCAGCCATTATGTTTTATATGGTTATAAACCAACATGAAGTTGAGACATCTGGATGCTGCCAGACTTATACAGACACATAAAGGCACTTGATGTTCATCTTCCTTATGACACAATTACTAAGAAACATTAAAGGTGATCTATTTGCTATTGTGACTATATCCTGCTGCTAAAATCATTTTCACATGTGGCAGAAGATGGGTTTGATGAATATTAGAGATTAAAGGAATTTTAAGTAGTTTTGCAGCCAGTCATTAGAGGGCAAAAACAGAACTCTTTCTCCCAAAACGTCTGTGATTGCCTGGAATGAAGATCTAATTACCCACATTGGTTCGAAAGTAAGTCGGAGGTGCATTGGGATATGAGAATATGTGCATGCTTCTCTATGTTTATGTGTGTATCTCTATGTGTGTGCATGTGTGTGATGTGAAGTAGTTCAAAGCTATTTTTCAGTACCAGGCAGGTGGTCTGGAGTCTTGAACTTGTAGGTGATGTTGCGACATTGGAGGATCTCTAGGACCAGGTGCTCGCCCTCCGTCTTCACCTCCTTCTTCAGAGCAATCTTTATCTCCCCCATTACCTGGGACTTACCTGGACGCACACACACACACACACACACACACACACACACACACACACACACACAAACACACACAAAAATAGTCAGCCAGTTAAATATTCAGCATATATGGGTCTGAGGTTGTTTCTCAGCTACAAAAAAATAATCTTATGCTTTTTCATCAGAGTATCTTACAGTATCTTTGCTGTTTCCTACAGTCATTTGAAAAGAGGCATCTACTTTGTTGATGTGAATGACCTCTACTGGGCACTAAATGTAATCACATCATAAGTGATCTCAAACGTGGTTTGCAAGCAGCCAGATTTATTTAACAAGGACTGGAAAAAGTTATGAGAAGCTCTGTCTTGCTGCCAGTTGCCTTGGCGACTGAATGAAAATGAATGGAAAGCTCTAAAGATGGGTCAACAAGACCCTGGCAAAACTGTAGAGTGTGTGTGTGTGTGTGTGTGTGTGTGTGTGTGTATTATAGGAGAGATGGATACTTTGACACATAGAGTCAACAGTAAGGAAATGACAGAGAAATAAAGAGATAATAAATCTGTAAAAATGTTTATCCATGTGCGTATTATTCTTAATTTTGACCTTGTGTAAGGGAGTTAAATTAGCCTTTTAACCATTTTCAGAGGGATTTTTTGCATCATTCCCTGCTGTCACCTTTACATTTGTCTGTTTATTATAAATTGCAAGTTTAAAGTGAGGAAAAATGAGGAAAATCAGTAGATAGAGTGATGAAAATAACTTGTTAAGAACACATCTAACCTTCACTGTCACTGTGTCCCATTGATGATTTGACTGCATCTGTCCCATTTGGGATCTTTCCACTAAAGAGAGGGGAAAACAACACGTTAGACATTCACACTACTAACTGACAGGTGCTGACAGGTAACTTTTCAGAGTTTAGCATCAAATCAAAGTAAACAACTACAAGGCTTTGTAACATTACTGAAGAGAATGAGGCAACTCACAATCGCGGCACCTGGAATATAGCACTGTCCACCTCGTTTGTCTCTCCGTCTTCATCCAATAAGCTGTAAGCGCTGCCGCTCAGGCCGCTGTCCAGAGAGGCTGCCGTGACTGGTGCATCACCAGATCTGTTGCTTGACCGAGCTGTTCAGAGATACGACCACACCCATCACGACACAGACAGGGAGAAAAACTGCACCTCTACCGGATCCAAGAAGGTCCAAAACAGAGCCAGAAGTTAGCATCTGAGCAGCTTAAAATCCTTCATAATAAACTTTAATGTTTGCATCTATGGGAAATTTACTAAAGACAAACAAGCCTGAATTGTAATGGTAGCACGCAAACATTGAGGACTAGCAAGAAGCATATGGACAAACAAAGAGTACTTAGAATTTTTCTCTCAGACAAACACAAGACAGAATAGACTCATATAAAGCATTAACATGAGCCACACAAATAAATCTAGAGAAATATCACACATATATGTTTATGTAAACACAAGACCAAACAAGAGGCACATAGACCCTGCTGACATTGTTAGTCATCTATATGAAAATCCTGAATATTAAATATAAATGTTAAATCTCAGTAGTAATCTAATCTTAATCTCACTGTTATTTTAGTTATGTCAGTTTAAGTTTGATATCAGGAGTTTATAAGCTGTTTATGAGAAAACCTTGCTTTCACAGATGTTTATTAAAATTGTTTATATATTCAACATATTGGATATTATTCTTAATTTAATGCAAACTATTTATGTTTAAATGTTTCACATTCCCACAATGTGATGTTGCTGCTCTCAAACAGGCGAGGCACTGTGAGTATGAATGATGTGAGATGTTTGAATGTGGTGTAAAAAAGGATCCATGCTGACACATTTTCCTCATTGGCTGCTCAACACAACAACTAAAGGATTAACTAAGCTCACTAATACCAGCTCAGTGAACCAATCTGGAGTCTTGATGCAGCGGATGTACAGTAGAAATGGTGAAAGCCTTAACAATGAATCATATCACAGTTGGAGACACTCATTTCCTGGTATTAGTGAACTGTGTTTGCAGCCGTTGAGGAATTGTGTCTCATTGCATGAGTCACTGATGATGTGGTTGAGTGTAACTTTCTCTCTTCCTATTTGTTTCATTAGCTTGTAAAACTCCCCTTTCTCTTTCTGCAGGTGTGCGTTAGTAGCATCCCATCCTCTCTTTCTCTCACTCTCTCTCCTTGCTCCATCAGTGCTTCAGTCACATGACAGAGAGGCGACTCTTGAGCAAACTCTCACCTCCGGTGGTCTCTGGCTTCTCCTCTGACACAGCTTTCCTGAGGGTCAGGTGTCTGCCGTCTGCTCTGCTCCCTTTGGCTGACACAACCGATGGCAGGGCAGGTAGCCAATCAGGCTGGGCTCTCTGAACGGTGAGCACGCCCACTACGCTGTGTCTGTGGTGCCTCAGTGAGAGGCGGCCTCTTTGGCCTGGATGGGAAGTGTTTGTATTTTGCAGGCGCAGGC
Organism: Lucifuga dentata; assembly: GCA_014773175.1. NCBI lineage: Eukaryota > Metazoa > Chordata > Actinopteri > Ophidiiformes > Bythitidae > Lucifuga > Lucifuga dentata. Next base: position 181,271 of record VXCM01000035.1, on the reverse strand, counting down.
CAGATGTCAGGGGACCACGCCAGGTAACAAAGGTCATGGGTTGAAGGTCAAGATGGAAGGAGGGAGGAGCAAGATGCAGATTCAGAGAGCGGTATATCTTCACCATGGAAACCAGTTTGACTGTCAATCACATGCAGCCACAGTGTGCAGTGCACAGTCGCCCGTCCCGCATGTCATTAAGGGGCGGGGTGTGCAGCATCTACTGAGGTGCATTGTGTGTCCCGTAGTTGTTAAAACAAAAAAGGGGGGTGGGGCATCAAATTGCATGCAGAGCCATCTTAGTGTTGGAGCTTCAAAAATACTATTGTTGTTTGTTAATAAAATGGAAATCATAAGGAACTCAAAAATAATAATTTTAATAATAATAATAATAATAATAATAATAATAATAATAATAATAAACAAATAAAACATCCTGTGGAAGGGGGTGGGGTTGTAACTTTCTTCTGTTTTACTGCTTGGATCAATAAGTCCAAAGTGTTTAACTTTTAGCTCATAGTACAAACCGCTCTTTGAACCAAGAACCAAAACTTTCACCTAAAGAACTTGCAGCTGATTTGAGAAACATGGTCATGTCACTGTCCTTAATGAATTCAAGGAACAGATTGTCCTGCTGTTCTTATTACAGATTTTGCCTTATGTTATAGTTTTTGTTTGCTTGTTTTTAAGGGGTTTTTTTTTTACTATCATACATCTGCTAAAGTAAAAGTGAGGCCTTGTTAAATCAATCATTTTGTTGTATTGTAATCTCTATTCAAAACAGCAAATTAGACAAAACCTAGCTTTAATATAAGTTAAAATAACTGTTTAGTGTCATGTTTAATCAATGTTAAAAAATACAATTTATAACCTGTTTGCTGTTTTTAATGTTTAACGCATTTAAAGTTTAGGTAGAAAAGCAATGACTTTGCCTATTTGGTTTAAACTGTGCTACGGTACAGGTGAGATGCTAGATCTACACACTGTGAGTACATACAGAAGAGAAGCGGTGAAGTGGACACACTGTGAATACAAGGGGGACCACAGGATATAAAGATAAGGAAAACTGAGAGTAGAAAGAAAAAAGGAATAGAAAAAAACTGAGTAGAAGGTAAAACAGATGAGTGCAAGGAGGCCATGCTGCGTAGGCTTTATTTGCGTCTTGGTTTACTTGGTTGGAGGCGTTGTGGCGGCTGCTGCTGTGGCTGCAGTGGGGCATCGCCCGTTGCTATGGCAGCACCTCCACTGCCTCCAGTGCCGCTCTCCTGATGGTGTTGCCGTGCGGCGCTTTTGCTGGAGCGTGAAGCGCTGCGTGAGCGAGAGTGTTGGCTGTGTCCGTGGCTTTGGCTCTGGCCCTCAGACGGGGAAGGCTTCGATGTGCCAGGGCTACTGTGAGATTTCTCGATAGTGGGAACCTGCATGTCTAAAACAACCAGATTCACCAAATTACCAAAAAAAAAAAAAAANCTTTTTTTTTTTTGTGCCACCTGTGGTTAATGGGCAGCCAGCTAGTTAGATATAGCTACCGTTGCCTATGATCCTATTAATTTGACTGCAGTTTCCACTAAACTTGGGAACATTCAAAGCCTTCCACGACCATGTTGCCTTCTGTGTTAGTTAGAGGAAAGTTAGAGTGAAGTTTAGAATAGGCCTCTGAGCTGGGTGAAATCATGGCAACCAAAAACACAGACCACAAGAAAGCAAAGCATGAAGCTGAAGCTACAATGGGTGAGTAAAACTGAGCAGCTGGTGATCTGGAAAGTTAGGAATGCAAAAAGAAAAAGAGGTGGACAGAGGAAGATACCAAGACAGAGGAAAAAAGTAGAAGAAAGACGTAGTGACAGGAAGAAAGTGAAAAGTAACCGAATAAAGCATAAGAGAGAGAAAAACAAAAGAAAGAGAGAAGGAAAACGGAAAAAGGTAGAAAACCAGGACAGTACAGAAGGTTGTTAGGGGATATTAGTGATAAAGGCAAGCAGGTGAGGGAATTTCATCTTGTCATACCCTTGGCTGGATCTGGAAAGAGCCCATGGCTTCGGCTCTTGATGACAGATGACTTTGGAGAATCCTGATTATCGTGGCCCGAGCCAGTTTTTGGGGAGGAGTGTTGTGAGGATGTTTTGGAGGAATGCTGTCGGCCCTGGCCTGAGTGGGAGCGTCGATGGTGGTCCCCCTCGCTCTGCTCCTTCAGGGGGAGCCATCGGGGGACATTGTCCAGCTGAGTGGAGCTGGACAGGTCAATGAGGACCTGATGGAAAAATGAAATTGAAAGAATATGTATAGGCATAAGGTGTATTGACACAGCAGCGAATCAAAGCTGTCAAAGAGGCTTACTTCTCCTAAGAAGTCATTAGAGGAGCACTTGTCATAGTCCCACACACTGACCTCAAGGGTCTTCTTCCTCAGCTGAAACACACAGTAAAATAGTTAACCTATTGTGCATGATCTTAGCTCACACAGCACAAGGTTCAGCTATTCCAGTAAAGTCAAATGAAACAGTTTCCAAAGGGAAAAAAAATGTCCATGAGCAATTGTTCTGAAGTTAGTAGAGGATTGGGGGATGATCCATGGACGCTTGGAAGATATGTAAGGTGGTAGACTATGCTGGGATGGTGAATCCTGAGTACAAATATATTTGTATGAGTGTACGCCCGAACATATACCTGCTCCAGATGGATATTCTTATAAATGACTGTCTGGTTCCACTCAGGGTTGAGACTCTTGCCTGCATGCTTGGACCTCCTCTTGTTTTCAGCACTGGGGGAACACATAACACACAGATACACAAGGTCTTCAACATTGCAAACAGCAGCACTGCAGTCTAGTGGACCACCACAACACATGAGTACAAACACTTGAATAGAGCACAGTGTCACAGTAGAGAGGGAATGAGTATGACGCACATTGTTAGCGGATGATACAATGTGACACTAGCTTGTGTAGACCTCTGTGCATGGATGGGAGGATACAACAAACGGATGTGCTGCACAAAAGTCAAATATTTTTTGTCCATCAAGTCATTTAGTGTCAAAGTCATTGATTAAAATCTTTGTGTCCTGAAACAACTGAAAAGTTTCACCAGCAAGAAGAGAAAGTTTGACTTGTTCCCAATGCAAGTTTTCAAAACCAAAAATCACAATATCTTGAGAGTACACAGAATAACTTAAACTTAATTTGGAAAATTTCTCAAGAAACTGATTTGCATAAGAAACAATAACTGACTCTGCTGACTGATTTTTCTACTGTTTTGAGGAAAAGATTTTGCAGACTCACTAGACCGGAATGAATGACTTGTTAATATGGATACTTTTTGCAGCCTGTTATGTTTGATATAAGATTAGTCGCTATGATGCAAGCATGTTAAAATTAATTTAGTAAAGCCAAGGACTGCCTATAATGGGAGATAAATGATGAATGAATGTGGATTGCAAAGCAAAATAACAGGATCGTGTGTTGAATGTGTTGGGGTATTCAGAGGTACAGTACAATGTTGGGGTACGTTACTGAGGAATTTTAATTACAATAATAGGGTTAAACTAAAGGGTGTAAAGTGCAATGTTAGGGTGTCAAATTACAATGGTTAGGAATGAAAACAGAACATCTATCTTGAAAACACAACTGTTATTGGGGAAAAGTTTATACATATAAAGAGATGGACAGATGTTGATATTAAGAGTTTAAAGTGACATTCAGCTGTAAATTAAATACATCTAAAGGTGTGGGGGAACATCATGAGAGTATGGGGATTGTTCTTCGGTGAAGGAAGTTAATGGGTCTGCAGTAAGTGACTTAAATCAATGAACTTCCAATCAATAAAAAAAAAAAAAGAAAAAAAAAAGCTGACTTTACCTTGACCGACTGACAACCAAATTTCAACCAAAACAGAACCAAAGGACCAATGTATAACCATAGTGGGCAAGTCACATACCTGGCATTCTGGACAACCATGACCTGACTGAGGGGTCCAGCATGCATTAAATACAGAAAACAACATACAATAGTCAGAGGGAGGGNGGGTCGAAGAGTGTCACATGGACTGTGTGTACGTGTGTGGGAAGGGGAGAAGATTATGTAGGTATCGGTTTAGAACTCCGTCCGCGATGTGAGACAGTCACAGGGTGCTGTAGTGTTCTGTGGTGGACTGAGTTTTGCTTTAATATGTCATGGATTGCACATATGTAGCATGTAAAGAGGGCTTTCAGGTGATGTAATGCACCTGTAGCCAAGGTCTGCAGCTCATGGGCAAAAATGGATGTGAACATCAAACTGAATTTTTTGATGATTTTGTCACCTGAAGAGAACTGATCATATTTCTGCTTATATATGATCTAATTTATGCTAGCTTGTTAGCATCTGCTCAGCTAACACCACTATTTTAAGTTGTAGCTTTATTATAAGCAACTGTAATAAGCTTGCATTGAAGTATTATAACAAATTACTGAACATTCAGGCGAGTGTGTTGCAGTCAGAATCTTTTGAAATGCATAAATGCTTTTGCATCTACCCATTTCACTGCACGACCTCCATGTTGCTCCTAGGCGATTTATGATGCAACTGAAAAGCCTCTGCATGGATTGTGGTTGATGCTCTGATAGCTTGATTATTCATGTATACACACAATTAGCATATACACGAGCATGTGTTTGTGCACAGATGGCTGCAGGTTTGCAGGTGCTGCTATCAGGATCTGCAACTCTCACTGCACCTTACCCTAATTTTAACCCTAACCATGATGACGTGGGCTTTATATCTGCCTAAATGGCAAACTGAAGAGCTGTAAAAGCAGCAGCTACAACCCCACAGCCATATACTTCACAGTATTATTGCTTTTATCTGTAATGTTCAACATTAAATCTTGAGGGATGCCATACAGCACAGAAGGTGGGTGAGTCAATTACATTACAGTGCAATCACAGTGAGAAAGGAGGGAGTGTGAATCATATTACAAGTAAATATGAGAAGTACTGATTTTGACTGAAGTCACACCTGGAACACCCATCAACAGGGGCAACGTCAACCTCATATCATTTACATAATGTGTAGGTTGTTTGGCAGTGATAAAGAGCTGCTACTGGAATTACATTTATATAACATATAACATTTGATGAACCTGATGTGTGGTGCATTGGTGTGATGGAATTGATACCAAAAAGGCCATGTGCTGCACACTGAAAGATGTCATGGTAAGACAAAATCAATTAGAAATCGATTTTAAAATGAATGGAAATTAGCCTTTGTAGCCTGAATGTCAATGGGAGAATCTAAGCATGTGAATTATGTAGATATACTCATATTCCTTCTACAAAACTAGCTAAAAATGATGAAAACAATCATAATCTAAACAGTTATATCTCACCATTTTTTTTCTTTCTAATTTTGTATAATTTAACCGATACTGAAATGTTTCTCAGTTTACTTGGGTTGTATGTAGAGTTTCATACTCTTGACTCACCCTCTCCCTGGTAGGAGATACACTTTAACAAATGGGTCAGAGTAGCCATTATTGTCCCGTGGGGCAAGATTTCTGGCCTGAAGCACATGAACAATTAAGGTGCCCAGTTGCTTGTCGTAGTGGATTTGAAGCTGCAAAAATGAAGCACAATAGATTCAAATATGGAGAGAGAACAAACAGAAGAAAACTGAAAACGAAGGAAAAAGTAATTACAGAAAAACTGAAAAATTAATTGTTTCTAAAATACGGAGGATTTACTTAATGACCATAATTATACTTTAATCTTCCTTTCTTTTCAGCTGAGAACAGACCTGTATCTCTCCGGAGATGGGATGAGACTGGGTCTTGACCCCCTCTGCAGTCTGTAAAAGATGAGCGCAGCATGCTTAGATTCTGCAAAAGTCTGTAGGTGGAGACCTGAGTGTTTACTGGTGGGTGTTTACTCATGCTGCACACTGTGTACTGTGCTGTGGGATCAGTGCGTTTATTTATGCAGTTGCAGTGAAGTTGCATAGTGCTTAAGGCTTCAGAAAATGTTAAGCTACGAATCAAAATCTCAGATCTGATGCATCACCACAACAGTGCCTTTATTCATTCTGGAGTCATTTTCACTCCTTTTGCTGTTTAAAACCACAGTTCTTTGTTAAAAAAAAAAAAAAAAAAACTACATAGAGATTCACTTGAATATTCAAATGAAATGTCTTTGTTTAGTGAAATTATTTTTTTGCATTCCGCATGGATTCACCTTGCTGCTGTGGCGTTTCTTGCTGACGGAGGGTGAGCCTGGCTGACCGGGGCTGGAGGTTGCTGAGGTGGTGATGGGCAGGCCAGTGGAAGAGGTAGAGGAGGCGGGAGGAGCCTGCTGCTGTGACACCTTCTGCAGCTCAGCTGCCAGCTGCTTGGGGTCAACACCTGGAGACCTGGGGGGTCTGTCGCCTGGGAAGGTCACACATGCAAACAGATCATCATTAGAGTAGCTTATGAAAACGCCCAATGCTTGCAGATGCAAGTACTGATAAAGGCATAAAACTAAAGACTGATTTTAGCCTCTCTCATGAAACAACTGTTGTAGTTGATGCCAGAGGGAAGGGAATTATTCTCTCATTTTCTCTACCCACAATTCACCAGATGCCCAGGCAACCAAACAAACATCCTTCTGGTCACCAATCTGTTTCTTTACCTTCTGGGCTGTACTCCACAGAAAGATACATGGCAAAAGAAACCATGAAAAATCTTAAGTTTGTTATCAAAGCGCTGCAGCATTTGAGAACAGTCTAGCTTATATAGAATGGCTTAGTGCAGATAGCCAGGAAAAATAGGCCACAGATGATGCATGGCAGAACTTGAGAAAGGACAGAATCATAGACGAAAGCAATATGAAAAGAAGGTGTATAAAAAATGGCAAGAGATGAGACGTAATTAAGAAGCAGTGAAGAGGCTGGGTGAGAGTGGAGATGAAATGAGAATAGCCACGACATGTTGAGGCTGGAATCAGAGAGATTGCTCACCTTTGCTATGCTCCTGAAAATCCAGGTGCTGGGAATCCTCAGAGTCAGACAGCATGTTGAGGTCACTGAAAAAAAAGAGAAACATACAGTATATCATTCTGAAAATAGAATAAACCAGAAAAAAAAAAAAAAAANAAAAAAAAAAAAAAAAACTGCAGATGAAGATGGGACTAATGACTCAAAATCATTAGAACAATTTAATTAATTCATTCGAATGAATTAGTAAATCGTTCAAATGAATTACTAATTTGTTCAAATTATTTACTAATTTACAATCCAACCATGAAAGTTTTATTAACTGCTTATGAAAATTTCATTTTTTAGGGCTCATCAAACATGACAAATTTAAGCAGTCGCATGTCTGTGCAAGGGCCTTTGGAAATGAATTAATCCAAAATACTACAGTAAAAAAAAAAAAAATTNTTTTTTTTTTTTTTTTTTAACTACTTATGAAAATTTCATTTTTAGGGCTCATCAAACATGAGAAATTTAATAATTGACACAAATCAAACAATCCCACAATGGAATCAAGCATCCAATCAAACTTTCTGGAAAGGAGGAAGCCACAAGCCTTTAAAATGATTGCAATAAAATGAAGAAAGACAAGAGAAATTTGGAGCAAGAAGTTTCCGAACTTATTGGATTAGTTTGGAAACTTTGGAAACTAGTTTTTTATAATTGTACAGCACTTTGGTCATCTTTGTTGTTAAATGTGCTTATAAATAAATTGACTTGACTTGATTATTTCTTGTTTCTGCACCATCAGCAGCAGCAGCAGCAAGGGAGGTGAAAGATGAGTAATCAAGGTCCTCTGACTAGCTGTGACTTTAGTTACTTACAATTAACTTTAGTTAAATTGGTCATTTCATTATTTCCCAGTTACTGAATTGGCAAGCTTAATTTTTGCTCGAGACAAAGTAAGATGGATTTGAGAGTGATGGTGGGAGTATGAGAAGGAAGATAAAAAGAAAAGGACAAACAGGCCATTGTGAAAAGAGGTGGGATTGAATATAGTGATGAAGGATACTCACAGTCTGACACACAGTTCTGCCTCGCTGCACTGCTGTCCCACAAGCCCTTGTACCTCTTCATAGGTCTTCCCTGTCAGAAGAATACCATTCCACTCCAGGACTTGCATTCCTGTACACATTCATTTGCACACATGCATCCACAAAAAAAAAAATATAGAACAAGGATTATCTATTGACTCCAAATCTGTATACAGTAACATCATTTCACATCAAATCAAAAACAAAGTCTGATTAAAGTAAGGCGTCGGCCCTTTATTTATACTAAATTCAACCAGGAAAGCTGGTAAGAATCCACACAGCACAGCACAGCAAACCTACTCCATCCTCCACAGCACACCCTGCAGCCTGGCAGGACTTACACAGGTTGAAACAGCTCAGGAGGGGCTTCTGTTTGCGTCTGTACTCTCGAGCTGCATGTGTAAGTAACAGGGAAGCTACTGTAGTTTTACCTTGATTAAATTGGATATATTCCTTGCTTTTGTATTACAGTTTGCACTCAAAAAAATTAGCTTCTAAGCAATCCGGCCAACACGCACTTTGTTGGATTTAACAGCATTTCTCCATGTTCACACCACTGAGAGAGAGTGAGACGCCATGTTCCCACGAGTAGAACCAAAGCACAGCTCAGTGCGGATGACAGGGTTATGGGTGTTATCATGGTTGAATTGTCAGCTCGGATAACAACACCACAGATGCATCACGACTCTTGGACTGAAGTGATCATGATTAGTTAGAATTCTTTATGTAGTTATGTGATTGGAAAGGCTGGAAAATAATAGATAAGGCAGTGCAAGATTAAAGTAATGGGTAGAGCAGCGTAGAGTAAAGTTGGCTAGAGGTTTAGACGAGAGAGAGAGAGAGAGAGAGAGAGAGAGAGAGAGAGAGAGAGAGAGAATACAAACTGGTAAAGGTAAGAAACAGAAGAAGAGCAAACAAGAACGGAATGCGTGAACCAATTGCCCACACTCAAACATACACACATCCACAGAGCAAAGACAGATGAATCACACACTACACAAGGACTAAAGGCTGTATTTCTCTCTCTCTCTATATATATATTTCATCACACACGCATCACTGGTGTGGCAGCTTCAAAAAGGTCGAGATCACGGCACCACCAATTTTCCTACACCCTTAATGTGGCTCAGCATAGAGATGAAAGGGGCCTATAGACTGGGAAGATGAAAGGGTTAACGTGAAATCAATAACACCTCATGAAATGTGATACTGTTAATATACTACACACACACTTTATCCTGGGTGGTGTCAGTGAGAGGTGTATAACAATGAAATCATGGGTTCTATATATGTAGGTTAGCACATAGTGGCTACTGACTTGATCAAACAACTCCAAAACCTTAAGACCTCTCTACCAATCTCGAAACATACTGTGCTTATCTACTTATTTAAGATATGAAAGTGACATGAACATGTGTGCAGTTTCATTTTGTGAGAGAACGTACCCTCAAGAATCTTTCCTGTTTGTTCTGCAGCTCCACCAGGAAGGACTTTGGCGACATAAGCACCGATGTCTCCATTACTCCCTGGGACCTCTTTCCCTCCAACTACACGGATACCAAGACCATTTCCTGGTTAGAACCAAAAACAAAGACAGGTGAGTGATACTTAGCTGAAAAGACATAAATCTGATCATCTTATAATGTCTTATATGGGCATTATTCATCTTTTTTAAAGTGCATAGACAGCAGAACAATCATCACACATGGATCTATTATTTTTACATATCTTACCTATCTGTATAAACAATCTTTTAACACAGAACTAGAACCTTCTTCCCTTTATCAGCCACTTAAACATGATTATGGAGGCAAGAACAAAATGACTGAGGCAAAATGAATCAGCTTTAGTACACAAACTGTTTCCTTTGTGTGCCATTTGCTAATTGCCAAAGATAATCCTGTCTGTGAGGGACACGCCATTTTGAGCTTGGCAATAACTGATGAGCATGGAGAAGAACCAAATCAAAAAGGAAGCCAGGAAATGAAATGTCTGCGCCTGAAGGAATGGTGTGATGGAATGCAGTCAGAAGAGGGGTGACGTGCCAGTTGGTGGACATTTTGCATAAAGAGCAAGTAAGTAAATACACTATGATATAAACTTAACGATACATTACAATCAATATTCTGTGTATGATTTGTTAATCACTTATCATGAAAATGCTGTTAAATTAAAAAAAAACACTTAATGCCTATTATAAAACAGCAATGAAGACAAAATCTATTGTTATTATCATGCTGTTGCTGACGTTATTTAATAAAAATGAAAGTTGTGGTAGATTCACCTGAGACGCTGCGGTCTTTGGGATCCCTCTGCAGTTTGACCCTGAGGTGAGGGAAGGGGTAGTATGGCCCTTTACCCTGTGGCCCACACACACACACACACACAAAGTCAGATGTTATGTACACACAAGGTACATGGATGCAATACTGTGTGCATGAACCAGCTGAGCGTGTGTAGGTATTCAAATTTGTTTACTACTTATAGTGTGTACCTCATCACTACAATTCAGTGTCTATAACTAGTGTGTGTGTGTGTGTGTGTTTGCTTCACCTGTCTCTTTTCCTGTCCGTTCTCTGACCGTCCATCTCTCGGTTTATCAAACCAATCCGTCTCTTCTTGTCTAAGGTGGTAGGCTTAAAGTAAAAACAAGCGTCACTTCAGGACCAATCAGAAAACCTGTTCTTTTCATCCTATCGGAGGACTCGTTTAATTTGTGACAGGACAATACTATTTTGTGGTGGGGACACATACAAGAAATGTGCAAGTACTAGGAGAAGTGTTGATTTGGATTATTTCACGTTCTCTTTAAAAGATAAAAGGATGCCAAGGAATATAAAAATTTTAAAGGTATAGTAAAAAAAAAAAAAATGTTAGTTTAGTGAGACCAAATAAAATTAGTATTACTATATATAGTAGTACAATGTAAACCTACAGTATAGAACAGTGATTATTTTTTTAATGAATGTAAATGTTGGGTATTCTATCATTATTCTCCAGTACTTATGAGCCTTGTCCAAAACATATCTTAGATTTGAATAACACATTTTTGCATTAAGGACTATTTGTTTTTATCAAAGATTTATATATATATATATATATATATATATTTTAGAAATTTGTTTTACAAATAACACATCAAAGTGTCCTTCATGATTTGTTGAATGCCTTAAACTTCCCCAACATTTAGTCATCATTGTATGGATTTGACTTCTTGTGCACGTTAATATGTTAGCTAATGAGTGACTGGAGAACTGAACTAATACTCTACCATTGGCTGCATCGTCTCTGTTCAAAGCCACCAGGGAATCACTTAGGGCTGGAACCAAGGCAAATGATTTACGTTGAATAATGCTGAGATCCATGTGAATATATGTATATTCATGTGACAGGTAGTAACGCTGCATTCAAGACAACTCGGAACTGGGATCTTTTAAAATAAATTCTCAACAATGGCATCTTTTTTTAAAGCCTAAACTTTGGCAGTTTTTGTTCAACTTAGAAACTTCCCAGTTCCAACCTGTTTTGTCAAAAAACAAACAAACAAACAAACAAAAAAAAAACAACTTATAAAACACTTAATATTTTTCTATCTGATGGTCCATTGCATCAANCAAAAAAAAAACAACTTATAAAACACTTAATATTTTTCTATCTGATGGTCCATTGCATCAATGTAGTTCTGTTTCTTGCTGAAAGAGAACACTGTTCCCTGCAGTTTACAATAAGCAGGGTCCTGTTGTAACAATGAACATGCTTGCTATAAATGAAGAGAAAAATGGGAGAAAATGCAAAGAAACAGCTGAATTATGCTGCTGATTACACCAGAATACCAAATGTTAGCTTTGTAATTTGTAACTGAATTTTACCAGTTTTTCAATAGTCAAACTACTGAAAATAATGAGCCCAAATAATAAAGTATATTGCTGTGAATGAGTTGAGGCATCAATACATTCAAGAAGTATACAGATAAAAAAAAAAAAAAAAAANAAAAAAAAAAAAAAAAAAATCAGAAATGCATTGCATGCAATGTATGTTACTGATGCATTACATTACATGCAAACAAGTATTCACAGCAAGACATGCAAGTTAAGTTTTTATATTTATTATACATGTATTAATTAGTGTTGCAATCAAATAACATGCATTTCAAACATTAAAAGATCAAAATTCCTGTACGGATATCTGCAAACTCTCAACGGGCAGGATCTTGCTCTGTACTCTTTATTTCTAATTCTCAAGATAATGAGATTACTTTCTGAATTGACCTACAGCTTGATTTAACAACAATTCAACTTTAACCCAAAATATGTATCTACTCAAAATTATAAAATATACCAACAATGTCCAGCATCCACATTATGGATCAACTATTCTACAACCTAAAAATATAATACATGTACTGCAAGCTATCCAATTACTATATAACTGGGATTTTGGAAGAATAATTGCAAAACAATTGGTTAAATTGACAAATCCCACACCGGTTATGTCAATTTTGGAAAAAGTGGAGGCACTTATTTCATAATGTTCTTTGTAAAATCTGACCTGAGTTTTGAAGGATTATTCTGCTATTGTGGCTCAAAGTCTTGTGTGCCTTAACAAGCAGGATTTGAAAGACTATGAAAATCTTCTTTAAGACTTTAAGCACAAAGCCCTATTTGGCAGTGTTGAAACAGCTTCAAATGGCATCACGCTCTAAATAAAATACAGGCTGCCACAAGTGAGATATTGCTATTCAGAGAATAAACCCTCCCACACGATGTAGCTGTAAGAGGAAGTTATTCTCTATGGTGTATGCAGTGACCTAATATGGGAAAATGTTACATAATATCAAAAAAGTAGACATGCAGATACAAACAGAAAATAGCATAATGGACAAAGGCATGCATGCACACCAGATCAAATATATTCACAGAGAAAGATACATTCACAAAATTTAAAGTTAAACACAAAAAGTGACAACAGACAACATGCAGACTTGCAGTAAATACACGGCAGCAAACTATCACGTGCATTACTTCTAAATGCATGCAGGATATACCATATCCAATGTGACAAGTCTGTTTTTTACCTTCGCTGTCTGACATGGTGCCTTGAAGGTCATCCAGCAGCACATAACCCCTACCCCTCGTTGGCTCCTCCCTGATATGCTGCTGCTGGGAGTCCTGCAAGGACAGGCAGGAACCAAACTGGTCCCTTGAATCAGCTGAAATGGGTGGCAGAGGTCCTGCTGATGCCCGGGCCATGCCCATAGGCTGCCCAACAGGGCTCAGTGGACTCTCTTCCTCTGAGTTCTGGGCTACTATCGGGATTCGACCACGGCCACTTTGCACAATAGGTAGACTGGTCGGTTTGGTGCGACCAGATGGGGTTTGGAAGCTTGACCCGTCCCCAGATGCTTCACCGTCACCCTTAAGCCTCAGGGAAGAGCTGGAAGGGTCTCTTTTGATAGACAAATCCAGACCATAGCAAGACGTAGGCCTGGATGAGGGTCTTGAGCGACTACCGCTAGGATAGGCACTGTCCAAGCCCAAACTCTGGCCCAAATTTAGTGACCCAGCCAAGTTGGCACCCAAGGTAGAACCCAAGTATCTTTGTTGCTCTGCAACATTCTTACGTAGGCCAAAGGTAATCTCATCTTGCATGAGTCGGCTTGATCTTGGTGACCCACTGCCAGACCCCAGATAGCTGGTATAGTCTGTCTCCAAAGCTCTACTGTCTGTAATGGAGGAATACTTGGAGGAGATCTTAGGGTCTAATAGTGGAGACTTATGTTTTTGGTACAACATAGATGCTGGGAGTTGTTTAGCTGCCTGCTTCTCTAAAGTAAGTCGACCAATGCTGTACTTCTCTGACTTTGGATAGTGTCTTTGGGAGTAACTAGAGATGCCGGAGCTAGGAGTATAGTAGTGGTGGGAGAGACCTGTCAGTTGTTCCAAGTTTTCTGACCCTGTACTTCTTCTAAACTCTTGCTTCAGCTGCTGCTTCAGTAATTTCAACTCATAGGGCTCCTCCATTGAATCCTCTTCATCAGGAGTCTTTCCAAAAGCGTGGAGTCTGGAAGTGGATCCCAGGTAGTCAGTAGACCCCAGCTCTGCAGCACTCCTGCGCAGAAGCTTCTCTGCCTTAGCAAGCTCCCGTTCAGCCAGGCTGTAAGACGAAGATAGACCTGTAGAGCCCTTGGCTAGGTCTGCAGCATCCTCCAGTAGCATGTAACTCCGGGGTGTGTGGTGATCTACGTCTGTGTAATAGGTATCAGAGACAGCCGACATGGGGGTACCTGCTATGCTTCCTACTTCCAAGGCTCGGAGGTCAAGGTGGTTGCCATATTTATCATACTTGACTCCGAGGTAGGCTGACGATGTGGGATCAGGCTGTCGACTGATCACATCATATTTAGTTGCATCCAGCTCTGAGAGAAGGGCTGCTTGTCTAGCTGCTTTCTGCTGTAGTAGGAGCATCTGGTGGTAACTTTGCTGCTGGGCACTAGTTAGCGAGGGGACAGAGGAGTAGATAGACTGAGACTGGTAGGACTGGGGAGTCTGGTACAGAGATTGCTGGTATTGGCTTTGAGGGTACTGGTACTGGGCGTATTTTCCATATTCATGCTTGGTTTGTGGTGGGACAAATTCATCCAATTCTGACTGTGTTGCTGTCCTGGGATGTTCAAGACCATGACCTTCAATCTCCTCATCTTCACCACCTCCTCTAGTCTCCCGGATGTTGCTGACCTCACTGTCTGACATGTAGTCCCTGTCCTCAGCAACACTCTGCAAATAAGCTCTTTCCCTCTTCTCCCTCTCTATCAGTAGGGCATCTTTTCTACGATTAATGCCCATCTCCAAGTACCGAAGCTTAGCATCAATCTCTTTCTCCTCTTCATCTAGCTCTGCCTGTCTTTTGCGGAGCTTGGAAGACTCACGCTCCACAAGATCTAGCTCACGATCAATGTCTTGTAGGATCTTGGCACGTGCCATGTTAGAATTGCGGCACATTCTCCGGCGGGCAGAACCAGTGCTGTATGCTGTCTGGCCACTGGCAGTTGATTCATCCTCTGAAGGTGGGTTGGGGAGAGTCCTCTTCACCTTCTTTTGAGTACCTGTTGGTGTGCCACCCGAGCCTTTTGCCTGTGGGAAAAGCAAACAAGAGCTATTCATTAGCATTCTAGGACTTCAAACCGTTTCATTTTTCCCAAAGCAACAGTCCTGATGATTATGAACTGCGCAGAACTAGAAAAACCACTCTGAAATACATTACACACATACAATTAACTTGAGATATTTTCTAAATTGTGCATGATTTCAGTTACGTGAAAAAATTAAAAAATGAGAAAGGACATCAATTCTGACTGTAACATAATTATTAAATCATGACTGTAGGTTATGGTCTAAACACAGTGTATATGAGTGTATGAAAGCATAGTGGAAAACACAGTTTATTGATCACCCTTTATGCTTCCCAGTAAGATATGAACTATTGCCGATAATATTACCCACTGCCCTTTAAACTGATTCTCCAAAGTGTCATCTTAAAAGTAATTTATATATACTGAGTCTCGATGGCTTGATACTGTCCTGCAACCTCAGATCATTGCCCATCCTTTTATGTATGTATGTGATTTTCAACAGTGAATTGCCCAGGCAGAAAACTGACTTCCATGTCCCACAAGGACCAGGAGAAAAGAAGATTAAGTGGGTATGTGTGACCCATTCAGTTTTTAACCTTTATGTCCAACCACATCTCTGAAAACCAAAATTAATTTGAACTTTGCAAATAGCACGTGACTTCTAATGTTGCACATTACACAAAATATCATAGACATGCAAAAGTCTTAAAGGGATACGAAAGAATTTATGTTTTGTAGAACTTTCTGATTAATATTATATTCAATATATAAACAAATGAGCATTTATTAATCTTGCCAATATTTCCAGCACAAACAAAATTACAATTGAATGCTGTAAAAATTAAGATCCCATTATTATCACAAAATGTGGATAACAGAAAATATGAATGATGATTCTGAGTCTGAACTAAGGAAGTTAATGTTAGGGAGGCTGCTCAGGTACTCTTGCACATCTACTGCATTTGTCTGAGCCAAGTGATTATATTTAATGACAAACAATGCACTTGCATTTACATCAGTTGTCACTGGCTGCTATGCATGATTGTGGCTTTAAATGAGTTCAGCGCTCACCCCATTAACCTGATTTGTCTCCCTCAGATTTTTACCTTTTTCCAAAATTAAATAAATATTTTCTTTAACAATAAATAAACCCATTGCTGTACCATTGTTAGCCAGTGTCCTTTCATATAGCTGTGAGTTTTCCCTTAAAGTAATACCAATAGTACTTACAGTGTAGCTATCACCATACTGGGTACCAGATGTTGCCTTTTCTTCTCCTGGGCTCATGGGCTTCGGGTCAGACATGGATCTCTGCATGGCTTTTGGTCCTCTAGGACTTGATGGAGAGGCTTTGGATGGTTCAGTGCTTCCTCTTAGCTTTTGTGGGCTTGTATCACCCAATGATTTATCATAAGATACAAACTCAAGGGATTTGCTTGGAGATATGCAGGGGGATATGGGAGAATATAATACATTGGGAGATTTAGGGGGTGCTTGAAGGGTGGAGGACTCAGCTGTCAGGTTAGGAGACTGGCCTATTTCTAAGGGGGTGGGTCGTTTCTTTGGTGAGGTCCTTTCAGAATCAGACAGCTCCATTCTAGTGTCCAGTCTTATATTCCCCTCTGAATCAGTTTGTATAGAAATCTCAGTGTGGGCTTGAAGAGACATGTCTGACTGCCCACCCCTATCTCCCCTAGCAGTGCGAGGCCGGCGCCGGCCTCTGTTCTGTGCTTCCCACTCCTCTTGATCCTCATCATCAGTCTGCACACAACTATCAACACTCTTTTTAGCGCTTCTCTTTTTCCTCCCTGTGTAAGCTTTGCTGACTGTTTCATCCTCTTCATCTGTCTGGCACCCACTATCCGTGATCTTTCGTGCAAGCACTGCACCATCAGGTCCTAAGATAATCGCCTCCTGTTGGCCATGCCCTGGCAAGTCTCCACCTGGGTACATCTGTCGAAGCTTTTGCTCCTCCAGTTGTGAACGAAGTTGTTCTTGGAGT
The DNA here is from genome assembly GCA_014773175.1 of Lucifuga dentata. Classification (NCBI taxonomy): domain Eukaryota; kingdom Metazoa; phylum Chordata; class Actinopteri; order Ophidiiformes; family Bythitidae; genus Lucifuga; species Lucifuga dentata. The sequence goes on along the minus strand of VXCM01000035.1, from coordinate 164,152 downwards.
CTCTGAATCTGCTCAAGCTGCTGCTGTTGCTGGGCATAGGTCTCTTTTTGCATTAAAAGATGAGCCTGTCTTTCTTCTTCTTGTTGGGATAGAATCTGCTGCTTCATTGCTTGCAGCTCCTCCAGTTCCTTCTGGACCAGGAGCTGCTCTTGCTCACGGAAACGCTGAATCTCCTGGCGCTCCCACTCTAATTCCTCAGCCAGACGTTGTTGCTTGAGCTTCTCCATCTCCAGCCTCTCACGCTCTGCCTGATATTGATCATCCCCAGGAACCATGGGTGAGGACAGAGCTTCCAGTGAGGCAGCTATGGCCTCCAGTGATGCATCTGTGTAAGTATCAAGGGACAGAGAGTTTGTTCTGGTGGTGCCCGCTTCAGCAGCAGTGGTACTTCCTCTAGAGATCTCCAGATTGATTGGAGCATCTCCTTGTTCTTCTGTTCCAGTAGTGGAAATGATGGAGATGAAACTGTGGGACCGAGTAAGTGGCAAGTTCTGGAGGTTGGACAGGGATGGCATTGTGTCGCTGGTATGCATACCTGACAGAGTGTTGTATGCAGTACTAAAGATGGACCCAGGTTGGGTAGTAATGGCATATGTAGATGGGATTGGTGCTGAAACAGAGGAATACACAACTCCATTTGATGACCTTAAGACACTGCTTGTTCCAAAGAGTGTACCAACAGCACCTGTGACTCTCGCTTGGGAATAGGGTGGAATTGTCATCCCTGAATATGTGCCTTTCTTGGAGTAGTCAACAGCTTCACCTGTCAAAAGTCAAAAATATTAGTTGAGTCCAAATAATGTAGATTCAGTCAGTGTTGCAGCAAGTCATGCTTTATCCAAATTTTAAAAAAAAGGGCAGAAAAGGGTGGAAAAAAGCAACCCTCCAATGTTGACATGTTCCATAAGCCCAAACAACATAAAGCATGCAGGCACATGCAAAAATATCAGACACAAAAACAAAGAAAAATAACTATCCATGCAAACCAGGATAATAAAGACGCAAAACAAAAAGCAAAAACAAACAAAAAAATGCCATGTCAGCCATGAATGAGTGGAGGCAATTCAAAGTGACATTTCATTGACAGGTCGGCAATATCACTCCACTGACCTGCATCAGAAATTTTTGCTGAGGTAAGATCTACTGCACCATCTGTAGTGCCACTAAAATTATAGCTGTTCTTGCTCTTGTAAAAGAACAGGCCTGCTTCTGCCAGGTTAGTGTCAGACATTGATGGTTTGATTCCACCAAAGCCTCTCATGCCGTAAGGTGAGCGGTCGTATTGGTAGTGGTCATCACGATATCCAAAACGGTCCTCAGGCAAGGGTGTGGTGGGTTGCTGAGTTGTGCAGCTTCCTGCAAATGGGAGCTTGTACACAACATCACAGCATACAGCTCTTTTCCCTGCAGTTAGATCCACTGGTTTGCCATCATCATCTGTGATTAAGGCTGTGACCACCTCCGTGGATGTAGCATCCACTGATACCACAGTATTAAATGGTTTCGTTGTGCTAAGGTCAACAGCTCCTGCAACTGTAGTGGTACCTGTAGTTAATCCATTGGCAACACAACCCACAACACAAGTGGGTGCAATAGTGACAGGGGGGGTTTGGAAAGCTCCTCCGCTTGTGCTAGATCCAACTGACAGGTTAATGGGGATCTCTGCACTGGCATTAGTGGAGGATTGAGAGTCAACTGGTCGATATATGATTTGAGACACAGGCTCAAAAGCTTTGTTTTTTGTTAACTGAAGGGGCACTGAAGACGCTTGTGAGGTGTCTACATTGTTATATTGCTGGATGGTAGCAGCACAGGTGACAATGGTGATGCTATCAGTCACTATAGAAACAGTGGAAGATTCAGGGCTGAGGTTGACCACAGCTGACTGCACTGCACTGTTCTGACGACCACTGAAATCATTTGCAAAGGTCTGATTTCTTGGCTCTGGGCCAGCAGACAGATCCACACCATTCATCATTTCTGATTCTGAGTCCACTTTCATAGTTCTAAGGTCTACGACTTCACAAGGTTGGAAGGCTTGTCCATTCTGTACTGGCAGTTGGGGCTTAGGTTTCTCCATTATCATTGGAACACCATTTGCCCTTGGAGCTAGCACTGGGGGCAGTGTCCTTTCATGAACAACAGAGACGGTAGTTCTTTGGACTTCTGTGGTGACCACTTGGGAGATAAGGTTAGGAGTAACCACAGGCGGCTGTGCTGAGGCAGATATAGCCTCAATTATATGACAAGAACTAGATGTATGTTTTTCTGGGCCACATATCTCTTGGCTTTCAATAGACTCAGTAACTCTTGTGTATGCCAGAGGCACCCTGGTTGGTTGTGGAGGGTATGGTTGTGGATGTTGCTGATATGACTGAGGTTGGGGCTGTGGTTGATGATAACTTTGGGGCTGAGCATGGTGTGAAGGTGATGCTGGACCAGGGCTAGACGGGGCCCGGGTTGAGATACTCTCTACTGGAGAGCTGGGCTGAGATGGCAGTGTGATGACCACATAAGTGTCACGAAGATTGCTGGCATATCTTGGAGAAGAAGGAGACTTTGGTGACGGTTGAAACTGCTTGTTCTCAGAAGAGGGACTCAGATTCAGGGCTGTTTCAGTGGGTGGGCAGTGGGTCAGTGGGTCAAGTGCAGTGGGTCTTGGTGGGTGTGGGACATGGGCAGGTGAAGATGGCTGTGAGCCAGGTTTTGGTGCAATTGGTGGTTTGACACCATCCCCTGGTCTATGAGCATAGCTCATCCCAGCAGGAATGGATGGCTTTGGGGGAACTGGAGGGGGCACATGAGGTTTGTATGTTGGTGTAACTGTTTGATTTATAGATGTTCCTTGAGCTGTAGTCATTGCTGTAGTCTCAGGCCTGATTGGAGTTGCTGTAGCCTGAGGTGGAAGTGGAACTGGAGGTTTCCTGGGAAAAACTGTGGGTTTTGGTGCGGTTGGAGGAGGCAGTGTAGGTGCAAAAGGTACATCTGATTTTTCCTGAGAATTAGTCCTTCGCAAGGTGCTTGGCTTGGGTGGCACAGGTGGAGCAGTTGACACTACACTAGGTGTACAGGGTGTGTATTGGGGGACAGTGGGCAAGGGAGATACACTAGCAATTATAGGGGCTGCTGTTCTTGGGAGAGTGCTGGATAAGTCCACAACATCAGGCTGGGATGCTGCAAGTGTCACGTGAGGTTCCTGATCTAATGTGGCTGAGGGGGGAACCTTGGCTGTAGGCTCAGTTTCCATAGCTGATGTTACTACAGGTGTGTCTGACAAAGGAGTTGTCTCCTCTTCCTTTTTAATCGCACTTATCTCATCATCTGAAGACAATTCTCCTGAAGAGCACTGTGTCACCTTTAGATCTGGAATGGGGTGGAGTACCTTTCTAGCAGCAGTAGCTTCCACATCTGGTTCCTGCTGAGTGGGACTAATTCCGGGAGATAGCACCCTTTTCATTAGCTCTTCATAAGCAGTTTCAGCATCCAACAATGGCTTCCCATCCTTGTCTAATGTTGCTGTACTGCTTTTGGAGACAGTATTCTCAGCAGGTTGCAACACAATTTCTGGAGTAGTGGTTTCTTTTTTTGACTGTATCTTTTGATATTCCTGCTCCAGCTGCATAAACTCTTTCCTCTTCTTTATCATGTCCTCATAAACCTCATCTGGTGATCTCAGCTTTTTGGGCTGAGCAGGAACAATGATCTTCTCTGGCTCCCCCAGCTCAGCTGTCGAGTCAATAAGAGTCTCATAGGCATAGTCCTCAATAAGCATGCCTCCATAAAGGGAATCTTTTTCAGGTTGGATTTCAACTTTTTCGGTTGTTGGAGACTTAGCCCTCAGCATTATCTCCTCATAAGCCTCATCAGCAGACTTGAGAATTTTTTTCTGTGGTTTGTCAGTGTTTTGGTTATCAGTCGGGGAGTGAAGAGACACTGATATGGGCAGTTCATATGTTTTCTGGACTGCTGCAATCTTTGCAGCATGGATTTCAAACCCTTCAGGCTCTGATTCAATGCTGGGGGAGAAATCAGAGCAAGATGATCGTCTGATTTCTTCCATTTCCGCTTCTTGCCTCAATTCTTCAGTTGGTGAGGCATCTTCAATGGGGGAAAGGTTGCTCGGTGTTGTCTTTGGATGCTCTCGCCTCCTTTGGGCTCGAATCTCTTCTTTGTCCTTTTTTGATTTTTTCCCTGAGCCCTTCTGTTTTTCTTGCTCCCTGAGAAGCTCCTCTTCTTCCCGTAATTCTTCTTCCTCAGAAGAATCCTCAATAGTTGGCAGCATTTGGCCAGGTTGTCTGTGTTTGGCTTTCCTGTGTTGTTTACTCTCACCAGAGTGGATATGGCTGGGACTACTACTGTCACTGTCTTCATCCAGTGAGGAGACAGATGTTGGAGATGTCCCAGGAGTGAAGCTGGATGCGTGTAGACTGGACGATCCCTCACCTCGGGACCGGTCATCTGGTGAGTCTGTAAGGCTTTCTATTTCAGCTTCTCCATCATCATTAGGTATACGCATAGGGTTGCTGATTGTATTCAGTTCCATAGTTTGGAATTTGCGAACCGCTATGCCAGTCTCTTGTTTCCCTTCTTTAGGTTCAGCTCCCACGTCTTCTTGTATATCATGTTTTTTCAATGGGTTGCAGAGTTGCTTATCTTCTTCATCATCTGGACTTATAGTGCTCTTCCTGACAAGTTTGGCTTTTCCTGACATGCTCTTCTCTGGTTCCGTCTTTTTCTTCTCCTCTTCTCTGATCTTTTGCCGGATTAGGTTTTCTTCATCAGATGAAGCATCCTCATTCTCACTCATTTCTATGATCTGTTTTCGAATGAAGTCCTCCTCCTCATCCCCAGACACAGGACTTTCTTTTCCAAAGCTTTCACTGCTTTCATCCATTGAGTCTCCCCTGACATCTGTGGGCACCAGCAGCTTTTTCTTTGAAGTACCTTTGGCATCCATCTTCTCAGATAGTTCTCTGTCATCTTCTGAGCTGGGCGAGTCAGGGGAAAGAGGGAGCACCTCCAATTTACGCCTGGTCTTCAGAGTGTCAGTGTGCTTCTTCTCATCATTGTCAGGTTGCGTGCCTGCCTGGGCCTCAAGAATAGGGAGGACTGTGCTTTCCAGCTTTGCTAGGTCTGAGGGGCTGGTTGGGCTACTCTCCTTGGCAGCCATTACTTTCTCTCCATGCTCCTTCAGGGTCTCCGCCTTTTTCACCTGTTGAAATGAAACAAGACATAATTAGTATGTTTCTTCATATTGCTATAGATTATTTGCACATTAATCTACCATATACATTATTGAGGAGAAGGAAATAGAGATGAAATTGCATGGTTAGCTGTCGTGTGTTAGAGCTTTGTCACTGATGTCATGCCAAATATGCCAGAAAATGTTAATTCTGTTAATTCTGTCATAGAGCTATAGATGTTTTTGTCAGTTCAAAGCAACCTGGAAAACAGAAATTCAAACATCTTCGCATGCATAAGTATGCATTAATCACTTTTAAAGTGATTAATGCAAGCATTAATACAAGAATAATATTACTAAGGTTGATAGAAATTACAAATTAGTATTAAATTAATTTGCAAGGTACAGTATAATCTGCTGTATGTTGTAAATGCCACTCTTCAAGAATACAAAATACAAAACATTCTATATTGTATAATGTATTTATATGGTACAAAATTTAGTTTAAGCACCTCCCAACATAGTAGAAGTGAGACAAGCTTCCATGAGTACCTTCATGCAATTATTAAACACTGGATTAAGACAGTCAATGATGTAAAAAGGTAATCTCTATGTCTACCACTACTGCTAAATATTACAGTCACCTCAGCTTCTGCATCTTCATCACTGGGCTTTTCCAGGGGCTGAGCTTTAGCCTCTTTTTTCTGCTCTGTGACAGCATTCTCATTTGAGTCTTTGTCCTGCTCTCTAACTACAGAGACTGGGGTGTCAGGTTCTGATACAGGGACAGAAGCTAGAGACACATCTACATTTTCAAAAGTAGTCTCAGATGATTTATCCCTGTTTGATATTATGTTCTCTCCTACATCAAACTCTGCACTGCTCCATTTGTTACAGCTTGTTTCTGATAGTGAAATAGGCTTCTGGTTGTCACCAGCAACAAGTTGTGACTCGACCTCTTGCCCTTTTTTGTCAAGCTTTGCTTTCATCTCTTTGGTTGACATTTTTTGCTCAGGAACATTCTCGGGCTGTTTCTTATCACTGCCTGTCAGAGTTAACTTCTCTCTCTCTGCAGCTTGATCTGATCCAGCTTCTGTTTTGTTCTGAATGAGTCCTTCTTCAAAGGCTTCACCTCCGCTTTGTGTCTTACTAATGACAGACGAGGATGACATAATCTCGATATTTTCAACTGGCTCTTTGGCAGTGAACTTTTCCTCCTCAGTGGAATCAGTAGCTGGGGGATCAGTGTTAGCCTTTTCAGACTTAGCAGATTTTTGACCTGCTTCAGTGGTTGTCGTATCTTCTTTCTCGTCTAACTTCTCTAACAACGAGGTCATCTCAGTTGGTAATTTATCATACTGTTTTTCTTGTAATACTTCTTTATGCAGATTTGAAATAGGGTCTAATTCTTTGGGCAGTGGGCAAGGCTCCTCTGCTCTTCCCAATTCTTTTTTCTCTGTTTCCAGGCTGGCATTCCTGGTTTCATTAGCGGTTTGTGTTGGATGTGATTTTGGTTCTTCATCATTAACTTTCTCTTCAAGAAGTCTGTAACCATCTGCGTTCTCATCTGTTTTCTGCTCAATTGCAGATGCCTTCTTTGCAACAGCTTCCTCTTTACAGGCAGATGATTTATACTGAATTTCTTTCTCCTCATTATATCTTTCCTTGATTGTTACCTTGTCAACAGCTTTCTCCTCAACTACTTTTTCTTGATTTGAATTTTCCTCAACAGCCTTCTCTTCAGGTAATTCCTGCTTGGCTGTTCTTTCTTCAATACTACATTCCTCAAAAACTTTATTCTGATTGGTCTTCACTTCATCTATTTTCTGCAGAGCCATGGTGTCTCCTTTGACTGGAGCAACAGGAACTATCTTGTCAGGTAGTTCAAGTGGAGCAGCCTCAATTTTCTCCTCTGAAGTTGAGACAGGTTGTGTTTTCTCCAAAACCATTTTCATATTTTCATATTGCTCCTCCTGGGTCTCATCAGGCTTAGGAATCTCAACTTTGTCAGCGGCGGCTACAACCTCAGCTGGAGAATGAGGAGATGCTTCTGCAAATTCTGTTTTTTCTACCACTGGTTCTGGTTCTGCTTTAATTTCTGCAATAATTTCATTCTTGACATCATTCCTGGCATCTGCCTGAGGTTTCTGGGTGGTGCTTGTACTATCCATGTTAAGGGTTGTGTCAACTGTATCATTTGGAGTCTGATCTGCTGGCTGATCAAGCTTTAGCTCTTCCTTTGCTATTTTCTCCTCATTTACAGATGGAGCTGTAGGTTCTGGCTCAGGATCAGGATGAACAGCAATTTCCTGTGTGAATGCTATGGGGAACGAGGCAGGCTTTGGCTCAGCCGTATTTGTTGTGTCTTGTGGAAGCGTTTCTAAAACAGGCTCCACTTTATCATTATCTGTGTGGGGAGCTGCAGCCTCACTCTGACTAATCTCTGGTTTTAGCTCTGTTTCCACCTCAGCAGGGGCTGTTGTTTTGTCTAAACCTTTATTAGGCAATGGATTTTGTGTCTCACTTTCCACAAAGAGAGAACGGTCATCTGTTTCCTTCTCTGAGCTAGTCTGCTGTTGCTCAACTTCTGGGATTTTAGGGACACTTTCAGCTACATTCTCTGAAACTGGAGACTCCTTTGACTGTGTCTCCTGAGGGCTGCTATTAAAAGGACAGTGGGCTTCATAATCAGGTGAAATTAGTGAACTATCAGGTGTTTGAGTGGTTGTGGGTTCTACCTTGTTCTCAGGAGCAGTTGGGGTTAGAGCTGCTGCTTCTACTACAGGTTTGCTATCTACAGCAGCAGGGGCAGGGGTTGAGGAAGAGGAAGGAGCAGGTGCTTGCTTCTTTGGAGAAGCCATGGCTGGAGGTGGAACGTCTCCAAGCTGGCCTGACTTGGCTCTTTGGGTCTGGCAGCTGAGGCAAAGCCATTCTTTCTGTAAGACAAAAATGGTAACAATTGTTTGTAATTAAAATGAAAAGTTTAAAATGCTTTCCATTTAATAACTAGGTTTTCCTTTCTTAGGAAATAAACATTAATTACCATTGCTTTTCTATATGGTACCTGGTGCATTGTATTAAATGACCTCACAATGATGCTGGAAAATCGCCACAAGAATTAAAATGGCTGCATAAAACAAAATGCTTCTACGTGGGTATAGCGTCACTGTGACAAGGCAAAGCATCTTCTATTTCAAGTAATGGGACAAGGGTTTACTAAAGCATGTCAGAAAGAGTTGAGTGGCCTTTGCAGACATTACGTGGAGCAAACAGAGAGACTATAAAATATCTGTGACTTTAACACTGTGTGTGCATGCGTGTTCTAATCTTACCTTCTTATTTCAACTAGTAAACATTAATGATTTAAAAGAGAAGGATTTCCTGCATCACAAATGGGTGAGTCAGTGAACACTTTTTGTCACTACCTTTGGCTATGATTTTCTGCTTCCTGAGCAGCTAATTCAATGGTTCTCAAACTGTCATATGTGTACCACCAAGGGTTCACATTATGTACTTCCATTCTACATGGACACTTTTACACTATTCTGCTCATACTTTAAAATACTGTACTCAATTTCAGCCACATGTGCAAAGTTTGAGAACCACTGATCTACACTAATTTGTTCCAATTATCCCTTCTCCCTTTAAACAGTGACAGTTAGTAGAAGTTTGTAGTACTGTTGGAACAGCTGTGGAACATCTGTTCTAAACTGTCAAGGGTTCTGCTAATTCTGTCCTGTCATGTTATCTTATAATTGTGTATTCTCAGGTGATCATTGAAACACAAGGCTCTTGAGGAACCTAATCAAGACTGAAAGCCCTGGAAAACAGCGCCAAACTTTGAGCTATGATAATTATGGTACAGAAAACATCTTATCTCACATATATATATATACACACACACACACTTATCCCTCAGAAGAGGCAATAGTCAGTGTTTCGTGACCATCCACTCTGACGTAAAGACCTCATTTCACATACTGCCAGTGCATTCCTCTGTGACCCCTCTTACGAATGCTTTTGCCCAGCTTAACAGTGAGGTTTAAGCTTCAGAGAAGATCGCAGCCAGTTAAGCCAGACAGGCCATCCCTCTCTCTCCCCAAGCACAGAGAGAGAAACGAAGAGGGAGACAGGAAGAGGATGGAAGAAGAAGGAGATTAAGAGGGAGAGAGCAGGACAGATTGAAGGAAAGCGAGAGCGCACAGCCGGTCATGTCATGGCAGCAAAGCCAGGGTAAATAAGGCACGAGCCNGAAAGCGAGAGCGCACAGCCGGTCATGTCATGGCAGCAAAGCCAGGGTAAATAAGGCACGAGCCGCTGACAGCCATCTATAAATAGAGCAAAGCGTAGCTCATATTAAAACAGACACACTGAGAATGAAACACATGCACATCATGACCCTAGGCACACAATTATAAAAAAGGCAGCAAAATTATGAAATGGCAAGTGTTTGGAAGCAAGAAGGGAAAGAATGGCAGACACTGCAAAACAGGGTAAAGAAAAAGTAAAATGAAGGAGAAACAGACGTGTGGACAGAAACCAAGGAAAAAGAACAGTGTGCAGAGATGCCGCTGCTCCCTCCATCTCTGAAGTTTGCTGATGTTAGTGAGTTACATTCCCCAGCTTGACAGAAATCCAGTCAATCCTCAGACGTGATGACAGACGCAGCACATGAAGGAAGACATATGTGTTGCTGGGTGCGTGTTTTCTAGCACATTTCGACCCCTCCCGTGTGTCCCTGCTGGGAGGACTTGAAATGGGAGCTTCTCCAGCTTGACCGCTCTATCAGTTAAACCAGAGAGAGCAGGCGGTGAGAGCTAGAGACAGAGAGATGGCGTCGATAGGAAATGCTGAAAAGCCACTCGGTCAGTCAGTCAGACAGCCGGCTAGAGCCACTTCAGGCCTGTCATCACTGACATTATCAATGCATTGCTGCACCCTCACACACACAAATACATCTGATATAAACCACTTGCTGCACTCATAAACCGCTTACATATGTGGATAGATGTTTAAGCAGTGTGTGTGTCTTAGAGTCGGGAAGTAACCGTGTCATTTTTAGTCGTTCAACATGATCTGTGATCTACGATGCATTTCCGCTGGCATCCCTTACGATAGACACTTTAAAATGAAGTCATAAAATGTTATTAAAAGTTCTTTTGGGCAAATGAATTTAATCCTCAGCTTCTATTGCAGCCCTACTTAAAGGATCATACCAGTGGTTTTGCATTTTGATCCCAATAACTACAATGTGCACACTTTACATTACTGCCAAGTGCCAACCATTTAAGGTGGCGTGAGTGCTTTTACATATCAATCTTAATGCAACCTCAAAGTCATTTGTATATATAACAGCATGGATGACTCATAAATAAAAACCCAAGAGAGTCATTGACATCACTGTGATTTATGTGCATACAAGGACATTTTACAGTCACATTCATGTGTGTCAAAGAACTGACACAGCAACACCCACAGAGACGAGCTCGTGACAGCGTTGATGACAAACTTAGATATAGAAGTTGAAATGCATCAGAAGAAAATCTTCCCACGACGCTCCCAAACAAACACAAGCACATCCATATGTATGAATATGGAGACATCAGGTGTGAGCGTTACAAACTTTCCATCTTCGTCAAACTTCCTCCAAGGACACACACAAGGCAAACTTAAAACTGAGATGAGATGGGCTGGGTTTAGTTATTGCTTCCAATCTCTTGGCACTTGAAGTGCTGTGAAGGTCGGTGCAGCTCTTTGATTAAAAGGAGGGATCCTGCAAGGGTTTTAGCCATCTAAATTTAGGAAGTGCCTGGCGTGGAGATAGCAGAGACCGAGGAAAGTAAAGGGTGGGACAAAAGGGGGAAAAAAGACAGAAGAAAGGATGGAAAGGCAGAGGGGTGAAGGAAATGAGACGATATATGTGAAGAAAGGAATATGATAGACAAGAGGAGGTACAGGAGGATGAGAAAGAAGCAGGATGAAACAAAAACAAGCAGGAGAAAAAAGGATAAGTAAGGGAGAGGACGAGGAGGGAGGAGAGAGGGAGGTTGATGGCCATTAGAGGTGACTCAACACTGACTCCTGCCAACAAGATTAAAATTACAACCCTGTAAATCTGCAAGTCAATCACAGGGAAAGTCAGGAAGAGACACTTAAAGATAAATGCAATCAATTGGCTTGTTGCTAAATACAGACTGAATAATGTAGCTGTCACATACACATGTAGATATAATCAGTGGAAATTTATGGAATAAGCAAGAACAACACTGAAAGATGTTCTGCTCTCCTGTTTACAAAAGACGTCACCTGACATCACCTGATGTGACATCATCATCACAGAGTTTCAGACGTGACGAGTACCACAAGTCAAAACGAACGCAATATTTTAATAATGAGGCCGTTGAACGTTTTGTAGCACCGTCACCTTTCAGTGCCGAAGCTCTTGCTAAAATTAAAGTTTGCCCTTTTCACATTGATGAGGGCTGCTGAGTGGCCAGCGTAATTATAATGCACCAGGACTGCAAGCGGAACAGCCCAGCATCAGCTCCTTTGCAAGCCAAAAAAGATCTTTGTCCTAATAAATGTCCCACTGTTATAGACGTTCCCTTTCAACGGCTCCATGCTCATATTGACTAATTCTCGTCTGAATCCTTGAACTAAATGTAACGTGAGAGGGTTTTAGCCTAAAGGTAGAAGACCTGACCGTGACACCAAGAGACTGTTGGCTTTAAACCCAAAACCTGCAGTGACACTCTGAGCTGGGAAGTTGAATAAACCAAACGCTGCTGTCAGAAAGTCTCGGAGGCACTTTTACCTTCCAATTCTCCAACAGAGCAGCTTAGCAACAGCACCAATGAAATGTTGGCCGAAATGTGAAGCTCCCAGATGTGAATGTGTGTAACTGAATGAGAGCCGCATTTCCTGGCTAAATGACGACTGAACAAAAGCTAATTATGCTATTCTTTTACCCTGCTCAAAGCTGACAGATGACAAACAACAGCCTGGATGTTTCTGTTCGCTCTCGACAAGAGCGTCAGGTTGTGTTGTTCCCTTGTGGATTGGTATTCTCCTGTCAGGTGAAAGCAGGAAGAGAGAGGGGGAGAGAGTGTGTGTGTTCATGCTTGTGTGTGTTTTAAGTGGATCTGACACGAAGGAAGAGGTGTGAGCAGTGCCTATATATACTCTGAGCAGGGAGAGGTTTGTTTCAGGATGTTTGATGTCTGTGTTTGTTTATCCACAATCATTTCATAATCAGCATGTGTCAAATTCCAACATGGAATAGAGCGAGAGACTGGATTTGGTATTCAAGATACTCAATGTTTTCTTCCTTCAGTCACTCTGTATAAAAGTATCTTTGGCTAATGTTCCTTCATATTACCACCCACTTGTCATTCTTCATATCATATCATATCTCACACAGTGGGCACTTTTATCCAAAGAGCCACACACAGCAAAATAAATGCATACAGCAGATGTTTGGTCTGTGTGGAGAGAGAGACTCAGACATCCAATCCCCATCGTTAGCCAACATGCTTACATGTCAGTTTACGCCAAATGAAGGAGTGTGTAGGCTCGTCATCTGCTGATGTGTGTGTTTTTTGTGGCATTTTTGCCATTACAAAGCTTATCAGCAAAGGTGGACAGGATTAGTACTAGTCCTCTATTTTTTATAATCTTATTAGAAAAGCAAATGCACCCAAGCTTGAGGGGCTTAAACTGGCCTGGGAGAAAGACATAGGAGGACAAATCAAAGGAGAAACATGGGATGACATCATATCATGTTGGCACATTTTTGCAAGAGAAGCTCAGTCACAACTGATTAATTATACGGTTTTAAATCATTTTTACTAGACACCAAGCAAAATGGCCAAGCTTAAGCTAAGAGATGATGATACATGTTGGAGCTGTTTAAAGGAAGAAGGGACCATGATGCATATATTCTATGAATGTGAGAAGGTTCAGGATCTTTGGAAAAATGGTATCCCTTTTGTAAGTAAGGTGTTACAGGTAAGTCTAACTAAGAGTCCAGGTCTCTGTATGCTCGGTATTTTGCCTAAGAACCTACGTAGAACATAGTAAATTGTGCCAATTAGCCATGCTGGCTGGATGTAGAGTTATTGTAAGACAATGGAAGTCAGTTATACATCATCATTTCAACAATGGATTGAATTCATGTCAAATATCTGCAGCTATGAACAGATTATACTTCAAACCTTACAGAAAGAAGACCTTTTTTTGAAAATTTGGAGCCCCTTTCTCAATCTTACTGCCACCAGAAAATGATTTCTTATATTCTACATGTTAACACACGTAATGTCCTCTTATGCCTGTAGTCAATATAATTTTCTTTCTTTTTTTTTGTTTTTGTTTATGTGTGTGTGTGTTTTGATTTTTGAGTCTTATTTGAAAATTTGTAAAAATTAATTTAAAAAAAAAAAGTACTAGTACTGCTTATTAGATTTTGACATGTTTTCAATAGGGTGCTGCTTCCTAAACTCTCAGAAAAGCTGCCTATAGGTGCTGCTAATGTGACTCACAGCCATGACTCACGAATGAGAAAATAAACGGCGACAGTCAGGTTGTCACAGTCTGCTCTTCGCTTTAGGCAGCATGTGCTGGCACCCATATCCTTCATGACACCCTCCCCACCCACCACCGCCCTCCCCCGGCTCCTCTGTTGCACACTCAACTCTCTCTCTCTCTTCTCTCCATGGTCTCTCCTCCTCCTCTCCATATTCACGCGTTATCTGTCTGCATGTTCATTGTACATTTCGCGACTAATCTCACACTGTTACATCACTGTGTGAATTCTTTAGTCTGGATCGAGCTCCATGAATTGTTTTCGTGTGTATTTGCTGATCTAACATGTTACTATTTAATAAGAAGATGAATTTTTTTTAAAAAAAAGTCAGCTTTGTGATTAGGATCTAGGCTACGTCTCTCGCCATCTGTCCTTCCAACAACTGACATTTTCTCTCTCTTGCACCAGTTTGTCCCATAGGAATGAAAGCCACTACTCTAAAACATAAAAAAAAAAATAACAAAACTGCCTCTCGGGTTTTAAACCAGATGCAGCCAAATGAATTTTGGAGATGCAGCCATTTCCTAATTCAAATGAGTAATAATCATCCACTAAAACAGCTCAGCATTACAACTCAAATCACCAGCAAGGCCTCTTCTATCATTGTAGTAAGTGTGTCTGTGTGCGTGAGGGGTAGATAGCCGAAAGTGTCAGGATTAAACACAACAGCCTGTGCTAACGAGATGAGGTCTGTGCCAGAGTGTGTGTGTGTATTTACAAGTGTCCGTGTGTTTCCGCCTGCTTGTTCTTGCCTCTCGGTCTCAGCAGGGCTCGGTGTTGGCACACATGTTGGCCTGGCTTTTTCCCCCTTCATGGCACCAGAAGGCCGGTGGCTAAAATGCGGCTCTTACTAAGCACACAAGCAATTACAAAGTGGATAATTAGAAAATTTTTAATCCAAAAATCAACAGCAGCATTCTCCTGATTCGTGGATTTGTATTGCAAAATGTGATTTTAAAAGCTGCTGGAGATTTTTTTTGAGATGGAATATTTTTTAAATTAATTTCTTTTAGCTGATTAGGCTATGATGTACCTGTATATCACAATTTTTTTTTTTTTTTGTGAAGTCAAAATTGGGATGAAAATCACTCCTAACAGAGACACACATAACACCTTCCTGTCTAAAAATACCATCCATTACAAGCCTTCCAATATGGCCATGTGGCAGGACTCTGTGGGTAGCATGGTGCAGCATAAAGACCTTTTCATAGAGAGAAATATGAAAGAGGAGCACAAAAGAACTGGAAAGGAGGGAGAGAGAGAGAGAGAGAGAGAGAGAGAGAGAGAGAGAGAGAGAGAGAGCGAGAGAGAGAGAGGATGCCCTGCAGTAGCTTGTGTTCTCCCCTTTGTGGCTCTTTTGTAGCTGTGACTATTTCTGTCCATTTCTGTCTCTTGGGCAAGTGATGGGAGAGACGTGAAGCTACTGGACTGTATGGACACACACACACACACACATCCACGCGTGCATACACACACATGATAAACACACAAACAAGGGTTAACTGTGGATAAACAGCATGTGCAAATAACTTGTAGGCTGTATATTCAAAATGTGATGGATGCAAAGGAGAACAAATTACCCCACGCTGAGGTTGTGAGTAGACATTTACATGTGTGTATGACCAGGGAGCAAAGCTTTATCTGCTGGTGCACACTCAAGAGGCTTCAGACGGAGGGAGGCGGCGTGGGCACAAGCACAGAATAACAATGAGAGGAGCAGGACACAGGAAACACCACGCAGAGAGAGGAATCTGTGTGTGTGTATTTGTGTGTGTGTTACCATATCATGCCCGTGAGACGTGAGGACACAGAAAGTCAGATGGCTAATGGATGCAGGGTGGGGGGCCGAACACACACACTTTTGAAAGTTAAAGCAACAATTTGGCATTTTCAGAGACAGAGTTGTTGGCTCTTATTCAGAGTCAAATGAGAAGATCAATAACAATTTCATTTCTATGCAGAGAAGTCAAGGAAGTGCTTTGCTTAGCTTAGCATAAAGACTGGAAATAGTAGGAAACAGCTAGCCTTGCTTGCTAGTAAAAACATACACTTGCAGAAACTCCAAAACAAGACATTGTGGTTTTAGCAGCAGTTGGATGTTTCAACTATTTCTTGACCTTTGACCTAACTTGTAACTCGTAGCTCTACCGTGAATAAAACCCACTTAATTCTGATTAGTTTGTTAGTTCATAAAATACAGCATATACATGTTATTTAGACGTCTTTGGGGCTGGTTACAGGAGACCAGCTAGCAATGTCTTTGCTATGCCAGTGGTTCTCAATCCTGGTCTATCCAGCTCTGCTCTGCACCTGATGTACACGATTAGGTGTGTGAGAGGTGAAAGTGACATCGGTCTCCTCATCTGCCTTTTTGATTTCCTTTTCAGTATGACGCACTTGCAAGTCTTAGCTAATGATTTCAGCTAGAAAAAAAGCGTTTAAGGCGTTGAACATTTGATATCAGTACCTCTGAGGATTAAAAGATGGAGGCCCAGGAGACATTTCACTTGTAAAGCCATAAATTTTCTGCCAGGTGAAATAACCAGTTCAGTTGTATATGTACCATAAACCTCAAATCAGGAATGATTGTAGACACAAAACACCAACATAAAAAAAACAAAAAAAAACAAACAGTGTGGTTAATGTATTTTTTTGTCAGGTGCATTTATCTTCAAATGCAATTACTGTGGATCTTGCAAACCTGCAGGCAATTAAACCATGGATTGTTATTAAGCTTCAGCATAATTCTCCAAATATGAAGAATTCAGCAACGTTTAACTCATTAATGAGGTTTTTTATTGGTTTTCCTCACGAGCTCACAGGCTGTTCCCTCAGCTCAGGTCCTTTGAATTATGCTTGTTAGCAAAGTGGCGCCTCTCCCATTTTACGCAAGACTTCTCCAACGAGCACACTCATTAAGTCTGATAAGGGCAACATGACATGGAGCCTGATGGTGCCATCACTGAGTAACACATTTACAGACATTTTCTATATCAAAGAAAGCGACTTTGAGGAAAGCAGAGGGATAGCACCGCTAAGGTAAAAAGAAGGGATAACAAACTAATGCAGACTTTAAGCAAGCCTCCACTATGCCTCATAAAGACAGGAAAAATTACAGGATGCAGAAAAAAGGACATAAAATACAGCAAAATGATCTAAAAGAACACTAGAAAAAACGCAAATACAGAAATTTTTAGATTCAGAGCATTTCATACTTGACTGCCTGTTTTCTCCACTCATGTTGATGGAGATTAAAGCGTGGACACCTGAGTGTAGGATCAGGCCTTTGCCCTTTAAATCCTCTTAGGAAACAGAGATTACACACACGGCCGCATGTTGACACATATGTACATATCTCATGTTTCACACTATTTAAGGACTTCCTGGATACAGGCATCGCTAATACAAATGCTCTCATATGAACACACACAAACACACATATCGTGGTGATGGAAAGTCAGTCAGAGCCAAACAACACACACCTACACACAAGCCTACATTACAGCCATCCAACACAACTGCTTAAACAGTATTGCAAATAAAATATGCTGTTGAGTTTCTACACACACACACACACACACTCACACATGCACGCATTGACCCACTCACATGCGTCAGCAAATGAACCCTTGATGGTATCTGACATTATGACAACGAATGACACAGAAGCGAGGCAGAGTATACGTAGGGGGCAGATGACTCAACCAAGGTTGTGACTGAGTGTGTGTATGTCTGTATGTGTATTCTACAGCCTCTCTGCAAACTCTTGCTGTTTTAAGAATCAACTCACACCAACTACTCTGTCACTACAGTGAATTGTAGCCCAAAACTGAACCCTTCTTCCTGTGTCATGGACCTATAACACGTTTATCAAATCTCTCATTATGTCATTGTTAGCAGGAAAATGATTTGATGATTCTGGCATTAAGACATGCTGTTGAAATGACGAATCCATATCCAATTAGAGCAGCAGTACCTGGATGCTGATTTTTCCAGCAGAATTACACTTTTTCCCATGCTTGGCCTCAATTAAGTGATTGTGCAATTCAGCTTCTCATTAGATGAGCAAGCACATGCAATTAAGGGCTGTAGAGAAGGACAAGAATCTGAAAACTGAAAGAAACACTGAGTATTTGATGGTAACATCATTATGGCAAACAAATCTTGTTTGGGAGTTCTAGTAGGGGGGTGAAATATGTTATTTCCGGAAGACAATTCCAACAATAAATATTTGTTATTGAGTCAATAGTAACAAATAAATGTTTTTCCTACTTGCTGATCTGCAAGAATTTATTAACTAGAGGGCACTCAGAGAGCCCATATACCTCTGCCAAGTACTCTGATTTAGCCCAGATTTTGCCCAGATTTTTACTGTTATTGTGTTAAAATTAGATGTATAAAGAAGATTTGTCATTCAAATTCATTGTACAGCGCTGATCACCAGATATTTTAATCACATGATCCATATCAATATCTAGATCTGGGTTGAATAGCTGTAATATTCCATCATAGGATATGCAGCTAATTAATTAAGATTGGTGTCTTAGGTTTTGAGAAATAGGAAAAAATATCGACAAATGTCCAATCTTGCAATGTTAAAGAAAGTGAGAAAAATTTTAATTTTTTATCGAAATCTGCCTAAAAATTTAATAAAATCTTCCCTGATCTATCTGTAACCTTCCCACCTATCTACAAAATAGCATCAAAATCCATGTGTTAGATTTTGAAATAAAATCCTAATCATAGTCAAAATCCAAATCATAACATGTACAGTCTTACATTTCACTACGTCACAAGTATTTTGACAGAAATTTCCTTTATGAAATAAAACTTGGTTTCCTATGAGTTTTGAGTGGTTCATGTTCATAGATGTGATGGAGTTGGAGGTTCAGGAGCCAGAAATACACATCAGATTACGACAAAGACTCACTTAAACCAGCTGACAAAGAGCTTAACACGTGAAGCTTGGATACATCTGCTGGGTGACAAACACGTGAGCGCACCAGGACTTGCAAGATCGCATCAAGAGGATAAAAATCAAACATTCCTGATGACTTGAGCCTTGCAGTCATTTAACCATGACTGGCTCAGTCAATGTGTAAGACTGTGGAAATAATGAGCAGCGTCTTGGAAAACAACTAGCTTAGAATTGTTGGATTTTGATGCTTTTTTGTAGATAGGTGGGAAGGTTGTAGATAGATCAGGGAAGATGTTATTAAATTTTAGGCAGATTCTGATCAAAATTTAAGATTTTTCTCACTTTCTTTAAGATTTTTCTCACCTTTTCTTGCAAGATAGGACATTTGTTGATATTTTTGCCTATTTCTCAAAATCTCCAGTGTGTGCAGCATATAGTATGTAAATATGTTTTGACTGCATGCTGAGAAACTGCTCAGTGCTTTTTTTGGCCACTTTGCTATTGCTTTAATATATATATTGAACATACACCATAAAGTACCATCTGTTCTGTGGAAGGCTACACACAGTCGTGTGATTGTACAGCACAGTAACACTAGTGAACCAGTCCACACGCCTCAGAAAATAAGCAGGTCAAAAGTGTTTGGTTTCTGTGTCACCACTAGGTAAACTAGCTATGAATGAATGGACACACTCTCATACACACGCACACGCAAGCACGCATGCACACATGCAAGCAAACATGACAATGAGCATGTTCATTTAATACTGATACAAGGATCCGATCACACAATAAAAAAATTCTGTCCATCGCAACAAAGGCCTGCATATTTTAGTCAGGCATAGAGACACATAAACACACATATGCACACGCTCATATACTGTACACACACATACACACACACATGCACAGAGTATTTAGTTTCAGAGTCAAGTGTCAATTGTTTGAAGTGCTCCTCGAAGATGAGACGTCCATTTAAACAACCTAAATTATTTTCACATTTCGGCCTCCCCTCTCTAGTAAAGAAAGTGTGATAATAATGACACTGGCATTTCTAAATTGAACATCATTTGCCACATCAATTCATTCATTGCTAAATCATGTTTAAATGTAATTGCAGCATTTATTTAGGCTAAACTAAGTTACTTAGTTGATCTAATGATATAGTATTGTGAAAAATGCATAGCTGAAAACTGTCGCTCCTGCCTGCAGACATCTTTACAGTGACCTATTTCAAGGAAACATCTTGAGGATGTTTGTGTTCTACTTATATTTAACAGAACGCATAAATTACTGGTAGCTGCAGTGTAAATTGCAAAAAAGAAATGTAGAGTGTGAAAAAGTGCAGCTCAGTGCAAACACTGCAGTTATTAAAGCTCTGTGTCTGGGACCAATGGAAGTTGTGTAAATGACAATGAATGTGGTGGTTGATGGATTTGTTTTGTGGGAGTCTGTGGTTTTCTTACCTCTCCTAAGTGGGGAGTGGGATTGAATCCACACAGGTTACACACAGTCTTCTTACACTCAGTGCAATGGCTGTAGTTGGGTGTCTCCGCTGAGCCCACGTTCAGCTCCACGTTACAGAGAGGGCAGCTTTCCTTGGTTGTAGAAGCTGAAGCTGATTCAGCTGACGTTTGAGTGCCTGGAGTGGGTTTGGTTTCTGGGGCCTTCCCTTCCTGCTCCACAGAAATGGACTGGGGGAGTTTTGTGAATTTAGCTGGTGGAGTGTCAGGAACAGATTCTGAATCAGGAGGAGACCCAGGAGCAGAGAACGGGGAGTCAGGGGGTGAGCCTGGGCCAGAATCAATGGGGGAACCTGATCCAGAGTCAGCAGGGGAGTCTGGCGGTGACCCAGGAGGTGAATCTGCTGCCTTCTCATCCTCTCCAGTGATGAGATTGGTGGCTGAACTGAAGAGGGAGGAACCAAAGCTGAACATCTGAGAAGCAGCTGCAGGAGGCTTTGCTGCTTCTGTCAAACCCCCAAAACCTCCAAACAGCTTCTCAGTCACCGACTCCTCCTGCTTTGGCGTAGCCTGCGCTTGGGGNCCAAAACCTCCAAACAGCTTCTCAGTCACCGACTCCTCCTGCTTTGGCGTAGCCTGCGCTTGGGGTTTTGCAGATTCTACCAACCCACCAAAACCACCAAACAGCTTCCCCGTCACAGACTCAGAAGCTTGCGAAGCAGCTGTAGGGGGTTTGGCTGCATCTGTAAAACCTCCCAGACTGATGCCTCCGAACCCTCCAAAGAAGCTGGTCTCTTGTTTGGCTTTAGCCGGAGAGGGCTGGGGACTAGATTTCTGCTGAATGGGGCATCCTGTCTTGGGATCAATTTTTGGGGATCCTGCTGCAGAGGAGGCTGGAGACAGAAGTCCTGGAGAGGTTGGACCTGGGGATTTCTGTCTGGGTGTGGTTGGTGGAGTTAATCCTGGGTCAGTGGTGCTTTGCTGCTTGATCAGCAGTTTACCCGGCTTGCCTGACGCTTGTCTCTGGGGAGAGGGTGGAGCTGAGCCCTGCTTGGGCTTCATCATACTAGGAGGATCCATACCCCCCATCGCTCGCTGCATCTGGCAGTTCAGACAGAGCCACTCTTTACCCTGTGCATACAAAAAAAGATTCTTTTAATTTTGATTGGATTAAAATTAGACACAACTGTAAGCACAGGCACTAAGTGCACATGTAATTATGTAAACACACAGCCATTTTCATTTCCTCTTAGCTTTCTGTCCATTAACTAATCTGTGTCTAATTAAGTGGAATCCTGTTTTCTCAAGCAAAGACATATTAGATTTTAAATTTGGTACCAGTTACAGAATAAGCATTTTAAACTAATAATGGCACAATAAATTACAATTAGCTCATTAATATTAATTAAGAAAAGCATTTTATTTGTATAAATGCATGTTTCAGTTCAGGAGTAACAATCTGTCAATCTGATTATTTTTTTTTTTTCATAAAAAAGTGATTACACTATAGTTAGGCAATAAGGAAATACAGTTAATTATTCAATATTTTCTTCTTTCCTTAACATTTTGTATATAGAAGAGTATGATGTATTATTGCCTTTGTTCTGACCATTGTCTATATTTCAACACCTGTTCACAAAAAGCCTGGTTACACCACAGTGCTGTCTTTGTTTAGTGAATAACATGTCTCCTTGGTTTCCACGCTGAACAATCAGAGTGGTTGAAAGGGTTAGTGTTGACATTTTGATTAATATCTAGAGAAGAGAAGAAACGTGTTTTCAGTATGTAATGTCACTTAACTGCATGTCATCTAACCAGGTATGAGGTCACCACACAATTTAAAATGTACTACATCAGCAAAACGCAATTTATCAGCTAAAGCCTTTATGCTATATTAATTTAGAATGTTTTGATGGTGAAAGACTTTTTGAAAATTTACCTCCTAAAAAGTAACCGACCACAACCTTGGCTCATATACTAATAAATCTCTTGAAGATGCCTTGCAGAAAAAAACAGTCTGCCAAGCTTTATTATGGCCCAACATGTGAGCATCATCATTGGCTGGCACGGCGTCCTGTGGCCATAACACGAGTCACCGTCATCAACGTTCCTTCTGTCCATATGGTCACTCTGTGCCTCAAATCATGTGTTACTCACCAGGCTCCAAGAATAACAATATGCTAATATGAAAGTGATGCATTCAACTATACTGCAAAAAATATAAGACTTAACAAGCCATTTAGCCTTGTAATACATGTTATGCAATCATCTTATTGCATTTTGTTTTCCTTTTATTGTAATTAAATTCCTTCAGTCTGTGCTGAGATTATTCCCGTTTACAATCTTGTGTCGTTTTTGAGGATTTTGTGAAATAAATCTAACCACTCCCAATTCTTAATACAAGTTGATTTCTATAAGAAAATAGTTTAATATTTCTCACACAGCATTATTATGATTTTGTTTTGTACTTTACAAAAGCAAAAATATTGAAATACTTCAGTAAATTAGTTATTAGGGTGGATTTATTTAGTCCACATAAAATGTAATAATGCATCTGACTTTTTCCTCCACAGCCATCAATATCATGATCTAAGCTGCCTTATGTATTATTAGAAGATCATTTAATGATATGCAAAAAATCCCTTCAGTGATCAGAATTAGATACTCATCACTTGGAAAAATGTGACAGCTCCTTATTTAAAAAAAAAAAAAAAGATTAATTATGGAGCCTCACTGAAATCATTACGAAAAGAAAAGAAAAGAAAAGAAAAGAAAAGAAAAGAAAAGAAAAGAACTTGTCATTCTCTTACCGCTGAGTCTGGTGGGCTGAACCCACAGAGGCTGCAGACCTGGTTCTTACACTCAGTGCAGTTACTGTAGTTTGGTGGGTCCTTAGACCTGATGTTCAGCTTGGTGGTTTTGCAAAGAGGACAGAGCCCACCTGCAGGTTTTCCAGGGTCCTGCTGACCAGCAGACCCTCCATCCTTTGCTGGTTTCCCTGGCTGTGATCCAGGGCCAGATGGTGCTTGCTGCTTGGGATCAGGCTTCCCAGGTCCTTGTGGTGATGGTGCACCTTTTTGTTGAAGAAGACCACCCTGTTTGGGGCCTTGACCTGGCTTAGGTGCCTGCTGCCCTGGAGGTCCTTGGCCTGGTGGTCCCTGACCCTGCTTTGGGCCCTGCCCAGGAGGTCCTTGACCTGGAGGGCCCTGGCCCTGTTTAGGCCCTTGGCCTGGTGGTCCTTGACTTTGCTTAGGTCCCTGCCCAGAGGGACCTTGCCCTGGCTTTGGTCCTTGTCCAGGGGGGCCCTGACCCTGTTTTTGTGGTCCTCCCTGTTGTGGACCCTTAGGACCTGGCCCTTGTTGGGGGCCCTTGCCTGGTGGCTTTCCTCCCTGCTTGGACTCAGGTGTTGTTGATGTTCCTCCCTCTTCATCATCCCCAAAGAGTCCAAACTTGGGGATGTTGACAGAGTCACCCATGGAGGATAGTGAGGAGGAGACAGAGGAAGTCATAGCGCTGAGTGGGTTGGCCCCGCTGAGGAAGCTGGAGCCAAACATCCCTGTCGACTTGGTCTCTGGGTCTTTTGGCTGCTGCCGGAATCTGGACTCAAGGAGGCTGAGGGATGAGGGACTGCGGCCTGGTGGAGGCTTGCTAGGCGAACCTTGGTTGAAGGCGTCTACGGTGCGGCTCTTACTNCTGCGGCCTGGTGGAGGCTTGCTAGGCGAACCTTGGTTGAAGGCGTCTACGGTGCGGCTCTTACTGAGACCTGTTGGGGCCCTGGCCCCAGCTCCTACCTGCTGGGGACGCTGCTGGGCATCAGATTCAGAAGGTCTGAGAAAGACAAAGATAAATATTGTTAGCAGTTACATTAATACTAGTGCTGTTATTGCTACTGTTGACATGTTTTTACTTTGGCCAGGTAAAAAAAATAAATCTGATAAGCCAAGTCAACACAAACCATTTGACTGAGTGCCAAAATCAAAAAAATAACAGACCAAATGAAGAACGAGACATTCAGAACTAGATAGTTCTGCAATACACTTTAGTTCCAATACAATACACTTTATCTGTCTTATATATACATATACATATACATACATATATGTGTGTGTATGTGTGTATATATATATACGTATATATTTATATATATGATCTGATTGATCCATCCAAATTCTCATCCAAAACAATACTGCTCAGGCATAACTCCACAGCTCTGCATGATTGTGTGTATGTAGTTAAGAGCATTGCGCTCACTCTCACAGGCCTTTTCAACACGAGTGAACACAAACCATGTAGCTAGCAGCCCTGGGCTAAAGCTGACAGCTAAGTGAATACTGCTGAATGACAGAGTGTAGATCAATTAGATAGAGAGGAAAATGCTCGACTCCATGGGGGTAAACTGAGACGTCTTTGCTAGCTCGGGCTGAGAGAAAAAGCAGACAGCCTATACACAGTGCCAAGCACAACCATGAATATCAATGGTACCCTGGAGAAATGCAGCAATTCATTGACAAGACTTAATTAATGCATGTGCTGTAGTGAATTATGATATGTGCGTATGTTGCAACATTTTGTTGAATGCAATGATTTGATATTATTTTCACTTCCAGGATATGTGCAGGCATCATACATGTGACAGCCATATGTCCAGTATAAATAACCTCAATGCTGCAAGAAATACACTTGTGGGATTGCTTGACAATGATTAATGATTAGTAACTGACTTTACACAGCAAAGAATCCAACAACTGCAACATGTTCTGGTTTTTCAATGCTCTCTGAAGGCCATTCCACTGCAGCTGTGGATTTCAGCACCAAGGACAGCGATCACGCTCTCTGGTCGCTGTCCGTGGTGCTACAGAATCTGAAGCTTCATCTGAAATCCGCCTTTAATGAAACATTTCGAAGAACAGCAGGAGAAGAATCTATGAGTGATGACATTAACGTCCGCTGTTCTATTTATAGTTATATTAATATTTAATCCCTCCCCTCTTCTAGCTCAGATATAAATAAAAATGTACCTCCAAATGGAACCAATTAGCAATAACGGCATAAAGCCCGTTTGGTAAAGAGGATTCAGGAAAATATCTTGAAGAATTATATCTATAATATGAGGCATTATGGAGTTGCCAGCATATTGTTTTCACAAGAAGATTTCCGCTTATTTCATCCATAACACTACATAATTTCCCACACAGCCGACGCAAAATACAGTGTGGAAATTCTAATCTAAAAGGCGAAATTGGGAAGTGGACGCACAGCTGATATGGGTGTCGTAAAGATTTCAGGGGTGTTTAGGCGTCGTTCAAATGGGAGAAAAACACAGAGCACGACAGATTTTTTTCTTTTTTCTTTCTTTTTTTTTTTTTACCCAGCAGGCATTTCGATTATTTCGCACAAATACCGGAGGTGTGTCTCTTACTCTCACCACATTGATCTCACACAGTGACAAACAGGACTGACACAAAGAATCCACCAATTTAGACTGCAAAGATTAAAGCTGAAACATCTTTGATCGACTAGTTAAAACATTTGGTTTCGGGTCACAGAGACGCAACCTAAACCTAGCCAATCACTGATGTGTTCGTTCTGATTAACCGTGCGAAATAACATCCCAGCCTTTCTCAGACATCAGGTCAGCAGATGTTAATGATAATCCATTATAGAGAGCTCTAAGTACGGAATCATTTCTTGGTGTGGTTGGAAGGATTAAAATGGGCGTGAACGGGCGATCTGAATCCAAATGACACTCTTGCAGACAACCTGAAAACACAATTTCACTACACATCCAACTGATTCTCTCATGTATGATCAGTGTTGGTATTTTAAATGGACCAGAAAATGCTGTTAAAAACCCCCTGCCTTCGTGCAGCCGCTGCGCCTCCAGACTGACTGCTTTGCGCCCTTGACATCGCCGCGGCGATCTGCCTCCTGTCCTCCTCGCTGAGTTCATTCAGGTCGACCGGAGTCCCACCGGGGACCCGGACGAAGCCGCCTTTCCCGTCAGGTACCAGCCCCTCCGGTAGTCCAGACGGCGGCCCTTCTCCTCCTTCCAGGCTCGCTTCGTTCCCCATGATCGACCCCTCCCGTCCCCCGTATTCGGATCACTACGCGATCCGAGCTCTCTCTGCGTTTTTATCTCCAAAGTACGCAGTGAAAACGATGTTCCTCGGTTTTTCGAAACATCTCAGATGATTTATTACAAGTGGCTACTTTCCTCTGCAGTCCTCTCTTCTCATTTCTCTCGCTTCTCCTTGTTTTTTTGCGTCGCTCATCTCTGCAGCTGTAAACCAGTTGCCACAGTTTTCCGTGAAAAGGTCTGTTCTGTAGCTCACAGAACCGGAAGACGGTAACTTCCGGTAACGTTTAAAAAATAAAATCCTCAGTAGTCTTGCTGAGGATTTTTACTTTTTAAGACAAATGCAAAAAAATATAATACATATTTAAAGAGAATTATGTGGTTAATGAAAACTCAAAATGCGTCCAACCTATACAATGGCACAATCAATGGGATGAGTCGACGAAAAAAAACAACCAGAATAGACAAGAATTATACCATCCAACTGGAAAATAAGTTTATGGGTTACCCCAAATAAAACCATTCCCGCCTCTACTGTGACAATTATTATGCACTTATTTTGAAGCCAAAATTACCCTACTTCCTCTCACTTTCTTAATGACGCTGGTCAATTTGACGCACATTCCCCAGCAGGGTCTCCTGTACTGCGCATGCTCCACATCTGGCAGGTGATCAGAAGACATAAGCGAAGGAAAATGTGTTTTTAAAGGGGACTAACTCACGTAAATGTATGTTTTCATAGTTGAAAGAATCGAGGTTGAGTGGAAGATAGAAGAGAGGTGGGTGGCCACCACCCACCTCTCATCACGGAACCCCCGCCACGGGGGTTCCGTGATGCTTTTAAGTCATTAATTCATTTTTGTAAATTTTAGTTCTGTTTTTAAAGTGAGCCAAACCATAAGACTGTGAGCCAAGGGTGTCCTTGCCAAATATTGACAGAGAGCGAGAGAGAGAGAGAATATACTGCATATACATGTGTGTATTCTCAAATAAATAGATGTACAGTGGTTTGGAGTAAACATGGCTGGGTATGAAGGAATATGTGAAAATCAGGTCAGAGAAATCATAGGAATTCTTTATCTTCTAAAGTGATTACTGGTGTTATCATTGAAATATAACTCATGATCAAACAAGTTATATTTCATTCATTCATTCATTCATTTCATTATGGAACATTCATTTCATTATGGAACGTTTATATTTATAGTAATATAAACGTTCCATAATGAAACAAGACAATGCAGCAGCTGTCATTTGTTATGTCTTTAAAATACAACATCAATATCAACCCAGAAACAAAATGATGCAGTGCAGTTGGCCTCGGTACATCCAGCTCAGAACCCTTATACTGTCACAGATGTGGAGGAGACTGATGACAACATGCCAAGGAGGCCTGAGTCATGTGATCAATAGAACTCATGGGTTTTGACTTTTCAAAACGATAGAATTCATCTGAGTACAAAGGAGCGTCACTCAAAGCAAATCAGCAGCAAATAACACTATTAGATTAAATTCTGTCATCTACATGACAACATATGACACAACATATGACAAACAATGGTAACACAGTGGTAAATATGCTGTGACCTTGGTAGATGTTATGACTGCTTTTCCTGACTCAGTCACCCTCGCCACTTCCTGTCACGCTTTCCTTCTTCCTCCTCCCTCATTCCCTTTTCTTCCTCTGCCGCTTACCATCCACTCTTCCCTTTGTTCATATATGTGCCTCATCTTTTATAGTTTTGTCATTCTTTTATTTATTCTTTATGTGTATGTGTAGGCAGAGGTGAGTTTTGGTGTGTGTCTTCAGTGATAAATGATGGTAACACAGTGATTCCTCTGCTCCTCCCATTCTTCCTACTGATCACTGGAGCATGGCCTGATTGTCTCTATGCTCTCTCTCTTTCTCTCCCCCCCCCCNCCCCCCCCACGTAGTCACATTAATACACTGACTTAAGCATTAAGCCATGCACAAACACACACACACACACACACAAGTGTAACAACACATCAAAAACAGACCAGGGACAAGCACACAAAAACAAAGTGAGAAAGAGGTCTATTTACCTTTAGCTCACCCCACAGTCACACACTCATGCACGCACACACTTACATACAGTTAATGTTATCATGTCCTGTGTTATTTATTATTACTTATCCATTTTACCTTATGGCCATAGGGCATATGCAGTATTTAAAAAAAAAAAAAAAAGTAATTCAATATAAATTGAGCATTATCGGCTGTTTGTAGTGTTTATGAGAGGCGCTGTGTTGCTGGCCGGTGTAATTTGAGTCTGGTAACCAGATAACACACACTGCACTGTGTTCATTAAATTTGAATAGTCAGTCTGGCTGTGAGGCTAAGAAGCTAACAAAAAGCTATTTCTTTTGCTATGCAGATCAGTGGCAAAACTCTAGAAGTACCAACAACTGTTTTCCAAACTCAACAACTGACAGGTTTGTACAATAATACACACAAAAAAGTTGCCCTACAGACAAAAAGTACATTTGAGACTACATACTATATGTACCTGAAGTATCAATGAATTCATGTCAAACTACTAGAACTTTCCATAGACAGCTTAAAGTCCATAATCTCATTCTCTTTCCAGAAAGAAGCGTGTAAAACCTTCCAAAAAGACGAGCAAACAGCAGCCTTACATACCTTGACTTTATGAGTGTAGGAGGATCTGGTGTCCTTAAGTCAGCCTGAGGCTCCTGACTGATGCTTCATTTCTGATACATTAGAACTGAGGCTCATCCTCATTATCAGCGTGGCACATGCCTAATTCTGCCCTCAGCACCGATTTCACCTGATCACACACTAAAAATACCTTTAAAGTCACAGTGACTCCCTCCTTACTTAATCTTCCCATCTTGTATCAACGTGCACATGCACAGGCACGGGCGTGTGGACTTGCCATGAACATGCACACACACACACTGGTCATAGATAAGAGGGGCAGTCCCCCTAATCCTCTTTTCTTCAGAGAGATCTGAGCCAATCACAAAGCATTCTGCACACTAAGCTGTTTTCTTGTACACACAGTGCATCAAGTCCAAATGAGCCATAGTTAAGGGTCAAGTTAATTTACCGGCCAAACTGCAATAGACTGTAACGACCAAACAAACAAGCAAGGAAAAAAAAAATCTATCATCATAAATTATTCATCCCAGCCCAAACTTTACTAATGCATAACCCCAAAGCATATTTTTCCCTTCACAGCAGCTACAAACACCTATGAAGCTGCTTTGGGAACCTATGACATCACCATCTGTTGAATCCAGTAAGCACAAATGAGGGAAGTGGATGACATTTCTGTGTCATAAGTAAAAAATACAGAAAAGATATATGATATGCTAAAATAGGTCAAATTAGGTGTATCTATAAATTTTTCCCCGCTCCCTGGAGACATAAAAAGATGTGTGATGTAGAAACTCAGCACTATATCAGAGTCCCCTTATATATTTTTCTTATGTTAGAAAGATATAACTTGACTCAGTGGTATGTGCTGAATGCTTAGTCGTATTCCATGTTTTACTTCCCTGAGAGGCTTAAAGTCCTTCTGCTTCACATCACCTGCACCTCCATGTCACGACTAAAGTGTGACGGGTGGGGTTTGGACCCAAATGCAGCACACAGTACAACTCCGACAAGTAAAGTTCTTTAATAGAGCTCTCAGTCCAACACAGAGGCAGGCAGAAAAACTGGCAGGACAAAGTGCCTATACAGACACAGTCAAACAAAGAGTCCAAACGCAGAGACTGGAATCGGAGTCAGGGACAGAAGGCAGAGGTGGTGACCAGGGGGGTGACGAGCAGAATAGTCCAAAACAGGCCGAGTCGGTAACAGAAGGCCAGTCCACAAATGAACGCTGGAATGTCTCGCATCAGGGATGGCAAAGAACAATCTGGCAAAGGGTGAGTGTGAGACAGGGGTTTAAATCCATGCTTGATTGGTGCTAATTGGTGACAGCGTCTGAACCTGAAATGAATCAGGCTGATGAACGGAGGTGAGGAACAGAAGACCAGGCGGGCAGAAATGGCAGGTGAGTAGCTGAGGACCAGGCATGCAGAAATGGCAGGTGAGTGGCTGACCAGACATGAAGAACTGTGACATAAAGTGGATTTAAAAGTTGGAGCTGATAAAGGATCGCAGGAATGACCTCTGCTCAGTCATTACATTTTGGCTCTCGGTGGTAAAGATGATCATTTTTGGACAGTGAAACAGATCATTACTCTTTGTGGGTTTTATTTTGTGTCGGTGCTATAGAGAAGGACACAGGAAGGAGAGTTTGACTGGTAATAGGACTGTTAATAGGATTTACTGGACATTGTCTGGAAGCCAATCTCCAAAGCCACTCTGCTGCTGGCTTACACTGGTGTAACAGCAACAAGACCCCCTGCCAATGACTTTAAAGGCTGAAAATACTGG
The DNA here is from genome assembly GCA_014773175.1 of Lucifuga dentata. Lineage (NCBI taxonomy): Eukaryota > Metazoa > Chordata > Actinopteri > Ophidiiformes > Bythitidae > Lucifuga > Lucifuga dentata. The sequence continues at coordinate 133,497 of VXCM01000035.1, read as the reverse complement.
AGTAACAAAGCTATCTATTTATATGACCCCCAGTGGCCATTGAATCAGTGACAAACTCCGATTGTAGGAACATCAGCTAAAGACAGTAAGATATAGAAACAATATTGTATTTTTACAGTCCAGTAAAGTAAAAAATCTGAATAACTGAAAGAGACTGTTGAATGTTATTTGTTATATAAATGCAAATGGCGTTTGCATGTTCAAATTTTTTGGATTACTACTCTCATATCATATCATCATATCAATTAATGTTGTGTATTGCAGTCAAGAAAGGTTTAACCTCAAGTTCAGGATTGACATTATTTCAATATGGCTGCATGCGGTAAACAGTCGTGCTGCGTTCAACTCAAACCTGGAACTTGGACTTTCCAACCTCCAACTGAGAAAAGTCAAGCAAAGCCCATTCAAACTCAAAAGGCAGGCATGGTTCTCAACCTCGAGTTCAGTGCTGATATTTCAATATGGCTGCTTACACATGATAACAACTGACAAGTCTACTTGTATTTTTCATTTATATGGACAGTATTAATCAACATTAAAATATAAATATGCCAGAGTTACAAATAATTAACAAATTAGTATCTGCAGTCCCAGAATGTTAAAACGACCCTGTATGCAAATATGGAATATCACAATTAGTGACTCTTTAAATGCATCGTGCTTTGGAGAAATGGGATTTGAGGAAAAACCACAAAAACTCTTTTCACCAGTATATGGAGTCATATTTGTTTTTGCATCTTCTGTTTCCTCATCTCACACTTCCTCTCCACATCAAAGGTTCATTTTTCTCAAGTGACTTACAGCAGCTGAGATGTTAATTGAGGGTCTAATGCACTGAATCATCAGAGTGAAAGTGGACGAGTAGGAGTTCTTTAGATAAAACTCATTGGTGAAGGAGAAGCAGGAACACAGTGAAGGCAGATAGCAAAGTAATGTTGTTCTGAATGCCAGTTAAGTCCCACACACTCCTGCAGTTAATGAATCATTAACAACACACACCTGCTGTCAAGGTAGTGCGTCACACAGGTGGTGATGTCACCACTTTGCCATGAGGGGGTCCCTTGTGATCAGTTGGGCTTTTTGCAGATGAGTCACACACGGAAAAGGAAATGTTTCAACACAAACACACACTGTCTGTACAAAGAAGGAGAAAAGGAATAAGTCATTGATCACCTCATAATCCCAAGCAATCAGTGACGAGAGAGTGTGTGAGATCAAACCTGCACACTTTCCTGGTTGTGCATTTGTGCAAGGTGTCTGTGTGTGTGAGAAAAAACTACCACCTCTGTATTGAGGAGGTGGGATCACAACAATAAATCACACTTCCTTAACAACAGACAGGGAAACAGCACTCCCAGAGGACAGCGGATACACTCAGACCCGCAGGAATACCTTCAGATAGAGGTTAAGCTTGGTTACCAGATTAGCATTTGATGGTACGAATACTAAAAGCAAAAGTAACAAGACTGATGAGGTTGAAGCTGAAAGTTAACATGGCCATTATTATTCCTGGCAGCCAGACTGAGTGTGTTTGTTAATGTAAGTGCCAGTTACTAAGAATAAAATCATAGAATCAAAGTCAGAATTTGATGTAACACCAATGAAAATGGAAACTGTGCCAATGAACAGACAATTCTGACCAATCAAGTCAAAGCCACATTTGTAGACTATCATGGGATTAGAGGCAGAATGTCATCTATCGTCTAGGAGAGCTGCTCTGTATTAGAGCCCTGCACAGTTGCTATGGTTTCTGAGGCAGCTGTCACTCACCTGCAGGGTTCCTAATTACGGGATCGCGTCAAGATTACTGCAATACACACGAGAGTTCTTTGCAGCAAAATGCAGCATAGCTACAGTGCAAAACCCGCTGAGATACTGTAGGCGGGTATGTGCATGTTTGGCTGTGCATGGCAGAAAGTGAATTAGTAGGCAGATAGGATGAAAGAAATCAAGTTTAAAGCTTTCCAGTTGGGTTTACAGCAGCTGAAGGCAGGAAGGCAAGGAAGAAAGAGAGGAAGAGGAGAGAGAGAGAGAGAGGGAAGGAGGATCAGAAGGGTGGAAATACAAACAGGTGGACTGCTGCACAGTATTAATTCAGTATATACTGCCTTACATACAGCCTGCTGATAGGTTGTCCAGTTGTTGACCTAAATCTCCTCTCTCCACTGCCACAGACTTGATTTCCCACAATCCCTTGGACTAGCTCCTGGGCAAGAAGGAGTGAGTCAGAGCATCAAAATAGAGCCCGCTTTCAAGAGCTGTGACGAGTGTCAAAAATAAATGCATATACACACACGTACACTGCAATGAATCGTCAAACTGATGTGAAAGCAGCACATTATGTGATTAAGCCGCCTAGTGGTTATAAGCCCATAACATGGTCCTCTTACCTTATCTCACAGATGTGGCATATTTCATGCATATAAAGAGTGTTTATTGGTGCATAGATGTGCACCAATAACTATAACTATGTGTATAACTATAAATATGTAAGTACTGAACTAATGCATATACTTCATATGTCTATTTATAAACATGTACAGTGTGCATGTCATGTTTTCCCAGTATATCCAGTTCAATCTGTGTCTGCAGCCCTTCATCACCCTAACAGATGTATCTCCAGTTACGGAAGTATTGTATTCCATTCCACATTCCTCTTTGCCATAGTGACACAATTTTTCTTCTTTTCTACATCTGGCATCTGTCTCAAAGCCTCTTCTTCTTCTGCTGCTGCTGCCAGCTGTCGTGTGTGATTGTTTGTGTGGGTATTCATGCACACTCATTCATGTATCTAGAATTTCAGCACAAATACGCAGCTACTGAATGATTTGCATATGCAGAGGTGTGTGTGTGTGTGTGTGTGTGTGTGTGTGTACAGTGGGAGGAAGTTGTCAGTGAACGCCTCTGGCTTCCAGATTCCCAGGCTTGTACTGCATATCAATAAAACCAAATAACTTCCTGACTTTCTGTTTCATATCATACCATATTAGTGTATCAGTTATCCAGCACTACCAGTACTTATGCTTAAATAACATACGTGTAATTTATACTTTGTATAGTATATTACCTGGCACTCGTGTACTGTGTATATTTAGATTATGGTTGTAGGATGAAGTAGAAGCAGCAGTAGTAGTACAACAGTAAAAGCAAGTGTAATAGCCAAAACTGACTGTACTAATAAAAATTTAGCAGTACTAGTACTCGCTATAGTAAAAGTAGGCCTGGATGAAGTAATGATAATCTTTTTTTTTTTTTTTTTTTTTTTTTTTTTACTATATGCATTCAAGTTTCAAGTTATTTTAGTTGTTTTTGGTGATTTGAAACTCATATTTTTAACATATTATGTACACAGAAAACTACAGCTAATAATAAAGCAAACAATACTCATTCAGTATGCAAATTTGTACAGTTTGGTTCCGCTAAAGTTGTTTTGACTGTTCTTGAGATAGGAAAGCTACAAACAATAAAATGACAGTGGAGAAGCTGCCCTAAAGCATAAAATCCTTCAGCATAATGGTCAAGATGTCTGACTTCTACAAAAATGTGTTGTTTTAGGCACACACGGAGGACGTTCAAGGACAGTAGCCATGGTAACCAGACTAGCAAATTATAACACGTGACACTTAAGGGCAGTGAACATGATTGCACCATACTTATTATTTGAGCAGGCACACACGCACACATGCACGCACGCACACACACACACACACACACACACACACACACACACACACACACACACACGAGCAGCTTGATGTGATGCTACAAAACTGACTTGGACATCTATGAAATAATTAATTTTTAAAGTTTCAAGCCGGAAGTGCGCATGTTAAGCCTTCAAGCTTTATAAGCCTCAGATGAGCTTCAAAAATAGTTATACAACAGTGACCTCTTGTGGTTCTCCGTGAGCATTGCATTTCCTGTTCACCACGTTCCCCTTTTGGTTTGATTACCATAGATCTCATCATATTGATTTCAAAATCGTCCACTCAAACAAAAACCAAGGGAAATTTTTTAACAGAGACGTTTATTTAGACAACTGATTGCATGCCAGAAAGAACCGTGTTACAGCAGCGGTAACTCTCAGCTCTCTCTTTTCTTACTCCGAGGGAGAGACCAGAAGTAGGGACACACCAAACTCTACCAAATGGCAGAGAAAACTATTGTAATTTATTGCATTGACACATCACTCTTGTCTTGAATTAAGAGGACGGGGACTAAAAAGGATTAAGGAGCTTGTACATCGATCAGCTTTGGCCAGAATGTGGAAAGTTGTTAATTAATATCCCTGTTTTGGCAAAAGGACAAAAGTAATTCACACCTTGCTTTAGGGAACTTTACCTCTCACACAAAACACTTAAAGAGACGACTAAAAAAGATGCACTTACTGTAGGTAGCATTCACATGCAGGATAACATGTCTTCTCCTCAGACTAGTTTTAACATTTTCTGCACTATTTCTTACAGAGATTCACAGTTAATGTTTTTTTTTTTCAATTTGGGGGATTATTTTACATATAATGGCTACTGATGGATGAAGGAAATGTTGGATGGATTTGAAAGAAAAGAAATGAACTTTTATGAAAGGCAAAGGAGACAGAAAATGACAAAATTGTGCTTATCGTTATTTGGATCTCTGTCAAAAATTTGGTTAATGACGCAAACCCCTGCACTCATGCTCCGAAACTTAATTCGTTTTCATCTCTCACATCCCTCAAAAAAGGGATTCCTTGACACAAATTCAGCAAGTTGGTCCATCAAAGTTGTCTTAGTTCCTGTTTGCCATTGTTTCTCCGATATTGATGAGCCAAAAAATACCATAATAATATCAAAAATAAATGCAACCCTTTCACAAAACAATGAGCAATAAATAATAAAGTGGTGTTCTTGTACTGTATATATGTATATACACAGAGAGTTACTTGTTGTATATATGTACACAAAACAATTGGCAGTCTAATTCAGACTGAGTATTAGCATTTTGTGCCCAGATTTTACAAATCCCAGAAAGGTAACAACATAATAACTTAACACAGCATCCATGGGAGCATAATGAGACGACTGTGTTGCTTTTAGTTTAACCCCCAGAATAGAAGCACAGGTTTGAATAGAAAGGAAAGAAAATATAAAAGACAGATGTAACGTTTTAGGTAGGGTGTAAAAAAAAAAAAGAAAAGCCTCTAAAATTCCATAAAATTACCGAGAGGAGCTAGCTTATTAAAACATTGATCGACAACAACATGCACAATGCGTTCCCAGCCTCGGGTGGAGAGGATTATGATGAAGCACGTCCTCTGCACCGAGGCACGACTCTGCGGGTTTGCATGTAATAATGCTTCTGTCCGTTTTGAAACAACACGACGGGCGCTGATGCAGGTCGCCGGTCCGACTAAACCAACCCGACTACTGACTCCAGCTCTGTACGTGCACGCCTGGAGCACTCGTAACACTTTGAATTGTGATCCGATGCACAGTTCTCTCCTTGAAGTGTTTGTTGCAGCTCTGTCATCGTTTGAATGACTTAAAAGACTAGAGATCAGGTTCTTTTCTCCTCTTCAGTGTAAGAGTCTAATCCGTTCAGTGTGCGCAAATCTTCAGTTCACATGCTCAGGTCAAAGAGGGCGGGTTAATGTATATTTCTGCTTCCATGAATGTCCATATATCTATCAAGTCCGTCTCCTCAGCGTGTGGGTGTTATAGTTTTACTGTATGGAACACAATACCAAACAGTCTTTTAGTAGCTTATGTACAGGAAGAGTATGTGTCCGCCAGTCAGTATCTCAGGCAACCAGCCATATTCTCACACATTTACATTATGTATTCCAGTTTTCATCAGCGTCCTCTTCACAGGTTTTGTGCATTCTTGTACGTGTGAATGTCTTATTCTAGCTAATTCCAACCAAAAAAAAAAAAAAAGTGTGTTTGCCGTTTTTAACAGGCTTTTGTTCTGCTGCCATTTATGGAGAATTCACTGAATCATACACAACCTATAGAATGTGTTTTGCGTGTATGCATGTGTGGATGCATGGGTTTGTGCTTGTGCATGTGTGTAAATCTGGTTGCACGGCGCATCTCTGCGCTCAGGTTTTCTCAAACACTACGCGGGGGTCTTTGAAGCTCATGGGTCCTCCTGTTGCGTCCCTTCTTGTTTTCCTGCAGCCGTCTCCACTTGGCTGTGTGCTGGCTGCTCCCCCGAGGTCCCCCCACAGCCTGAGAACCCCCTGCAGCCTGAGACTCTGCCACGCTGCCTGGCCCCTTCTGACCATTTTGCGCCTTCTGGTTGTTCTTAGGTGCCTGGATGCTCAGCATACCCAGATTTGATTGACCTTTCTGGGGGGTCTGGCTCCGTGGTTGCCCTTCCTCTGTTGGTGTTCCGGCCTGCAGCCATGGTCTGCTCTGTGGTGGACCGCCTTGCTGCTTCTGTGCAGTGGGAGTCTGGGCTTTAGGCCTCAAAGCAGAGCTAGGACCACCAGGGCTCTCAGGTTTACCCTGTCCATTCCTGCCAGGAGTCTTAATCCTCTTCTGTTTGCGCTCTTTCTTCCAAACACGATCACAAAACTCCTCCACGCTGTTCAGGTCCGGGTGGTCCAAGAGAGACAGGAAGTCGCGGTACCACAGCCGGTGTTTGGCTGTGTGACCTAACCCGCTGTCTGCACCGGGAAGTCCAGGTAAGATGTCACCCAGCCTGTTGGTGGGGATGACCTGAAGGTTGAGGCGCAGCAGAGGCTGGATGAAGCCATGTTCCACAGCTTGGCAGTGGTAGACGCCGGTGTCAGACTGGGTCAGACTGCGAATCAGCAAACCCTGATCTGTTCGAAGGATCCTATCATCCAGCTTGATCTGAAAGAGAGAAAAACCAAGATAAAATTCAGCACAAGCTTAAACGAATCTAAGCACAGTATTCAGGCAAATGTAATCACTTACATCATAGGGTCAAAAGCTAAACTAAACATACACGCCCTCAGGTTTCCTCTCTTTCTAGGTCACAAAGGTTAAAGGTCAAATGGATCAGAGGTCGCTACATGTGATAACACAGAGGAGGGAAGGTGTCACCCTCAGGAGAGAGAGGATGTTTGTCTGCAGAAATCTAATTGGTGTCATTTAGGTCCAAACCAGAATGTGTGTATGTGCCTTTCTTACTATCGTCTAACTCACACACACACACACCTCATGTTTGCGATCGTCGTTTGGCCTCTGCAGCTGCCAGTAGATGAGTGCTCTCTGTGACTTGGGGCTGCACTCCAGGAACATGCTGCTGTTCTCCACGCCATACACACTCCTGTCCTCCACGTTGCCTCCTAAACCGTCCATGTCATCTGCTCACACACACACAGAAGAGGAAATGAGGTGTGTGTGTGTGGCAAGAAGAGGAGAAAGTGTGCGACTGCATGCAGTCATACACACATACCGTGATGCTGAAGGTCTGAGCACTGCGACAGAGGGTCTCCATTTCTGATGTCTTGTCGTCTAGTCCGCCTGGAACAGAATGTGACAATTTAAACATTTCCTGTACTACTTCTGTTTTACCACTAGGGGGCAGTGTTACCAAATGGTTTTCTTGTTCAGTACCTTCAGCTGCACTGATTCAGTGATAGAAAATGAGTATTTATTCAAGTGTTAAAGCACACTGGTAAAAACATTGAAATCCTGGCACATTTAAGAAACATTAACCTGTCGAGCGATGAAACAGTGTGTGCCTCATCGCTTTCTAATGAGCCGTTATTATGAAACACTCACAGTATTGTTTCAGCCTGTGTAAAAACCCCCCATTCTCTGTCCTCCTGATATTACAGTCCACTATGTCATTCAGCTTTTTACTGCGATGGTGGGACATTTTCACAGCTTGACTTTACTGACTAACTGTGAATGTGTCTCCCTTGATCCTAGTTGTCATGGTCACATTTAAAATCTTCAGTGTGTGCTGTAAAAAATCAAAGCGAAGAGAGGCGAGGTAAGCCAAAGGTGAGGCGAGTCCTGGAAAGAAGGACACTAAAAATGGGCAGAGAGAGAGAAGGAAAAAATGGTGCAGTTAGAGGTAAAGAAGAAACAGATGGAATGGAATTAATTTGGTGGGATAAGCAGGAGGGAGAATGGTCAATGTGTGCACGTGTGTAATTCTGTCTTTCTCTTTTGCATTCAAAATATGGCCTCTCATATCCTCCCTGTCTTACTTCGCATATTTGGATACTCGTCTTTTCACTACATTTGTCTACATTTGACTACATTTGTCTACATTTGACTACATTTGTCTTTTCACTACATTTCCTGGACTAACATTCCTGTCTTTTTTGGCTGTCTGAGCACGTGCGGGGCCGGCTGTCTGGTTCTCATTCTGGGAGCGAGCGGGAGGGAAAATATTTGGAGTGCAGAGGGGAGCTGAGAGGAGCCGGCCGTGGCCTTAACCACGGGGTGTGCCACCTCCTCTGTAACCCTGCCCAACAAGAGTATACCCACTGGCCTACTTCTGTTGGTGTGAGAAGTTCTGGATGAATGAGATGCAGGGGTTTAGTGGTGTGACAGTGTGTGTGTGTGTGTGTGTGTATGTGTGTGTGAGGGCTGTAGCGGTCAGGCTAATCCCGCTGAATACAGCAGAGGGTAATTTGAGGGTGTGTATGTTCATACCTCCTGGCTGCAGGGTGAAGCGGTCAGACGGCTCCTGTTGGCTATAATTTAGTGTGTGTTTGTGTGTATGTGTGTGTTCATGTATATTCATGTGTCTCATTATGTGTGTGTGTGTGTGTACAGTGGCTATAAGGTGAAGGGATCACAACTCACAACAGCTGTTACTGGCAAGAACTGTAACCCAGGTTGTTGGATTTTACGTCTTGGCAGTGGAATGCAGCGCTCAATTCCCTTGTCTGTGTGTGTGCACATACTGTTAGTGTGTATGTGTGTGTGTGTGCACATTTAATTACTGTATTTTGTGACTGTAATTTACTTACTCGAGATTACTTCCATGTTTAGATGTTTTGGCAGTACCATGTGATTCTGAACACAGTCAAATGCGCTGCCAGAGGATTAAAGGTTAAAGTAACAAGGTCGTGTGTTGAGGTGCCCTTGAGCAAAGCATTTAAAACCAAATGTTTCAGCGAAGTGGTTCGGTGGCCAACAGCAGAATGCGGCTGTGCTGGCTCGCTGTCAGGTGAGGCTGTGTGACGGCGTAAATGTGAGGCAGAGTGTTGCTGAAAAGCAGCACGAATGGCCAAAAAACTCCCCACAGATAAATAAAGATTAAAGCAGCACATTTGTTTGGGGGTGTGTGAGCTCCTACCTCTTGGCTGTTGGAAAGTATCTCGAGCACTCGGTCCCATCCCAGGCGCAGTACGGGTCTCTGGCCAAGCAGCACTCAGCACAAGCTTTCCCATACACCTCACAGCGGTGCAAAGACATCTGCGATACACCCAGAGCCGAGCCAAGGTACAGCTGTTGCTGTGGGAGCCAGAGAAACAGTAGAGACGTAAAAATGGAATATTCCTGTGCGGCTCAGCTGGAAAGGGCTTTCTAAAAAGATGGAGGTCGTGGATTCGATTCTCAGTGGGCACGTCAGATGTCTTTGTTTTTGGATGTCACGGTTTGCTTCCCACTTTTGTAACTTCTCTTGGACTTGTGCCCATGTCAACTTTTGGATAAATTATTATGTGTGAAAACAAGGATTTACCTGCTTGGTTGACAGCTCCATGGCAGTAATGGGAGTGGGCTCCTGAATAAAACAAACACATTCCATTTAAAATTGATATCTGCTGACATCATAGATAGCCTATTTTATGTTATGGATATCTTTATAATTAGCCGTTCATTCTAAAAGGACTTTAGGTTCACATTTAGTTATGACGCACCCTAAACACAGTCATCTCCTCCAGCACCACCTCCTCCAGGTCATGCCAGCTCTCTCTGGGGATCGTAACCACCTTCAGCACGGTACCCATGTCTGAAAAACACACATGAAGTATATACTTACTTGTTGGTTTGTAGCTACTTTATTCTAAGTTAACAGTTGGTTGCCAAACACAGAAGAAGCGGGTCTGACCATTTATGAGCCTAGTAGAGGCAGATTTAAGGAAGCATGAGGAAGAGAGAGACCCGCAGCTGTAGAGGCCTAGAGACTGATGTTACACGAGTTATGCTCATGTTCTTATGGATCGTGAACGAACCCATAACATGAAAACTGAATGAACCGAGAGAAACGGCGAGCCATGACACAGTGCACGGTTGACGGGGCTCTAGAAAATGCCGGGCCTAGCTCTGAAATCCAGTCCAGGAGGGTGCTCAGGTCAGACCCGTACTCTCTCGTCAACACTGGCAACCAGATGCATTCAGAAAAGGAGAATTTGTCCTTTTATTGATGACAGTGCTGTGATAGAATGAATTTATCTTCTAAGGGATTTAAAGTTTTTAGGGTACCTGTGCCGATGAACATGACATCGTACTGTCCATCCTCTGCCTCCACTCTGTCCACCACCAGCTGGGAGAACTGGTAGTCCACATCTGTCCGCACCATGATGGGACGTCCTCCAATGGGGTGGACTGGGTTGTACATGGCCGGGTGTCCCCTGGCGAAGGTGATGACGTCATCAGGAAGGTCTTTGGTGGAGTCGAAACCTCCAAATGTCTTACTGGGGCACTGAGAATGAATTTGCAGGTGAAGTTGCGTAAGATTTCTTGATCTAACATGTCAGACACGTATGGTACTCTATTGAAAAAAGCATGTGACATGCTGTCTGCCAATCAGATGTCATGGCTTGACTTGCTTAAAAATTTTCTGTATTTGTGCTCAATTATTTCTATGGAGGCTCACCGTGCCGGGGCGAGGGTAAGGTACCCTCCCTTGGAAGGGCACCCACTGGTAGTTGGGTCCATCTCTGTGAGCGTAGGGACCCAAGAAAACCCTCCGGATGTCTGCCATGTTGTACATACACACTGCCGAGCCTTTAAAGATGTTACTGTGGAGGGTTTACGAATGAGAAATGGAGAAAGGAGACGGATGAAAAGAAAGGGGGGGGNGGGGATAAAGGAGCGAATAAAGAAAGATGACAGAGAAAGACAGACGGAATTCATAAATGATCGGTCACAAAACAGGGATTAGGCACTTGTGAAATACCGCCGAAAGACAACAAAATGACCCTTCATCACACAAAGACAAGAGGGGAGAAAGGCTGTCATTACTTAAGCATGGAATGACAGATTGGAACTTTTCTGCGATTGCTTCCAGCCTTCTGAGAACAGACAGGAATTTGGGCCCAACACCAACAAAACAGGAGACCTGCTTCAGAGCTGATCTGAAATCATGTCCAATATTTTGTGAGCGGCTGCTCGAGCCAAACGGGTGGATTTTGCTTTTACTCGCCAGGCAAACCAGGCAAGGTCAATCAATCATGCAAAAAGGAAACGATGTGGATTTTATTTCAATTTGCGATTTAACCTAGGTCATCCAAAAAACAGCAATATGAGCTGTAACTCAGTGAAGCGGAGTTCCAAGATATGCCAAGATATGTATTCATAAGAGTTATTAAAATATCTATGCTGAAACTGTGACAAACTAAATACGATGTTTGCAGTTTCTGAGCACCAGCAAATACATAAAAGCATGTGCATGCTTTTGAATGTAATGGATAAGGACATATTTTTAAAGGACTATGGTTTTGCATGTTTGAGCCCAATAATTTTATACATTATTGGTAATTCATTCATTGATATCAATTTTGCACGAGCCAGTTTTTACAGATGGTGGATTTTATCTTGGAAATTTCACTTTGTTGTTTTTGGAGGAAGGACTTCTTTTGTCTCACAGACTGACTGCAGCGGGAAGTTGTGTCAGACTAATTAGTGAATGTGGCTGCATAAACACAACTGACGGTACTCACTAAAGCACGGAAGATGAATGGATCAGCATTTGTAAACGTTAATTACAGAAAAATTCAATTAACTCCAGGGGCAAAAAAAAAAAAGACACTTCAATATCTATGCCTAAGAAAAAGGGCGAACATGTTTTTGTGCAGATACACACAGTCTGTGAGAGAGAGAGAGAGAGAGAGAGAGAGAGAGAGAGAGAGACAAAGACGCACATTCAATTAAGCCTATATCACACACACAAGCTTGCAAATGCATACATCCAGAATTCATTTAATGCATGCATGCACATAGACACACAATAAGGGCACAATCAAACACTGATCTGTCAGTGGCAGCTTCTATGTGCCTCATTAAGCAGAGATATTAAAAGCTGGTCCCTCTGAATCTGCTCTATTCATCTCTGAAAACCGACCACTTAGAAAACCAATTAAACCACTCTAATTCTTCAATGCCCCGTAATTGAATTTTCAAGCGTGCGTGGGTTTGTGTGTGTTACACGGACACACATTTGGGTGTATTGGTGTGCACACAAACCCCTTGATTTCAAATGCGTTCCAGAAAGCTGAGGAAAACCGACAGTGATGCAAGGCGTCTGCCAGTATGCGTTAGCTAGCGCCTCCATTCCATTCAGCTCGTCTTATCATTAGCGGTGATTGATGGTGAAGTGTTTGTCCTCCTTTCAAAGTGGTTCAGAGACACTAGCAGACACAAAATACCCCCCCTTTCCAAATGCAAATTCATCATCATCATGATAAGTGCCACCATCTGTGCCATTTCAACTCGTGTATCCACCTTGCCCCATGCCTTCACCTCACCGCATGCTTGAATAGAACCACACCCAGGCCTCTGACACCCCCATTCAAGGCTGGGGCGGCGGCCAGCAGAGAGACGTGCGTTCCTGCTGTGAAGATATCACGTTTCTCTCACTCCTTCCTGTTCCATAATCTCATTTCCCTCCAAGCTGCCGCTGCCGCTGCCAAGATTTCAATGAAAAAGGGGGGAACAGGTAGCATTGAACCAGAAATCAGCTAAAAGAAATCCCCAATCTGACAAAAAGAGACTTGGGGAAGGGTTCCATAAGAGGGAAAGCAGCCATAAAACACCTGTAAGTGGATTACTGATCCTGGAGCTCTGTCTGGGAATTTGACAGAGCACACTTGGTCACTTGAATCCTTCGGTGCCGTTTCGAGTGGTTAGGAAATTACAGATAAAGGGATGGAATAAAGGATGTGAAAAAGAAAGATTTCTTGAAAGGAAACACGAAGCATCTGTGTTTTTCAAACGCAGAGGAAATAACTTGTCCAGGATGATTGCCCGCTGAATTTACATCACCTCCTTCTGATCTCCTAGCAACAAATCAACAAAACAGATATGATACTACCAGCATCTGTCAGAGTTGACTTTCTGCATCAGATATGACGATTATTTGAGCGCTTGCACACACATTTGGAGGTCATCACAAAAAGCCCTGGACAGGAAAGGATTGTACCTGGATGTAGTGAAAACAGCATAGATGACTGGGTTCTTTGGATCCTTGGAGCTCATCAGAAAGACGTCCTCTGAAAATGCAAAACAAGGAGGATTACTAAATATGGGAAACTGTAACGGTCATATGTCTGAAAGAGAATGTTACATAAAACACACACTTACGCAGCTCATCAAAGTGTGTATCAATGCCGTTAGCTCCGGGCACTGAGCACATTAGCCGTGCCTTCAGGAAAGTGGTCCACTTGTTCACTAGACTCCTGTGACCTCCCATATCATTCTGCATTAAACATACAATGACATCAACAAACTGCACTGTGGGATTTTAGTTAAGTGTGTGTGAGCATTTGTGTGTGTGTGTGTGTTGTGTGTGTGTGTGTGTGTGTGTGTGTGTGTGTGTGTGTGTGTGTGTGTTGTTACCTTACACAGTTGTCCTATCCTTGCGATGGTAGCCTTGCCAGTGTGCTCTCCGTCCATGGCGTTCTCTTTGAAGAAGAGGAAGATCTTATCATCCTCGGGGTTGTCGCTCTCTGGGATCAAGTGCACACCTATGAACCTGGGGTCTAGAGAACACACACGTACACACACAGGAAACATGCACGCATACACAGAGAAAAGTTAGTAAAGCTTTCCACGCAGTGAGTACACGAACCTAAAATAATTTATTCATATACATTCAAATTGAAAGACAGAGTCTCACACACACACAGACACACACATACACTCTCACAAACACATTATACACTGTAACCTCTGTCCTAGTAAGAATCCTTTCACCTCTCCTTTACACCTCGGAAACCAATCTACCATGATATTCTCCCGTCACGGCCCAGTAATACCAGCCATTCACTTTACACCCTGTTGTTACGGCATCTGACTTTAGCCCAGCTAAGCGCTCCAAGTCCAAATCCCACATAAACCCTGTCTCCAGACCACATCCTTGCACACACACACACGGCTCTGATTGTATCGAATAATACTTGAATACATTTTTCTCGACTTTAGGCGTGAGAGGAAATCAAAGCTAGACGGGCAAGCCGGCTTTAGGCTTGGATATCCGTAATTTGCCAGGCATAAGGACCGAAGAAAAATGGTCACAGTTGCTAAGGCATTGTCACACGTAAAATGAGCCTCTGCTTTAAAGCTGAGGGGTTAGCCGCCCGGAGAAACAAGCAGTGCCGTGTTACAGCTCTGCGATCATTTGGTGGGATATAGAGTAACTGTGAAAAGGGGGAGTGTGGCCAAAGTGGGATGCAGATTTATAAGTGCTGCATGGGTGTGAGACCTCAGGTATGAATCACGTGTACCACACACAGGCTCCATCTCCATACCTTGTCTGTGAATATGCGCCACTAAATACAGACATTATAAATTCAACCTAGCATGCGCTCACATATGTGTGAACACAGGCTGCTGCAAGCATTGCCAAGCGCTGAGGTCATACAATTCAACAAGAAAAAGCCATTTCATTCAATGTCGATTTAGCCGAATGCCCATGTAAGTGAGAGAGTAAAAAAAATTGTACAAATCAAGTCTAGCAAGCCAGATTTAGGATTTAACCCAAAATCCTTTTAGAACATTTGAGATTTAAAATCGAGCTATTAAGGGTACATTCCCAAGTTTTTCTCTTGTTACATTTGAGTAGCATGTAACCTCCTCGATAAAGGCTCAATAATATCCCCTTCTCAGTAATCCATGCAATTACAATCTCCCCTTTGTGAGAAGGAGCTGGATTTTTCCTGGATGGATACAATCCTCAGTGTGTTTGTTTGAACAAGGTCAAAGATAGATGAGGATTAACGTGGTAACAGTGACTTCTCCTTTTTAAATCGTTCTTTATTAATATGTCACAGCAATCAGCACCACAGAGACCAGCGGCTGTCTGTGTGTGTTTTGAGGGTGCACACTGGGGGAAGGGGGGGAGGGGGGAGGAATTTGACTCCGCAACAGGAAAACAGCTGAGAGTGGATTAGTTCTGTGGGAAAGATGGGGAAAAAGGATGGCCCAGCTTGAGGGAAAGGTTCAAACTGACCTTTTGTGGCTCTCTAAGTCCTCTACGGTGCCGACAGATAGCCAGACAGACGGAAGAGTCAGTAACCCCTCAATGCTGAGCTAATCTTACCAGCACAGGCAAATCCAGCCACTTTGTGAATGGGCTCTGATATCCATGTCAGCACATGAATGGAAATGATTGGAGACTCGGGGCTTGTGAAAGAATTTAATGCTTCAAAGTCTTTTGACCAGTTCAATGGTTTTCTTGTTCACAAATGGCCAATCACAGGGATTTACTTCTGCTTCTACTAAAAAAGTCTGTATGTTTTAATGAGCCACAGTTTGCTAGACCAATGAAAATGCGTATTATACAGTTTTTCTCATCTGAACACTGCTATTAGCATCAGTGCAGATACTAACAGTCTCCTAAAAACCTCAGAGAAGCTACATTTTAATAAACACTAAATCCAGTTTAGGATTAACAAATTAAACAGATTGCATCAAACAAATCATGGCTTTACGTCTTCAGCAGAATGCATTCATTACAGAATGAAATGGCATATTCTTCACTCAATTAAAACCAGTTTGCACTTGCCACAAACTGCTAAAATCCTTTCCTAAACTTAAATCTCTGATTGCGTTTTGAATGTTTCCTTACCATTCAGCCATCTTGAATCATGCTGCTCTGTTCTGATTGGATGATGATCTCCCAGGGTACGGAAAATAGCAAAGTCTCGGCCCATGAAGTCAGCAGATGTGCCAGAGTATAGCTCTCCATCTGCCAGAGAGACAGTAGAATTTGGAAAAAGTGACTGGTCAGATGAAAGTTCAGAAGCAATCATGTACTTTCTGGCATTAATCACAACAAAGATCAAACCTACCGATCAAAATTGAAGCTGAGAGCATCTTGGGGTCATAGGGGCTTTTCCCGCGGCCATTCTCGAAATGTGAGGCCAGTCGGAAGAGGTTGTCCTGTGGTGGGAAGGGTCAAAGTTCACAAAGAGGCCACTAGAAGCCATTAAGTTATGCTAAAGTTGCATTTATAGGCTGTTTCAAATTACAGCATATTCTCCTTATAGCACACCACATTTGGGAAGAATGCACCACAACCTGAGTCACACGTGAGCAATAACACACCAGAACTGGGCTAAAGGGTCAACAATAGTGACTACAACTCACTATATAAAATCGAATATACGAGATCATGCAGTAAAGGCACAAAACACCACTTCAGTCTTTGTGTGTGTTTAGAATAAAAGCTGAAGAAAAGTCCTCCAACTCAGTGTTCTTTAAATGAATTACTGACAAGACTATTTTAAACTCTAGTGAACACACGCTGCGTCCTCTATGCTGTGAACCAGCGTGGTGCACACACTCATTCCCCTCCCTATTGTCGGATTGTTGAACCCATGCTGCTTCATTGATTAACCCGCAGACCTTTATCAAGATGACTGATTAAACTTTTATGGAGAGGAGAGGTTGGTTAATTTCCAACGGCTCATGACAGAGCATGTAATGACCGTTTTTTCATTTCGCACAAAAGAAAACATTGATGAGAAGATAATCAATGTAGGGGAATGAATACTGCTGTGCTTGACAGAAAGAGTGGAAACCCTTTATATGCATGTGTGTGTGTGTGTTAGGCAATGCAGCTGCAGTGCAAGAATTCTTTAAAGAGGAAGCAATATCGGACTTTCCCTCACATTAGTTTACACTAGTGCTGGTGTCACATTTCCCAGCTCATTAATTACAACGACATGCAGCAAATGAAACATGATGGAAACGCTCACAACATTTGCCACACCAACGCTGCATCACATGCATTACCTCGGCCCGCTTGCCCATTTCCAGATAAGCACAGATTGGGTGGAAGGCCCCTGTGCCGCAGATGTACAGGTGGGTCTGGTTGTATGGCTGGAGGACCCGGATGAAGTTTGAACACTCTTTCTGGAAAAGAAATGAAACGTGGAAAATGAAAACACTAATCATTGGTTAATTTTACCCACAGAGACATACAGCTGGCAAAGAGATTACAATATATGTTTTGTGTATCCAATATCTGTTTCTGTTTATGCAGTAATCCTACCACTATAGTCCAGTATATTAGTTTGCCAGCCATTTGAATCCTTTGGGTTTATTATAAAGGTTTGCAAATGTTAATCATCTCAAACCTGCCAGGTTCCTTTCTGCAAATCATAAAGTTTAAATTAAGTTTTATCCCTTAAGAAAGTAATGCTAACAGATTTAAATCGAGAGAAGCTGAAGGATTTCCACATAAAGGCAGGGACTTTCCAGTAGGTTTAGAAATGACTCATGAAACAGAGAAACCTTCAAGCAAATCCCACCTGTAAGTCCAATCAGGCAAATCTACCTCAGATCTTTAATGATCCATATGTTTGAATTTACTGAGTGTGTTTGGGTTTGGCTCTGCAGCTCATGCTGTTAGTCCCAGTGGTGTGAGGCTGTTTATTAGAGCGCTAATCAACAGGGCTGGTTAATGTAGGAGGGTTATTAGCAGCCCAGAGGAGTGGATTTGGGCACGTGTTTAAGCGATTAGGCTGTGATTTGCCTAATGATAAATACACACAAAATATCCACCTAACAAATAAATACAAATTGCATGGGGATTTGGAAACACACGTCGCACTGCATCTCATGTACAAATTATCCGTCTTACTCCCACCCTCGAACACATGTGTATCTCTTCTAAACCTCGCAGATGTTTGATCATTACAGAGCTTGCAGTTTTTAAACTCAAAGCATTCAAACCTTCAACCTTTCAGCTGCCTGTATTATCATTAACTGGCTTTCCTGACAATATTCACACACTTCAGCCACAGATTGATGATTTCACAGAGGAGGAAAAAGCTCATAATATAGAGCGGTTGACATGAAAACGGAAGCTGGAGTAACCTTAAACCCGCACGCCCGTGTGCATATGTGACTGTGTGTGTATCTAATGACTTTACCCTGTGTCTTTCCTGCTGCTGAAGAACCTACAGCGGGAACATATGTCCTCCCACATCATTCTCACACTCTCATTAGGTGCATTTCACTCACTTCAATAATCCCTGCAGTGTCAGGCCTGTTTGGGATTTTACACGGCCCTCTTCATCTTAGACTCATTAGCTATGTGGTAGGGCGGTTGCATCTAAACACACCGACTGACGTTAGTCGTGCAAGTCACTCAAACATGCCCCCAGGTGAAAAAAAGGTTTCCCTGATCAAACCATGTCATTATGTAAAAACCACAACGCCCATAAAGGACTCATAACTGACAACTTTCCATGGTGGGAATGGGCGGACAGATTTGAATGTGATTATTTGAGTCGGGTGATTTTTGGCTTTATACTCTGGTTTCAATTGAATATGGAAAATGTGTTGGAAATGTGGGATAACCTTGTATTTTCTGCCTTTGCTATCAGATCACAAGGAACTTCACAGCAAACATGATTACACACACTTGTGTCCGAATCTTTTATGTGCACGTAATCACATGCAACAACCTGAGTCATGTTACACACTCATCTTGCCAAGGAGGATGATACAGCCATCAGGCATTTTGGAGGGGGCAGCTGTTACATTTGTTCTGCGGTTTGGAGAAATGCATCACTGTGGGGGCTCTGAATACTTTCGTAATATCCTAATCAAGGCCTCTTCCCTGCGCTCCCTCTCTGCTCTCACCGCCTCATTTTAAAAGGTAAACATTTTCACAGCACGCAAATACCTCATTGTTGGGTTTTCGGTGATTTTGTGCTGCCAGAACACACTCTCTCCAGTGTGTGCACAGTGTGTGAGTGTGTAAAGCTCAAAAAGCTGGCAATGAGTTAGACCCCTGTAGAACCTCTATGATTTAGTAAGTGGACTATGTAATTCTGGATAATCCTAAACCCTGTATTCGCTGCACTGCAGACTCAACCAGCCATGAAATTAAGATCAGATAGAAGGCAGACGGGGNCCTGTATTCGCTGCACTGCAGACTCAACCAGCCATGAAATTAAGATCAGATAGAAGGCAGACGGGGTTTATCCAAACAGCAACACAAACGCAACACACATGCAAACACAACTGACGGCATATATGTGCTGAGCAAACTTGCACAGAATTGCACATGTGAGCTAACAGTGTGCGTCAGATAACCAGAACTCAAACAATACACTCCCACATAGACACGCACCCTCACACACACGCAGAGGCACACATGTAAATATACTCCCAACACAAAACTGTACATCACAGCAACAAATAGCCTCTGACGTAAGGCAGTGTTCTCGTGCCACTGGGACATTGTGTATGCCTCGCTGTAACCAAGCAGTGTGTTTCTGCATTCTGTGTGTTTGGCTGTCAGCCTATAGAGAATTTAGTTTGATGTTGAGGTGTGATGGAGAGCTGAGAGAAGAAACATATTATCAGTTTTATATGAGATTCTTTCCTGTTTTTGCAGTGCTACTGTGGTGAAATTTTCCTTATTTACTAAAATAGAGAGAGCAGGGGCTGAAACCAGCAACTATATATTAATGCTGTGCAAGATTTAGATGCCAATGAGTACAAAATTAGTAGAGGAGAGATCAAACGATGATGCCATAATCACGTTTGTTGAACTTACCCCAAGGTCTTTTCCTGCCCACTTGCATTCATCCCTCTTGGAGGGGGTGGCAGGCCACGCAATCTGTGCAAACGAGAGAGAGACAAAGTCACACCATGCTGGAGGTGGAGAGACGTTCACGTTGTTACACTGAAACGGAAGTAAGTGAGTCAGGAGAGTGAATCAGAAGAAAGCAGGAGAGTGAATGGAGCGTTCAGAATTTTATACGAACAAGTCACTATTTACCCACTTCTTCAATTCTTCCCGTAGCCTTAATCATACCATCATGTACATTTGAAAAATGAAGAATTTTTTTTCTATGTGAGGTTCAATTGTATCAAAGTGAAGCAGAAGAAGAGTTCAGGTGTGTGTATGTGTGTGTGTGTGTGTGTGTGTGTGTGTGTGTGTGTGTGTGTGAAGTTGGACAGGATATATACAAATGAGTAAAAAAAATATCCTTAATTATGTACTTGCATGGGTGTCCACTGTGAATATATATAGTTTAAACATTCTAAATATGGGTGGTGGTTCAAATTCATGCATTTATAAAGTCTAAATCCATTTTACAGAGGAGTCGCAGTTCAAATCCTGAGCATATGGCTTCACTTTCCACTTGATATACAGAGGGAAAGGATGCTTATACAATACGCTGCTTCATAATAGATAGTGCTCACAGTCAAATAAACAATAGCTGTGTACTGTCCATGGAGCCCATATGTGGCCCCCAGTGTCACATGAATTATAAAAACCCTTACATGTGTGTATATGTGTGTGTGTGGTGTGTGAGCTATAATGAGTAAGGTAATACTTGTGCACAGAAAAACTGGGTGTAATTGAGCTCACTTTTTTGCTGGTGGCCACACAGGTGTGGAAAGGCAGTTGGAATGTATGCACATGCGTGTACATGCATGACTACATCCATATGCTACCTTTGCATATGGACTCAAGCGCACATAGTATGCACACACAAGCATGCAAGAAGACACATACACACACATGAACACACACTCATTCCTTCTTCTTATTCCTAGACTTTATCTCTGCGGTAGATCAGCTGAATTTTCCTCTCTCTGGAATTTGCAGCGCACATTTCAGGGTAATTACATTAGATTTGCTTAATCACCGCTTTTTGGCCCTTATCTTATAATGATGCAAAGATTGGAACAAAAGAGCGAAAAGGGAAAAAAGCACATCCGAGCCAGGGGCAAAAAGAATTCTGAGACACACTCTCTCTCTGCATTGACTATGTATTTTTCAGCACTTTGGTTTCCCTCTTCAGTTCTCTGCTGCCTGCAGGCAAGTGTGTGTCAGTCTGTGTGTGTGTAAGATAGCAGCCCGAATCAGATAAAAAGACCCTTAACCTAGTCCAGGTGGAGTAATGTAATTATGCACAGCCCTGTCTGGACTAAGAGAGACGGAGGGAGGGATGAAGAAATGGAGGAAAAGAGGGAGTAATGGACCCCAGAGGGAATGGTGAGAAGAGAAGAGAAGAGAAGAGAAGAGAAGAGAAGAGAAGAGAAGAGAACCAAAATAAACAAAATAAGAAGGCACTCTGAGACCTCATACTTCCACCAAGGCAACAAAATCCCCAATAACCATCCTCCCCTCAGATCATCCTCAAAATGAAGATTTTTTTTTTTTTTTTTANATTTTTTTTTTTTTTTTTAACTGAGCCACCACAATCAATTTCATTGAAATCGCAACAATAGCACTAATTTTATATACTAAAAAAATTATTCTGGATCCTGGATCCAGTAAAGAATTCAGATCGGCTCCAAAATCAGTTTTTTTCTCTTGATGTTATCAATCTGTCCTCCAAATTTAATCCAATTCCACCCGTAACTTTTCGAGATATCCTGCTGACAAAGAGACAAACAAATGGCGGTGATCACATAACCTGCTTGGTGGAGGTAATAAAGGTGAATACGTTCTGAATCACACCTGCTTGTTCTCTCTGTTAATGTTGACGAGGTCGAATGAGAAGATGTGATCCTCGGCTCCCACCAATAGTCTCCCTCGCTCCTCGTCCAATAGGAAAGCGTCGTAGCTTGAGCTGTTGGCCAAGCCATTGAAGGTGACGAGGTTNCTCCTCGTCCAATAGGAAAGCGTCGTAGCTTGAGCTGTTGGCCAAGCCATTGAAGGTGACGAGGTTACTGGACTCTAGCATCTCTGGAAGAGAAAGAGGAAATGAGAGTTTGGTGTTGATCCATAAATCCCAGGAAATTACTGACAAAAGACTAAAAAAACCCCCCAAAAAAAACCAGATGAAATAACTTTCATACAACAAAAACACCAACGCACTTGTTAAATTAAGTGAACTTATCATTTATTATCTGGGCTGAGTGCTTCCTTGAACACTCGTTATTCACACAATTTATTTCTATTCAATTCTTACAACTATCAGTGTCAGATCATACCATATAAATAAGGAATATTTGAGTGTTCGCCTTGGCCCCAAAGAAAATAAACCAGGTGTCCATTATCAAAAGTGTATGATGACATTAGAACTGCTCATTATGCAAACACACACGCACACAGGCAGATATGTACACACTAACATGATGTATGTCAGTCAGGTATAGCGTGAGTGATTTTAAGCGAACACAGCATGACTCAATCAGAGAATGGAGTTCAGACTGTTCATCAGTGTGATTGATTGAATAATTCATATGCAGTCAGGCTGAGGAATTGTGTGTAAGTGTGTGTGTGTAAGTATGTGTGCTGCATGTTTGCATGGATTATTTTGCAAATTAGCATGACTGTGACGCACTAAGATGCAGTGTCCTATTCAAGTGCTTTAATATTCTAATAAAATTCAACCAAAATATATGAGAACCTGAATGAGTCTTTATGTATCAACAGAAAGGTCAGAAAAACCGTTAAAATTTAATCTATAAGAATGATCCCTAAAGACCAAAAGCAATAATATTTTAACAAAGAAGAACTCTCCTTAGACCCGGTTAACCAGGACTAAATATCCACTAAGTGTTATGAATGTTACATATAAATTAGTTTGCACTAAAGGACCATACCAGCCATTTTGCATGTTTGAGCCTAATATATTCAATTTTCATACATGTTACGTTACTGACAATCATTTTCCAAAGAATAAAACTGTACTTCAGTTTTCCTGATGTTTTAAAATCTCTTAATCTTTGAAAATCAAATATTCAAGCGATATACCCACCTTAAAAATCAATGTTTCGTCTGCTAATAGTTATGCAGCCTTATGAAGTCATGGTCATTTAACTTTTTTGATAAACGTAGGTCTTCTTTTGGAATTATATTCCCTGGTTGAGACATACATTCACTCCGCGCTTTTTATTGAACTTAAACGCTAAAATTACGCAACTTCTAAAAAAACCTGAATACACGTCTTGTTTGCAATGATGGATTATCTATCCCAAGAACATTTCAAGTATCAACAAGTTGATTTTAATAGCGTACCAGAATGAACTGAAACCAATGGCAGTCTGGAAGTCAGGGAAAAAAATTTTTAATTCACCGTTCCAGTAGTATGCTTTGGGAAATGATTGTCAGTAACATTACATATATGAANATTTTTAATTCACCGTTCCAGTAGTATGCTTTGGGAAATGATTGTCAGTAACATTACATATATGAAATTGAATATATTAGGCTTAAACATGCAAAATGACTGGTATGGTCCTTTAACTAATAACTGGATTTCCGTTAAGGATAAATGAGAAAACCAAAAAACAACAGATTTGGCTCCCATTTCTGCTCATTCAATGTAGGCTGCTGTAAAAAAAAATAATAGTAGGAATGTTTGTGTTCATTCACAATTGATTTAAAAAAAAAATGAATGGAGCATCTGTTGACCATCTGCTTCTGATTGGTTTACTGGTTACGCAGCATGTTCTCTGCACCACAGGTACAGTATTCTGATATCAGCCCCACTACCACACAACATCATCCATCATCATCAGTGTCACTTACATGATCGCGCACACACACACACACATATTTGCACAAATACACACAAACATGTGTACACTCAGAGGCCATTGGACTGTGATCTCCCTGCCCCCCCCCCAAAGAAGCTCTGATTGACAGACTGCTATAGGAGCCATCTGCGCCCACTCACAGTGTAAGACCGTGGACATCTGTGTCTACATAAAAGAAGGAACTGATGGAGAGGGGAAAGGAGGAAGTGTTGTGTGGCTGTGTGTGGAATAGGGTGGATGTGGAGAGTGAGAATGAGCGGCCGTCACCTAATAAAGAAGGTTGCAGCACATCGGCGTCAGTTGGATGTTGGTTGAAGCTATCGTTGAGGCTACGGAAACGGAGTGGGAGGGAGCGGGCATGAATGGACGTCTGTGCATGTGTGTGTCGATTCATATTCATTTGTAAGATTTTGTAAAGCACCGCAGATGGGTTGAGCGTATGTGTGTGGGATCCATTTTTTTCCCCACATGCACGTCACGCACACACAGATACCGTCAAAAAGCAATCAGATTACCATGACAAAAAATTCACTTTTCCAGTCCAAAAAGCTACGAGTCGTCACTGATGACTCGACAGTGACTCTTGAGATATTTCGTTATCACGCGGTAGCCAATCAGATATCTCCTTATTCTCAGTTTACCAATCAGATATGACATATCAGGGGCAGGAAATGAGTTAGAGAAGGGAAGTAAGAAAATGTGATTTCCAGTCGACAGAACACCAAAGATCTTCTTACGTTTCAGCTATAAGGTAAAGAAAAAAAAAATGGATATGGCAGAGGGTGAAGGTAAGTATATAAAGATTTGGAATTTAGGCTATATCATATTTTACAAGGTTTATAGAAAGAATTGGAGAATTAAAAAGGAAATTAAAAAATGGCAGATAGCGAGATAGAATGAGAAAGCCAGAGGGCAAACGAACAATATCTCTCTGTTTTCAGTTAGAGGAGATTTTTCTCGACCTCTCTTCACGGGCATTTTGGTTGTAGATGTGTGGATCCTCTGAGAGAGAGAGAGAGAGAGAGAGAGAGAGAGAGAGAGAGAGAGAGAGACTGGAGCTCTACCCAGAAGCCTGGAATGCGGTCTAAAATGGCAACCTCCGAGAACGGTCACGAAAGGTTTCTTCCAGATGGGCCGAAGAAGAAAACACATGCATGTATTTCAACACATGGTGATCCCTGACAAAGACAAGGTGGCCTGTGCACACAAATATACACGGAGAGGCTTTATCTGAGCTGGGATCTGCTGTGGTTTGGAGAATTGAGGGAAGTGTTTGGGTGTGAGCACCTATGGATCCCCAACCTAAACACACACACACACACACACACACACACACACACACACACACACACACACACACACACATTTAGAAACAGCAGCATGAGACACGGGGACATACTCAGCTCATACAAAATATAATGAGGCCAAGCACACACACACATTCAATGCCTGTGCATGCAAATAACCTGGTGCATGTGGAAGTAGCCCCCCCCCACACACACAGAGAAACATGCATAGCAGGTTCAATGTGAATTCAAGCAAAACATGCAGAGCCACCACACCCTAAACCTATGACATACAAACATTAATACTAACCTAAATGTTTACACCAATACAACTGTGAACACACACACACACACACACACACACAGCTACAGACAAACACACACACCTTCCCAGACTTAGTTGTAATCCAATCAGTATTTCTGCTTATGCAGCACGAACAACTAGAACAGTGAGCGCACTCAGCAGCTTCCACCCTTCACACACTCCCTGCCCAACACACACACACACACACACACACACACAAAGACATATTGAAACACACCTCCTTGTGTGTGTGGATACATGCCACTCACCGCGCACCACACACAGTCTGCTTACTGCCAGTGGATACACACATTTAAACCCATATGCACACACTTGAGTGCATATGCATTCCACTTACCGAACACACACACACACACACACACACACTCTTATGGATACACAGTCTGCTCAGTCTCCCCTGCTCACCTCCATCTCACAACACAGACCTTTCTCTTGTTACACACTCTGTCTGCTTGCCTTCACTCACACATTTTGTCTTTTCACACACAAAAGTACACACACACACACACACACACCCAGTCACACTGCCTATGCAAACATACCCACAGACATACATGCAAACACCTGCACACACATGCAAACACAGACACACCTGTGTATGCATAAGGATTTTGTAGAATCGTTGTCATGGTTCCTGATTGTATGTATCATGTATGATGGGGGATTATAGTTTTGATTTGATATTTTTTGTTATATATTCATCTACACGTTTGTACTAAAAGACTACGAACGTGAACGAATCTTTGTCTTTTCTCAATACGTGCACATTTTATACTCAAGGACACCCCCCGAAACTGGCAAACACGAGCGATTCATTCAAATAAATTATCATCCATCCCTATCCTGTACGCCATTATGGAAAATAACCTGGCTCTTCTGTTAAAAAGCCTCCGGAAAGAAGAGAATCACATTCAAAATTCAAGTGCGATTGTCTGTGGAGTACACTTCACTCCTCCATTCTCCAAACAGCCCAGCGTTTTAGACGCCTACACGCCATGCAATAGCAGAATAATGAAACCGCATGAAAGAAAGGCAACGGGGCATTAAATTATGTTTATCTGAACGTGTGTGTGTGTGTGTGCTGCTGTGCGAGTGTGTGTTGGAGTGACGTGAAACATAAAAGCATCGCCTGTCAGAGGAAAACACTCGACTGAGATTCAACAGATGGGTAATATTTCATTAAACTAATGCAACGTTTTTCAAGTGTTTCACTTTTTCATGTACACAGAGAAGGTTCTAGAAGAGAAGTTTCCCTGTGTAAAAATGTGCTTGACTGACACATTTTACGGCTTCTTTTCCTGTTCGGCGACATGACTTCCTTTTTCTTCAAGAGTTGGTAGAAGGTGCTTGACTTAGCCTCAATAGGTGTGTTTCTGTGTTTTGTCAGAGTGTGAGGTGTGTGTGTGCGTGGATGTCTGTGTGTTACAGGAAGCTACTTCAAGCCCGTGCCCATGCTGACAGGTACAGAAAGACACAAACCAAAACACACTTATAAAAGAAAATGGCAGCTCAAAAAGAACTGGCACAGAGAGGTACATGTGTTTATCTTTTAAATACAAGGCCAGTTTCAGAAAAGCACACACACTTTAATATCTCCATGGATTTGGATTGGCGCGTCAATCGCTTTTTTCCCCTCAACTCTGTCACTGAATGGTTTCTTTTTTTCACTGTGTGTGGTGCGGCATGCATTTTGACGCTCTCACGGCCCCGCCACAAAACACAGGTGTCAGAAAAAAAGACGAGACTCTCGCTGTATGGAAATTTGCTGAGAGCTTTTGCTTAACAAAGAGTTCAAATATTATCTTAAGCCCAAGGATATCCACACATGCCTCAAAAGTTCACCTCCTCTCACTCCTTTTCTCTCCCTTTCTAAGCACAGTAGCAGGTGTGGGTTGGTTTCCATGGTGATTGGCCATATAAAACAACATGGACCGATGGATTTCTCATTCAGGTGGAGCTGAGTGACAGCTCAGACAGGAAATGCGCTGCCATGCACACTGGGTGCCTCATATCTGTGAGACAGAAGAATCAGGATTTCCCATGTGTGTTTTAATCAAAGGCGATGGAGAATGTGTGTGTTTTGTTTTTTTTTATGACTTGTAATTTTTATTGTTTTTCAGTAACACATAATTTTACAAACATAATCAACCAAAATAAAAAAAATTACACTATTTAGTTGTATCCTTTACCCCCACCCAACCAAACAACTCGAGGGAGTCCATATCCCATTATGGCTCTCATACAAAAAATTAATAAATTGTTATACATAAAGGCTGACCTCAGTAAATACAATCCATCATGTAGACCTTATAAATTCATAAATAACACATATCTGCTTCACTTCTGTGAATATTTTTGTACATTGTTCACCATCCTGTATGTCATTTTTTCATATGCAGCAACCTTTCCTAACTCAGTAATTAACTCAGTAAAAGAAGGCGTTCCCAAAGTCTTCCAGTTTCTCAAAATAATTTGTCACCCAATCATTACTGCCGTTATCACCCAATCCTTCAATGCTTTCAGAAATCTGGATCGGACATCTGAGTCACCAAGAATATACAATACAGGACAGAAATCAAAAATAAGCCCAGTTACATCTTTAATATAACTATGAATTTTCGTCCAAAATAAAACAGAATAGAATGTGTGTGTGTTTGATTACAAAGTAAATGTGTAAGTTTTCTGTTGTATCCATGGCGATATCACTTTGCATCCCTGACATAAATGAACAACTAAGCTCTTCTATAATCTAATTTTCAACTAAAGTGAATTATAGTTATAATCCAAAAGCAATTTTTCCATCTTACGGGACATTTTAATACCATATTCTTCACCATGACAAGTCGACTTCTTGAGTTCCCATATATCCAACCATAGGATGTGTATCAGAGGGACTAACAAGGAAAAATTCAACCACATCCCAAACCACAAAGCATCTATATGAGTGGTCTAAATATGTGTTGAATTTCACCATACAGTACTACTCATCTCTCTCAACCCAAATGCTAGATTTCCTTGTCACCGCACGGCATTCCTGTTCTCCCTTGGGAGAGAAAAGCAGTAAGAGAGAGAGAGAGAAAAGAGAGAGTATAAGAGCTGACAGAAGAAGAAAAGCAGAGACAGAAAGATAGACACACAAAAGGAAATCAAAGATAATGACAGCAAATTAAAGAAGAAACACAAGCGCAAGAAAAAGCACACATACAACCTAAAGCGGTCGTATATGGAACCGTTTCATTAGTGTGTCTCTCCTCCGGTCACTGCATGGCTGGACCACAGAGAGTGGGTTTCCACCAGAATGTGACCACAGACTGCTAGAGGCCCAGCCATGCCTACCACAGAAATCCCACTCACACACCACTAAATGCTCATGGTATAACCAGGCTGCTATGTCTCTGGTTCTTATTACTCTTAAGAAAAACACACACATGAACACACAACACACACACACTTGCAAATATATACACATTTATTTTTGCATGCAAACCAATTCAAGACTCGCCCTCACTAACTTGTCTGAATATGGGCAAACAAATACACACATAGGCTTACATTTGCTCATGCACACACACATGCATAAAAAAAAAAAAAAATCACAAAATTTGCTCTCCACAGCTGCAAAGTTGTGCAGAAACAGAATAGTGCTGTGATGACTCCATTTGATGGATTGAGTTTTAAGTGTGTATTGTGGTTTTGTTTGGAGCTCCTGCCTGTTCATGCAGCCTGGCAGCTGTAAGTGAAGCTGTGCTGTTTTATTAGATATTAATGAGGCAAGGTTATAGGGCTGAATGTGTCCCACACAAACTGTAACTGCAAACACACCAATACAACACCAACGTCGAAGCGCAATCACACATTGGCAGGGACCGATGCATAAATCTGTACCAAGACAAGCATTATGTGAGGATCTCAAATAAAGAAAGGGGTCTGAATGCAAGAAATGACTCCCAGCATGATCTGCATTTCATTAAATGGATTTGCACAAGATAACAAGAACACAAAAAATAAAAACAATACAAAAACTTAAAAAGACACTAAAATTTTTGAGTTTGTCCCTCATAAAACTGAGTCAAAAATGATTTTAAAAACACTTCAAAAGCTGTCATCAGGTTTTTGGATCTTCTGGATTTAGTATTAGCAGCTGACCATCTTTCTTTATCAAAATACAGGACATCATTTTCCTGCCAAAAACAACAGGATTGACAGATTTGGACTCAAAGCTCTGATAACGACAATAATAGATAAATCACTGAATATCCTCTGGTAATATTAGTGTTTTGCATAATATCTCTCTCGCTCTCTTATCATGTCTTTCCTGTGCTTCTCTCCCACTCCCTTTCCTCATCTGTCTGTTGTCTGTCCTTTCGTCTCTCGGCAGAGATGTCTCCCTCATTTGTAACACGACTCTGTATAGATTGACTGGTGCACCCTTTCTCCATCTGACTGACAAGACTTAACAGGTGGCAGGACCCACTCGTACCCACGGTGCAGCAATCTCCACCGCGCTGTAACTCAAGCCTCCATCCTAAACACAAGTGGTCCACTCTCAAACACAGGATATTTTTTGTGTGTGTGTGTGTGTGTGTGTGCATATACATACACTGCTATGCACACACAGACATAAAAATGTCCACTTGTTGACACTGGACATTCACAATCAGATTTACACATTACACACACATCTAATATACACTGTAGCTGCTGATCTTTTTCATTTTAATGGAAATTTTAACGAGCAAATATCAACATAATTACGCAGCATTTCATGAGTAACTTTGGATGCAAACTTAAAACTGCAATAAAAAAATACCTTATTTTTTTTGGTGACTTGATGAATGGCTTTTTGTTTTGCAACTGCAGCGGTGTCATTGCCCAATTATTTGCAGGATGCTGCATGTCAGCACAAACACACTCAAACACATAGGCTACATTTCATTTCATGTGGTCTGCTGTATGAGTGAATGTATTGTAATGTAAAATATTTCAGTTGGAATGGGCATACAGTTGAAAAGCAACTGCAACGTATGGGTACGAAGTAGTGGAATGTGACTTTGTGGAAACAAAGCAAAGATGAGAGTAGCTCTGTGCGTGTGTGTGTGTGTGTGTGTGTGTGGTTTTTTTCTGCTTGTCTCCTTTTCCTGTCCCTTTGATTGCAGCTCAGATGATACATATCTCTTGGCTATCCTTTTTTTCAACTTATTCTACTTGGACACACAGGCACACACACACACACACACACACACACACACACACACATACATGCATACACACACACATACAGTTGAAGACTGTACTTAGGGTCTGTGGTGTTGTGGTTGCTTGAGAAGCGACTGAGCCGCAGGAAAGGGAAGAGGGGGTAGGAAGAAGAGAAAAACGAGAGAGAGAGAGAGAGAGAGAGAGAGAGAGAGAGAAAGAAGAGCAAAAGAAAGAGAGATGGAGACAAACATTGCTAGAGTTGGCACGTTAGGAGAACACCTTATAATTATCTACATCCGCTCTGTAAGCCCCAACCCACAGGATGGACAGATATAACAGGAAGTGAGGAAGAGAAAGAGGGAGGAAAGAGATGAAGAACAAGAGAGAGAGAGAGAGAGAGAGAGAGAGAGAAACATTTAGTCACATGTACAGTCACACATAAAAGCATGCAAGACAAAAAAGATAAACCAACACTCTTGCAAACACCCACAAACGTATATACATACATATAAAGTCACAGAAGTGCCCACACACACAGACACACACACACACACACACACATACACTGAGAAACTCACACAGAAAGGCTTATTATGGTGCTGGTTCCAGACTGCGTTGAGTGTGGTTCCACACCAAGTGTCTATTTTGAAAGGTTGTAAGCCAGTTCCAAATTCTCTCTCTCTCTCTCTCTCAGACTCTCTTTCTCTTTCTTCCTCAGTTCCACCCATGCAGCCAGCGTGGGGCTGCTGGGACGGCATTAAGAGGTTATAGGGTCCATAATTATCCAGGCAATCTAGGGCAGAGTGTAATTATCAGGTTGTTTAACGAGGCCTCTAAAGTTCTAAAGCGCTACGCTGGATCTTTTTTAAGGATCACAATAGGGTCACGTTTTTGGGTTCGTGGATCTCTTCCATACGGTTGAAATCACTGTGTGGTGCACGTGCACTGATTGACCTTTAGGGGTCAGTGTTCCCCCTGATGGCTGTGGGAGCGTGCCTTATATGGATTGTATTCAGGAATGTGATTGTGTGCAGATATGGATTCATCCATCAGAGCGTATCAGTGTTTTAACCTTGGAACTTCATAAGGTGGCTGTATTTCAATAGCGTGGTAGGTGTATTGAATTGCCAAGATCACACAGCATCAAAGCACCATCCAACATAATGATTTTTTTATTGGTTGATTGCATAATTGCCCATTTCTAGTGAGATACTCAAGTGGGAAATTTAATTACCATTTTGATCCCTTTAAGAGCCACGAGTTGCTGTATTGAATTGTATCTGTTGCTCTAATGAATGAGCGTTGGTCTGAGATGAAACGATATCAACAAGAGTAAAAAAACCTTCGCTAAGCAAGATTATTTTAACTTGGACTTGAGTTTCACCCTTATGTATCACTCTCCTTATGTTACTGGTCAAGGCAAGGAAAGTAAGAGCTATTTTTGTCTCAAGGAGAAGAGAAAATCATTAACTCTTGTGATCATCGTTCTGTCCCCACGAAGCCAGATCCTTTTCGCTGAATGTCTAACTGACCCCACTGGGAAATCATTTACTCCACACTTGCTGCACCATCCATCCCATGAGAGGTCATTTTATCTACCTGCCTCCATTCCTCAGTCCCCCTACCGCTCAAACTGCTTGCTCTGCAGTTGTTTGTCCTTTCCAGGGGAAGAAAATCACTCACTTTGCACTTGTCTGGTTATTCGTCCCTCGGGGTGTGTCATCAGTATGCTTTTGAGAATGATTTCATAGGACCCAGCTCAAATGCTTTGTCTTTTTTTTTTTTTTTTTTTTTTGCCTGCCCCAAATCACAGGCCCTGCTTGTTCTCGTGACTGTCCTACTCCAGGGCCTCAGTTGCTCTTTCATTCTGTGATCGTGTTGATTGTCCTACTCAAGGGGCTGGCCCACTCTTCACTCAGAGCTCGTTTGAGGCTCCTTCCCAGGAGGATTCCTCCTTGTCGTTTATTTGACTTAATTACTATGCTGGCTTCGCAGAGGGAGAGGGGATGAGTGACACTTCACTTAACGACCAGCCTCCCTTCCTTCTGCATCGTCTACTGTATGTCTGCCAGCTTTTCCTTCATTAAAGCAAATCTCCCCCTCCCAACTATCACTCCCACCATGTCTCCATCCTTCGCTCCCTCCCTCCACCCACCAGAGTGTGGGTGTTAACGAAGAATCATCCCTTGACAGGCATCAGGAGAGCCATTGCACACCTGTGGGCCCCTCCAGCACAGCACAGAGATGCAAACGCAGACACTGGCAAGCATTAGCACACAATTACAGTAGCACACATACCTACACACATGAGGCTAGCACGGTCACTCACACAATGACATGCATGAGACTGAAAGCTGATAGAAATGTGTAGTCGCACAGTCTCGAAACAATGATTCCAATGTTCTCAAAAAGCTGCGCAAGAACCCATCACAGAAGGCCAGATACTTTAAAATAAGACACAAATCTACGTGCTCATGCATACACGTGCACACACAAAAACAGGTGTGCAATTATCTGAGTGCATGCCAGACCTGACACATTTTGCCTTGCTAAAACACACACAAACTCACACACTGAGGCACCACTTACAGTTTAAGGGGAGGAAATCACAAGAGGGGGTGTTGAGTCCTCACACCCAAGACGTGGCAGGAACATTCACACACACACACACACACACACACACACACACACACACACACACAAAAGCAGCCTTTGATGTACATTTACGAAAATAATAGCACATCCATAAAAGTACATCGATCGTGACAGGCAACTGTTCCCTAGCCAACCCTGGCGCGATGATGCACGTCCATCACTCATCCAGTCAATATAGACTTTGACGGTTGATGACATATTTCATGTTTTTGTGTTGTCAGCAACATGCTAAGTTGTCAGAATGAAGAGTGAAGAGGAACTGTGTTCACATTCTTCACGCAGATGGCTCTGTGTAAAGAAGAACCAGAATTTTCCCATCATGCTTAGGAAGTCAGCTGTGTGCAGACCGATAACGATGGAGCCCAAGGGATGCATGATTTGTTGCAAGTAAGTTAAAATGTGTTTCTTCACTGATATATTTTGTGTTTCCGTGGCTAATGCATGTCATCACACTTTAATGTCTTCACACTCCAATTCATCCTGGAGAAATCATCATATAAAACATCATATTCACAACATTCAAGAGTCATTTTTGTTTGTATGTTTGAAATATGATAGCAAAACATCCTTTTCATAAAATTTCAGAGGGCATTTTTTTATGAGGAAAGCTGGGCTAAAATAAAAAATTAAAAAAAAAAAAATTGAGAGACCACACTCTCAGCCATATACTGTCGTTCATGTTTCAGGAAAAAGAACCACAATAGCTTCCCTCACTGACATTAAAAAGCAAAAAATCCCTCCCAAAATATGCTGAAAATGTTGCCAGTTATTTCTAGCTGAGATGAAAAGTCTGCTATTACAAAGAGCCTGATTTAGTGTAGGCTGTGAGAGAGGAGACGAGACAGAGAGGGAACGACAGAAAGCGAGGGAGAGAGAGAAAGAGAGGGAGGAGCAGAGAGGAAGAACCGGCGCGCCGCAGTCTCCCCTCAAAATAACACAGGAGAGAGAATAACATGTTTTCTGTGTACATCAAAAAACTTACACGTGCACATTATAAAAAGACATGAAACTCCCTCTTATTCTTAACCGTTGCCATCTACTACAAAAAAATTCCTCTAATGCTCAAATATCAAATAAATGTGGATATGTAATTCCCAATTTAAACAAAACCAAAGCTTTGTGGATTGACCTGCAGAGCCTATAAAGAAAAGCTCTGTGCCACAACCAAAGCAATCTTACCTTTTTTTTTTTTTTTAANCTTTTTTTTTTTTTTTAAGGAGTTTTTGGGACAGAAACCATTAAAACAAGGGCTCTACCTCCTGTTTGGAGCACTTAACAGGGCTGTACAGTGCTAGCAGAAGGGGGACAGCACTAGAGGAAAATAGGAAAATTGTTACAGGGGCCAATACATACATTAAACTTCAGGCAAGAGCCCTTCCTCAGCATATGGAACCAATCTGACTATTTGTAAAGAGAATAGTGAATTCTGAGAGACAGAAGGAGTGAGAGATTTAATGGAAGAGAGGAAGATATGGAATGAGAAAGACACAGAGGCAGAAATAGATATATAGAAATAAAGAAAACTTAGATACGCAACAGGAGAATGGATGAAAAGCATTAAAAGAAAAAGAAAAATGGACTGGGCGAGATATGTTAGTTGGACCAATAATCGCTGTGGTCCCACGTATCCTGGAGCTCTGCATGAGAGTCAGCGGACAACAGAGAATGGGCTTACCCTTGTACGACAGCCTTAGCCTGGGTACGTTGTGCTTGGGTTCTGCTCCTCTTCCCGGCTGCACCACTCCGCACAGCAGCACTACAATCCCAAACAGGTAATCCATGGTGCTGGAGCGCTGCTGGCTGGCCTCCAGACCAGGGGGGCACTCACACCCCGACCAGTGCCCCGAGATGAGTGTCTCCCGCTGGGGTATGTCGAGCCGAGAGACTCCCTCCCAGTGTTTGGAGATCCACGTGAGCCCTGAAAGTGCCGCTTCCAGGAAGGGGGAAAAAATCCGGGTTCTGCTCCCTAGACCAGTGTGTAGATAGTGTTGGGGGACCTCAGTGGTGTGGAATGGGTGGAGGAGTGCCTCTCACATGGCTCCCCGTGTGGAGGTCCAGGAAACACAGTCCCTTGGCTTATCTGTCCTCCCTCAGGTGAAGGCTCAGCAGCAGGGTGTGAGATGTGAGAAGTCGAGGCTGTGCAGAGACACTAAAATCACCTCACCTATCCAGAATAGTATGTCTGTCCTTTTCCTCTTTTTCTCTATCTTCTCCTTTTTCTCCCTCTTTCCGTCTTTGAACAGACACTCACAGCAGCCCTCTAATCCTTGTGTACGCTCCACCAGACTGTGTATGTGTGAGTGTGTGTGTGAGAGAGAAACAGAGAGAGGGGGAGAGAGGGAGAGAGCGAGCTACACCATCCACAGGAGGAGAGGGGAGGGGNGAAACAGAGAGAGGGGGAGAGAGGGAGAGAGCGAGCTACACCATCCACAGGAGGAGAGGGGAGGGGAGGAAGAGCAGCTGAGAAAGAGAGAGAGAGAAGGGGGAGGGATGACTTGAGAGCAACGCTGAACCGGTGTAGTGGATCAGAAGTATTTTACACACAGGTTTTTATAGTCCTGCCTTCTCCACTTTTGTAGTAATTTATTTTCCATTTCCTATACCTTCATAGCCAAAATCTCTCTCTCTCTCTCTCTCTCTCTCTCTCTCTCTCTCTCTCTCTCTCTCCATTTCATTCAGAGATGCAATTCTGAATCTCCCCATCATCAACATCCTCAAACGTGGTGGTTGCTGAAGTAAAGGAAACTAAAAGTCAAATTTACTTATCTTTGC
Source organism: Lucifuga dentata (assembly GCA_014773175.1). Taxonomy (NCBI): domain Eukaryota; kingdom Metazoa; phylum Chordata; class Actinopteri; order Ophidiiformes; family Bythitidae; genus Lucifuga; species Lucifuga dentata. Next base: position 97,384 of record VXCM01000035.1, on the reverse strand, counting down.
TAGTATTTTGTTGGGGTGATGGCGTACCTTGCTTCTAAAGTTATGAGTACCTTATGTCTAGATCAGCTGTTTTAAAAAGATGGCATGAAATCAGTTTTCCTGAGTTGATTTTTGGGCTTAAAAGGTAAAGAACGATGATTTGTTTTATGAAGCAGCTCCAACACAGACCTTGGCTGACATCATTTTAAGACATAGCGGGAATGCTGTCAAATTGTGTCATTAGGATTGGGACAGGAGGGGAAGAAATCAATGTTTGGGAGTGGATGGGACACTGGAGGACTTTATATGTTATAACTATATTATCATCTGATGGTCATTTTATGTGCAGCAGCTTCTCAGTGCAGGATCACCATCATTTGCTCAACGATGATTCAGAAAATACGCTTTATTCAGGCCTAGTTTTTCAAATCGGAGCAAGATAACTAGGGCTGAGAGATCTGGTGCAGAAGTACCAATTTATCTTTAAAGTACTACAGGTCAAACTAAGACAGAGTTGATCTTCATAACATTTGGTATGAGAATCTGAGAAGAACAAAATGTCGCTTCATATTCATATTCACATTTACATCCCAGAAAACAAGAATAAAAACATCACTTTGACAGATTTTCACAATTCTGATTATTTTATCTTTTGCTTCTGACTGATTATTTACATGCACTATAGTGAGTTATGAATATTGTGCATAATATCAGCAGTGATTTTCTCACAGAGTCAAGATTTCAAGGGTGTTTTTTGACTTATCCAGATGAAACTTATCGGTTCAGGGAAACACATGCTGAGAGTTAACCTGTATAGTCTGGGACGGATCCTGTCTCTGTTAAAGTCATTCACATCAGCAAGGCAGGTCAACAACATTCCCCTACCTCTCTCCCCCCCCCCCCNTGTGTGTGTGTGTGTGAGTGTCAACCTCCTGCTTCCTCTCAGCGGGTGACAGAGAAGTGGCGAGGTGATAAAAGCTTTGATAAACAGGAGTGCTGATGTGTCAACTCACACACCTTCAGACACTAAAAGAAAACAATCTGAGAATTGGACAAAGAAGCTGGTATAAATGGGTTGTGGGTCTTGACGCCTCTAGTGTGTGCATGTGTGTGTGTGTGCATGAGATATAAGGGTACCCTTATATTCCAGCTCTTCCAGGCAGTGCTTTGTGTTTTGAAACTATTGTTGCTGGTCTGTGAAGCACTTCTGATTATGTAAAAATTGCCTGTGGCATTTTGTATTATTGTGTGCGAGCAGGCGTGTGTGTGTGTGTGTGTGTGTGTGTGGGTGGGGATGGGGGGGGGCAATTGTTTGTACATTGTACATAATGGTAACCAGCCGATGTAGCAGAGTGTGTTTTGCCTATATTTAATAATTATCAGAAAAGTAAACAAAAAAATCATCAGGAAAACAATTTGTTCCTATCGATAAACTTTATTACACTAAAATATTCTAGAAATACATCTCTTTTCTCAGGGCATAAATCCTGCTAACCCGCTGTGCTCTATGGTCTGACTGATTAGTGGATTTAAATAAAGTTTTTGACTATATATGTGTCTATATAGGGGCTGTTATACAGATGCACTTGTTTACTCCATATATCTGTTTGAGTGAGTCTTCGTGTGTGTGTGTGTGTTTGTGTGTGCCTACAAGCATCCATGTCTTTCATTGTGCGTTCACCTCCACAAGCCTGCGGTGCGTGGCCTCATATCTCATCACCCCTTCAGTCTAAACAGCCTTTTTAGCTGTTTACCCACAACAAAAAGATGTGCGGATAGACACATGAAAGACCTGAACTCACCCCCCATCTCTCTCTCTCTCTCTCTAATTCTCTGTCAGCCTCCAGCTGTCCCCTTTGCCCTGATCAGCCACCTTCCTCTCATTTATCTGCATTAGCCAAACTAATGGCAGCCGGGCTACCTGAATCGATCTTGGCGAGGGGAGTGAGATGTGCTGCAACACGCCTTTATGCTTTGCCCTTTAGGGAGTGCAGCAACAGTGCGACCTATCCTAGCCCATCTATTTGCGACACCCCTGGCAACCCTGCAGCCGGAGAGGCCCTGAGTAATGACGACTTAATAAATGGTGACACGCCGTTGGCGGTGGAATGAGATGCCCATTGACAAGGAGCTTCCAGAGGCTTTCAACGCCTGCTGGTAAAAATAGAAGAGGACACGAGACACTCTGGTTATGAGGACGCAGTAGATAGGGGATAGGTGTCAAACAGGTCTGTGTGTGTGTGTGTGTGTGTGTGTGTAGAGAGTGTAAATGTGCTGTTACTGATATAATGGTGTATTGGAAGCACTGCTAATGTTTAATGCGTATGCAGGTGTGTACTAGAGAAAATGATTATGGTAACGTGACCCTAGATGTGTGTTTTACAGAGAACACTGGAAATGTCCCACCCCGTGCTTCACACAGCCCTTTGCTCTTTCCCCTGCTATCCCACACGCCAACAAACCACCCCACTCATATCCTTAATGACCCCGTCTTCCTAAGGCTATTGCCGCTGTCACTGCAGTATAACTAGCTGCTGTGTGGATAAGTCACATATGAAGTTCAAGGTACAAACGGGCATCATTTCCTTTAAAGGACCATACCATCCATTTTGCATGTTTGAGCCTAATATATTCAATTTTCATACATGTAACGTTACTTACAACTATTTCCCAAAGCATATTGCTGGAATGGTGAGTTTAAAAAAAATTCCTGCCTTCCAGACCACCATTGGTTTCAGTTCATTCTAGTACACTATTAAAATCAACCTGTTGACACTTCAAACGTTCTTGGGATAGGTAATCCATCACCGTGAACAACATGTGTATTCATTTTTTTTTTTTTTTTTNAAAAAGCATGGAGTGAATGTATGCCTCCACTGGGGAATATAGTCCCAAAAGAAGACCTGCGTTTATCGAAAACTTTAAATGGCCGTGACTTCATAAGGCTGTGTAACAATTAGCAGTCGAAACACTGATTTTTATCACATGAATGTTTGATTTTGAAAGATTAAGACATTTACATAATATCAGGAAAGCTAAAATACAGTTTTATCTTTATATACGGTTTTTTATAAACGGTTTTATCGGTTTACGGTTTTATATTTTATGGGAAATGGTTGTCAATAATGTAATGTACGAAAATTGAATACATTAGGCTCAAACATGCAAAATGGCCGGTATGGTCCTTTAAGCTACAGTAGTTCCTCTTCTCACTGTCTTCCTGTTCCCAAACACAACAATGACACCACCCACTCTGTGCTACAAGAGGTCGCATCATCCCCTTACTCAGCACGACACCTCCAGGAAACACGGGTGAGGAAAAGGTGGAAGGTGGACAGGAAAGACAAGAAGGACAGAGGAAGAACAGATAGTAGTGACTGTTACGACCCAGCAACCTTGTTCGTTTCCTTTTGCCAAGCTAGGGCAAAGACAGTCGTGGGAGTAAGTGAGTGCACTTATTTTGCGCGTGCAGGGGTGCATGTGAGATCATGTGACACCATAAAACATGAATTAATGGATGACAAATGAGGAGAGTGAAACTGTGAAACATCAGCACATTAATGAGTTACACCGACAGCATTTATTGCCAAAGGAAGAGTTAGAGGATCATAAGTTAAAGAGATAAGTGTGCAACTCTGGGTTTTTTTTTTTTTTTTTTTTNTTTTTTTTTTTTTTTTTTTTCACAATCACACATACTTGGCGATAAAACTGAAATACTGCAAGCAGGCTTTGGGGGAGTTTCACCTAGTATATCACCAGTTGCACAAGCGGTATGTCACAATAACACTTTTACCTTAACATGTGGGCATGAGAAAGGACAAAAAAACATCTGTGAAGGCAATTATTATTGTAACTCTGTAAACGCGTTCACTGCTCAGTGAAATATATGAAGGCTGCAAATGTGTCCCAGCGAGCATGTGAAAGTGTCAACTCAGGGTTTCTAATATTTCTAAAAGGCAGACATCTGGAGTGTGATAATAAAGAGAGGGGGACTGGCAGGCACATACACACACATAAACACACACATGCACACACACAAAGTACTTTATACTTTGTCCAGTCATCCAGTCACATGCTGACACCTGCTTCTGTTCTCTTCTGCTCTTTTTGCCCTAATCTCACTCTTCAAACAAATTGGCAGCTTCATTAAAAATCCATTCAGCACCAGAAAAGTCGCCCAACCCCAGCAGAGGGAAATGGGAGGCTTCCCTCCATTTCATCACTTCTCAAAAGGTTAAAGGTCAGCCTCCAGGTTTACAATGGGGTCACGCAACCCTTTCATGTGCGTGACGGAGCTTGGGTAATCTCTTTTAGTGAGAACTTCCACCTTCACACACACACAGATGCATATCCATGCACGTCTAGTTTCCGCTTCCACTTGTACGGGAATGAAAGGATAAACAAACAAAAGCGTAACCACATTGCACCATGGGAGAGAAAACACTACCAAGCTCTAACATCTGCTCCAGAAAGGGAGAAATGAAGGGAAGTTACTGGTCGTATTTATTCATTGCTGATACATTTCCATCCATCTTCTGGTGACGGAAGTCTCCTGTTGAGCTTTGGCTCACACAGATGTGTCCGCTCTGTTCATGCAGTGACGGCAGTGCAAGGCAGACCGGGAACCATTTACAGGAAGCGAGGAAATTTGACTGAAACTTAACACTGATTCATAAAATCGAATCATTTCCTGATGAGGCTCTCTGCTGACGTCCTGTGTGGGGGAGGAGGCTGGAGGAGTTGTTTTCTGACATCAGTTTGTGCTTGTTGTGTAACAATAACGTCACAATTTCCTCTTTTGAAGTGTTTTGCAGATTCCACATATGTAACAGTCCTAGTGAATTATAACATAAACACGCCTCTATAAACAAGAAAAATGCCACGTTTGAACCACAGTCCTCTGATGTCTTTAAATCAGTTCGGCTAAACAAGTAGGATGGAACGGATGAATGGCCGAGCGAGTTCCAAGGCCCGAGTAAAAGACTCCTTGCTCGTTTGTGTCCAAAGGAAGCTCATCATGCTGCACCACTGACGCGGAAAGACCCAACAGAAGACTTGGGGGGGGGGNCCTGTTTGTGAATGGGGGTTTGGTAGGGAATGAAGGGGTCGGGGGGGGACTTAAATCAGGGATTGGACTGGAACAACAGTGGAGCAGCTCATTATTGCCTCGATGTAACCAAATCAACAAGCTTAGGTTTAAAAGAAAGCTGCTCTCTCACCCTCCATCCATGAATTTAGACTGAATAGGAGCTTTAAAAGATCTCTCAAAGAGCATTAGCTTCTCTGCTAGCAGGCTGAAATTAAAAAGTAACGTAAATAAACAGAGTAGTAGGAATTTACCTAAGGTGGAGGGTATGATGATGGAACTGAATACATTATGTCAGACCTCGATTAGGCCGTGACCATAAACTGGAAAATAAATGCCTTCTTCCTGGTCTTTTCGTTTAAGGGCAGTTGACAAACAATGAATCGCTGCATTTGCACCTCCATCTTGTAATGAGTTTTATCTGATGAATAGAGCCTTTTCACAAACATGGCTATTGATGCACTACACTTGGTTTCGAGGGAAAAGCCCTTTTCAGTCTCCTCTGACTCTCACTGCAGCCATTTATTTTGTATTTCAATATAGCCTATCACAAACAGACACCCGTCACAGCTTTTTTTGTTCTGAAGTACTTATTGCAAGCAGCCCAGGAAATACTTAACTGTTTAATGCCTTGTTTAACAGGGGACATTTATGACCCTCGAATTCCCATTTTAACACCTTGTGCATTTTTTATTGTCTCCTGGCAACAGAAACAGAAACACACAGCAGTGACATCACCTGTATGTTTGACTTTACCAAAACACAAAATAAGGGATCAGAGAGAGTGAAAGAAAGTTGGCAAGTGGAAGTAGGTTAAGCATGTTCATGAAAGATTTACCCCATAACAACCATACATCAGTGTTTCCAAAAAGCTCTTTCTTTCCCTTCAACCCTATCCAGTCTGGAGACTATTTTTTTTTAAATGAGTGATGATGAAATAGGTCCTATACTGGTGATTTTTTTAACCAAGCGGGTCTTCCTCAGGCAAATTATACTGTACAGTATATTGAGCACGAATACCGATTTTTACATCCCAGACCACTGAGAATTCCACAGGAAAGTTTGACGCCAGAGTTTGTTAATCCATCTTTGACGATTTGTTTAAGTCCTGCCCAAACACACACAGCTCACTGGCTGATTAGGATTTCAGGCTGGGTATGTCAAATAGGAATCAAAACGTGTGTCGGCCTTTCTGGCTTCAAAAATACGAATGGAAAATGCATCTAAGCTCCCACAAGCCTTTAAACATATGGTGTAACAAAATACCAAACAGAGCCCCTCAATAACAAACATGCACCCCAAGTCTGGAATGCTGCTTGTCACCATCAAGTTTCATACATAGCAAGTCGGGTATCAACGTCTATACCAACTAACAGCTTCTTGAACCATAAACAGCTTGTATATGCATCTGCGTCAAACGATCCAAGCATTCTAAACTGATGTGAGTGCAAAATATGGTTAAGAATAAGTCTAGTATATGAATCTTCCAGCCTGTTCCATAAATTTCTCCTGTCAGGGAGGATTCCAGCCTGTCTCAGAGTATCTCTCTCCGGGTGTCTGTGGCTGACGGGGCAGGAACAGTGACACAGCACTCTGTCCTGTTCTTCTATTAAATATTTACACGCTTGTGAAACACATAAAACTAACCGCCGGCACTCACATTACCGCTAGGCAGAGGAGTCAGATTTAATATGGCTCACATTCACTTCCAAGAATATGTGTTAAATAAGGAGAGGTGGAGAGACAGAGAGAGAGAGAGAGAGAGAGAGAGAGAGAGAAGGGTCCAGTTTGAGGGTGAAATGGTCAAGTTAGGTGTTTTTTTTTTGAGTCAAACTGAAGCTGAAATCCCACATGAGGAAGTTCCACTTATATCTCCCAGTAAAATGTCACAGGCAATTTTGTTAAATAGATATCTGACCAGTTTAATAGATTACGTGCAGAAAGTTAGCTGAGAAATTATGGCTGCCACTGTGTTTTCACTGCCATTACAGGCTTTTTTTTTTCACATCTGAATCAGAATCATAATTCATAATGCAATGACTAGGGTTGCATCAGTTGGGAGGTAACGTTTTACTCAATCATATTATTTCACCAGGGAGGAGCAGCTTGAGAAAGTACTATTTTATTTTCAGTAATAATATTGTAGTAATCAAGTTTCCATTAGTTATTGTAGTTAGTCATATGCTAGTTATCACCCTTTTGCACCCACTCACGCTGTACAAAAGTTAAGAGCACAAAGGGCATTTTCAGACGACCTGTAGTCTGTCTGCTCTGGTCTGAATCAGGGACTAAACAGTTACAACACTGCATTTACAGGTCGGTTTGGTTTGGTTTTACAAGGGAAAAAATCCCATCAAACCAAAATATGGCAGTAAAAATCATGTGAGAACAACTGCCCTGCTGATTGGTCAGAAATATCTGGGGGCGGGAAACAGGAAAGAGTTTTAGTATGCCGGGATAACTGCTATGTCTAATTAAAAGTGTAGTTTAGTTAAAGTTTATGTTCAACACTTTCAGGGTGTTAAGTCGGGGATATGTGACAAGCATCTAAGCTAAAATAAACCACAGTTGTAGTTTAGCCACATGCAAGCCTCTCCAGTTCTCGATCAATCAATAGATCCAGTTTTAGATCAATGAATAAATAAATAAATAGATTACATCATGGTTGGTTCGAAACAAATACAGCTCATGTTTTGGTCTGACTGTTTTGGTGTGAACCTGAATTTGATTGCTGCAGTCACATATGCCCAAACAAACCAAAGTTAAGGGGGAAACGTTCCAGAGTCCAAAATAAATGCTTAAAACGAACTAGATGTGAAAAAACTTTAATTTTTTTTTTTTTTAATAAAACTTTAATTTTGCAATGGCAAAGTATTCCCATTCCCTTTACTTATGAATGAATAAATATGGGATATGTACACTGATGCCACTGGATATCCTCACTTTTGCAGAGGTGATGAAGATGCAATTGCCAAGTTTGGGAGATGCATCTTTAAAAATATTGCACCACTGATCACTACCATCTGATTTTGGTGAAAGCTTTCTGATAGTAAAATTAAGTATGTAAGCATGGTTGCTAAATGTCTTCCTTTAATATATTAGATGCGTTGTGGCATGCGTGACTCAACCAGCCCGTATTTCGCTACAGTGATTTAGCCCAGCTGTGTGAGCAGGGCAACACTTCCACACCAAGAGAAAACATTGCTGTGTTTTATCAAGAGAAGAAAACTCATCGCAGATATAAAAGCAACCTTAGCAGTCCTGCTCAAATAGCAGCAAACTTCATCACCTCTCATTACTTAACCTCCCTCTTCCCTCCAGATGAAAGACTTTATTCCTAAACGCTGTTATGGCCCTCATTTTTAACAGCGTAATTACCTTCTTTTATTTATTGTCCCAGTCCTCTCCCAGAGCATTAGCACAATATTATCAGGTTAAATTTATCGGGGCTCATAACGCAACCTAGGGGACCTCCAAACAACCTCTGTGCCCCTGTCTGTCTGCTGAAGTGGTTCGTGTCTATCTCTTTTAAGTTTTTATGAGACCCCATGTCAGGTAACCCTGAGAACAAAACTGTCATGTATTCTCTATTCATTACTCTGTGCAGACAAGTGCTCGTATTCTGTTGGCTTTACAGCATTCATATAGGACCCTGGGTGAACACAAACCATCTGTGTAAACACACGTTTCTGACAGGCTGCCACAGTGAGCGATGAGTCCCACCTATACTAAAGCATTAAGACCTGCACAATACCTTGAGAAAAGTCTCTTGGGCTTCTGAACTTGTTAGACGCCGTCGAATACAAGCTGCACTCGCTCTCTCCACATGCATCCAAAACATGCACGCAGACTCTCAGCATATACCTGCGATAGGTCATTCCTGATATGAGTAATAACTGAAATGACTCACTCCATTTCAACAAGGGATAATTGAAGGACATCCTGCCATGTTAATGAATGATATATCCTGCCAGCTCCTCTCTCTCCAGCGCAATCACCCACTCACAAATTGATGCTTCACATTCGCCGTCTCTTAGACACCTTGTAAATCAAGTATAATTGACAGACAGAAGTGATGAAATGCAAAGCACTGCAACTAAATGACTCCATCACAGCAGCTCCATTAAATCCTCCTAGGTGACCAATTATCTTTCACACAAGCTTGGCAAATAACACAGCCAGGCAGATCCTAAAAAGCTAACTCGGTCGCTTATACATCATGGCGGCTACATCAAAGTCTACTTTTATATATAGACAGAAAATTGCTGCTTGTGAAAGTAGAGATAATTGCATAGCTAACAATTTAATGTGAATTTTTGCAGTCTATCCTGTATTTCTCTCGCTATATTTAACCATCCCTCTGAGAATTGATGCCAGCCTTTAAAGGACTCACCAGCATCTGTCAGGATTCATCATTTCCCGAGGGAAAAATTAAGCTGGACTTCCGACTACTCATCTCATCATCTTCCCTCCACTTCAATCCCTGAGGACATAAAGGATTCCCTTCAACAGCCTGCAGACCTACAACCATCTCAACTTTTGACTATTAAACCACTGGACAGATGGATTCAAAGCACTATCCGCAGGGTGATTAGGTTTCATTATGCCAAATGAAACACCCCATTACTCTTTACTGTCTTATAATAAACGTCTTTAAAGAACGTCTCCATGGGTGAGAAAAAAAACTGTCCAGAGTTCATGGGGAATGACATTGGTGCTGACTGTTGAAGACTCTTCTGACTGATGCGAGAGAGAGAGAAAAAGGATGAGGGAAATAGAGAGAGAAAATGAGAGAGACAGAGAGGAAGGAAGGGATTTAAATAAATATAAATGTCAGATGTATGTGTCTGTATAACAGACCTTGTTAAAATAAATAAGTCAGTATGTCATCTGTATGCTGCGTTTGTCTGACAGAACACAGTCCAGCTGGGGCCTGGAAAAAATAATCTTTAGCTCAAACATAAAGATCCAAATTCAACATCCATGTATCTGGAATCCCTAAATTAGAAAAGACAACAGGAACACGTTTATTTTACAGGATAAATGTGTAGCTGTGGTTTATTCCATGACTTAATGTCACAAAAGGGCACAGATAAAATGCTGACAATGCAGCGACATCTGATACCCATCAAATGGAATAAAACTGATTTGTACCATGTCCAAAAACACGACGCACACCACACATCTCAGCACAGTACAGACTGTTTGGACACCTCCCCGGAAATTCCGCTATCAGTGCACGTCCAGAAATTAACAGGGAATTCACACACTGCATCAGGGAGGATGGACAGTGGGTGGATGATGGAGGGCTGTGGGGGTGGGGTGCTTGTTAGAAAATCAACTTTGTGGCCAAGTGGCTGGTGGCCCCTAGCTGAGGCTGTCTGGCAAAGGATCAGTCTCATTCCTCTTCAGTCGGAGGCTCCTTTTCTCCGACCCGTCAGCCCCGACGTTTCAGAGAACTGATGCACATACACAGCTTTGAAAACAGCCTCTGGTCCTGCTGGTGAGAACTGGGCTTGTGAAACTCACGACACACACATTCATCTTGCCATCTTGCATGTCAATAGGAAGAGCTAAAAAAATACTGTACATACACCAAGTTTAAGTTAGGAATGCAGAGAACTGTGTGTGTGTGTAGTAGGATGGCATGTTGGATGATGATAAAAAGAAAAGATAAAGATGACACCAAGTATTAAGTATCTCAAACAGCTGAAATGCATGTGCTTTGGCATTGAATCATGTCTTTGAAGAAAAAGCTTTGTGCTGGCTGTAAAATAAGATGTACATTCCTGACAGCGTAAGAAACCACATCAGTCACCTGAGAGGTAATCAGCTCAGGTGTCTACAGACAGATTCACTCTATTCATCTCATATAAATGCTCATCTGCTGCAGCGGGGTCAACTTTTCACTTACTCGTCTGCTCCTAAACGAAACAAAAGATGCAAAACTTTTTTTTATAAACCTGAATAAACGCAGCCACTATTTGCTCCAGTGACATTACAACTTTCCAGGCTGGTTGCACGTTAGTTCACCAATCACCTCGGGCATAGAAACTCATGACGTCCTGTTGTTCCTGTGCCAGTGAGGTCAGACAATAGCGGTGCATCTCGGCCCTGTGTTTTTCTTCAGGGTGGATTCTTGTTGGATGATAGATGAAGCAGTGTCCTCCTGTTTCCCTCTGATGTTTGGGCTCTGGATTATCCCTCAGCTCAGCGTGGTTGTTTTTGGTGGATTCTGCTCTAATCTCGTGTGCTTCTGTCACACTGCGATGAAAGACAGCCTGTTGGTATTGGCTCAACACTAGGTCTGACTCACAGGCACAGGTGCACCGTGAGAGCAGAGGCAGCCACAGCACGAGCCTTACAATGAGCTGCATCTTCAACAACACTCATTAGCAACACAAACAATAAAATTCAAAAGGTGTCTATTCGAGGAATGCTCACAAGACAAATGAAACAAATCAGTTGCTTAATAGGGATTTCCATGAACAAACAGCTCCTTCACCCTAAAGCAGAGTTCTTTAGTAATTACATACCAGTTCCAACCTGTAAAACCTGATTTTGTTGTGACTAACCCAACAATTTACAGAATTCTGCTTTTTTTTTTTTTTTTAANTTTTTTTTTTTTTTTTAACCCCTCTAATCCTTTGGAAAAGGTGGAGGTTTTAAAACAAACCACTCACTGTGCGCCTGACAAGTTCAGCCTCCCCAGCTAAGATATTTGCGATCAACATGTCTTCGTCTTCTCTATGCAGGATTACCTTAAAACAACAATTGTCAGGGTAAAAAATGTAGACAAAACCTACATCACAAAACAAGGCGCGTACTTTGACAAAAGGCCAAGCTTTTAATCTTCCTGTATACACTGTACGGTAAGGACAAGTCTGCTAACAGCTGCATGCCACAGGTGCGTCGGTGTGTGTGTTATGTGGTATAGTCAGCATCCTGTAATTAGTCTTCTCTTACATTCCCTCAACTACTAATGAGAATCGTATGTGGATTTGTAACTATAAAGTTTTGGCTGTGAAGGTGAACAAATGATATTTGAATAGTAATTACATAATAAATGATCTTGGATATTGATATATTAAAAAAAATGTTCTTTCACTGGGTGCAACAAACAAAATCCCATTGGAATAGCCTGGCTTCCCTCTAATCCTTCAGTTTCTTTGTCTCCTTGGTTTCTTTGTCTCCTTGCTGTGTCATTTTAATTGTTTGACCACAGAAAGCTCTGGGAACTATGTGTTTTAATTAAAACCATTGATGACTACCCTCAAAACATACAAAAATGGATGCCAGGATGGAGGGAGCATTCATTCTTCTTTCTACCTGCTTGGGAGAGCAACTTTGGTGGTGGCAAACAACAACAGAACAGTGGCTCTGATGGTGGTTGGTGGTCTACAGCATTCAGTGGTTCACTGGTGATTTGCTCCCCTGGGGAGCAGCCCTAAAGAGGAGGGAATTACCTCAATCCTCTCTCCCTCCTTCACCCCTTCAAGCTCAACACTTCAGATTTAAACAAAAGCTTGGGAGACTGTGAGCCTCAGGCCCTTGGCGCGCTGCTAATCCCATTCCAGCTGGACAACAATCCGTCTGGCCAGTGGCCCCTGTGGGCCTGTAAGCCCACGGTAAGAGGCTTGCAGAAGAAGTCAGACAGCTCATCAAGGATGAGGACTTAATTAGCCATGCAAAGTCAACCTGGCTAATTGAAAAGATTTGACCTGAGTGCCACCATATGAGCAGAAGAGTGGAACATTTTGTGTGTTTTTTTTTTTTCTTTGTTCGAGGTGTTCTGTTGCCAGGCAAAGAAAAATGCCAGGGATGAGGTCCCCCTACTGCTTCAGAGTTGGCACAGCAAAAAAAGGGCCTGCTTGTAAGGTTAATTGGGCTGGACACCGTGCCAAGATAAAGTATGGGGAAACATGTCTTGAAGTGTTTTTCTGGGTCTGAGCTTAATCTTTCATGACGGGCTTTATCGGTGGGGTCAAGAGTGTAGTTCTGGGAGTGATTCTACAAGCCTGTTTTATTGGAAGCCTGAAGATTATAAAAACAAGAACGACTGGGTGTGCTTGTCAATTTGTGACTTTCTTCACATGTTCCATGTATGTGCATCTTTGTCGGTCTATCAGTGTGTGTGTGTGTGTGTATGTGTGTGTCTCAATAACTCCTCAAGTGTGCTTTAGGAGAGACAAATCACTCTGGTAAATTCCCAGTGTTTGTGTATCCAGGTTGAGCTGATGTCAAAACTCAGTCAGCACTCAATGGGCAGACAAAGCACACACACCTCACTGAAATAAAACAGAAACTCTCTTGACCCCCTCTCTCTCCACTCTCCATCAACACTGTGTTTAAGCATGCCATCGCCGCTCCAGCATAATGTGTTTAGAAATGTTGCACTCCCTCAACCTCTCCAACTCTGTAATGCATTTGGCTACGTGACCCCCATCTCTCTTATCCATAATGTGTTTGAATATGCCACCTCTCCCTAAACATGGTGTGTTTAAAGAATGCCACACTCTGCATCTCAAGCTCAATCACTGTAATGTGTTTGAGAGCAGAAGGTACTGCTCTCTTTGTGTAATTTGTTTGACGATGCTCGCCTCTCTGACGCCTGTTACGCCTAATCGTTTGAGCGTCGCTGCATCACAAATGCTGCCTCATCATAGGTACGTCAACAAATTTCCTCTGTATAATAATTAAGCCAATGAACCGAACCTAATCTAAGAAAATTAGTTTGTATTTTCATAGATATTAACAGTAGTAATTTCAGCTTGCGTTTAGTTATTTTTCATAGTTTTAAGGTGCTACTGAATACAAATGGTAAATCCTAGTTTTCAATACATCCTCACATAATTTAAAGCTGGTTCTACTTTTTGAGGTCTCTTTGACCACAAGTGCTTATGGGGGCCTGTGAAGTAACTCTATTATTTCATTTTCATTCCAAGGAAACTTTAAACCAGAGCTGTGTCTCTACTGTATTACATACTAATGCTATCCATACTTTGAGTTTGTCATATGTTTGCACTGCACAATATAATTGGAAGAAAATGTTACATTAATTTCCTGCATACCAATGGCTGAAATAGTGTGAAATTCAACATTAGTGCATAGTTTATAGCTTTAGTATGTAGTATTACACAATACAAGTGCTTTAACTGAGTAGCAGTTATAAAAGTGTAAGTTTTCCTTCTTTGCCAAGTGAAATATGTTTCCTCAACTTAATCTTCTTTTCATTTTTGTTCTCTTCTTTTCCACCAAACTGTCACTTTGATCCACATTTTGATCAACACTCTGGGTTCCAGTGACAAAGTAAAACCCGGCATTGATCCAGAGCTGTAGAAACTGATCACACACAGCTATCATGCTAATGGTCTTCATGGGGTCTCCATACAGTACGCAGTGCGGTCATAAGGGATTAGTGCAGCTCTCTGCACATGGACCCATCACTCATGGGCGAGGACAGCTGAAAGAAAAGATGGTTTAAACAGAAAATGATTTAACAACTAAAGAACTGCATGAGTGTGTATGTGTGTGTGTGGGCTGCAAGTTGTATTTTACTGTGGCTGCTACTGTACAAAATAGAGTAGCGCTTTGGTATATTACTGATGTGTTTCAACCTGCTCCTGGAGTTATCATCTCCCAAGAATTAGAGCGAATCTCACTGGCTTGTACAAATAATCCCTTTGCACAGTTTGTTATTGCCATAGTAATCTCTTGTCTGTTTAATATCAAATGCATTGCTTTTAGAATCAGTTAAAATAACAGCACGGGTGTTTCAAGTAATTAACCTTTTCCACTGTGTAAATGGCTTGGGGGGAGGACACTGAGGCCCAGGTGGGTATGAATGTCTGCCTGTGCACCTCATCCACTCTGGGAGAATACATGTTTCAGGGAGGCCCCACTTGGGACAGGAGTCAGCCCCACATACTGTGAGCATGTGTGTGTTGAAGGGTACGAGACAAATGAAAAGGAAATCAGTTGGAGCTTATATTATAGAGGGAAGGGGAGCGATGTGAAGAAGCTGAAAGGATGGTAGTTTCGGGGGGTGGCGGTGGTGGTGGTGGAGGGGGGTGACGGTGAGGGGAGGTAAGACATTAATAAAAACCAAATCATCCAGGCTTGACATAAGCAGCCCTTTGTTCTTTGATGTGACAGCAGCAGCCACATAGTTGGAAACACGATACATCATGCACTGGACCCCCCTCATTCCCACCCCCCCATTGCTTCATGCAACCACCTAAGACCACATAAACTCACGTATTCTCAGACTCTGTCTCCCTCTTTCTCTCTCATTCTGTCTCTCTCTCTCTCACACACACACACTCACTTTGAGGCTTAATATCCCCTCCGCCTCCATCCCCTACCTATGAGCCTAATACCCATGGCTTGATAATAGAGCGCTGTGTCTGATTTGTGTCTGCAGGAAGGAGCCATGAAATTACCTTCCTATGCATCAAGGGCTATGGCATAAAGCTTCACCTCAATCACCAAGAGAATAAGGCCTATTGTTACAAGCCAGAGCTTTTACGAAAGTAAGCGATCCTACTTAGAAGAAGGTGACGATAAGACTTGATATCCTTGAATAGTTGGGACTGTTGCCTCAAGTTAAAGCTTTACAAAAAAATCCAGGCCAAGCCCTCTCTGTCTTTTTGAGAACTTGGAACAAATTATGAGAGTGTGATAATGTAATATTGACCCCCCAAGTGCAGGAGAATCTCTATTGTTATGTTCAGTCATGTTTAAAGGCTAGTTTTCAGTTGGTTTCTCTGAGGTTTCTAGTCTTTGTCTTCTTGCAAGCTTGAGTTTTAGCTGAGTTAAGGCTATGAAACAAGAGCAAATTGTCATTCTTCTCTTTTCAAAGCACAGCAATGACGGCATGTTGCATTGAAACAGTGGCGTTCAGTGAACCCAAGCGCTACAGGTAAAAAGGGTCACACATTACCTTTTCCTTGAAAGGTGTCTAATGGGCAAGTCAAATGGCTAGAGGTCAGCAAGTCATGTTTGTCCTGCCTGGAGTGAATAACAACAGAGAAAGGTGAGGATGGACAGAGGCAGACAGATAGACAGATAAACAGATGGATGAGTAGACAGGGTTGAATCTTATCAGCAAGAAACAACAGGAAAGCAGACAATACCAGCTGACTATGTCTTTAGTCTCATTTATTGGACATTCAAAGCCCATGCTTGTTAAATGTTCCTAAACTCAGATTCACAATTTGAATATACAGTGAATATGGTGCTAGTAAGATATTAATAAAATATGTTTAGTAACTGCAATGAGGCTTTGCTTAATTTTTAATGTGTCATTGTATCAGGATTTAAGTTAAAGTCAAAGATTTATTATGTTGATGAATTTTCCTCATTTCTTCTTAAACGGAGGAAAACTATGGATATTTTATATCTGCTGTAATTACACACAATATTTTATAGCACGTCTGGAATTAAAGTGTGGAGCCAAAAGCAGCCAGAATGCCTTGAAAACCTGACAACATGCTGTGGATGATGAGTAACCAGAAAGAACATGAACATACAGGCCATGACATGAACATACAGAACATACATGAACATACGGTGGTTGAATCATGGAATACACAGTTGTGGAGACAAGTTTACAGGTTAGGCATGATAGGCTGTAACATAGAATATAGAACTACATTCAATGGGCAATATCTTTTTTGTCAAGACTGGCTCTGATTCTAGGAGATGATAATAATTAATCCTGAGTGGATTTTTGATTACTTATTGATAATATGAAAGTCATCAGCAGAGAAGAAGCCGTGATTTATTTAAAGAAGAGGATGAAAGAGTAAAGAGGGCGGCTCAGGTCATCAGAGCAGAAGCTGTTCTTTTCTCTTAACTCTCTCAGAACTGTTGATTTTCAAATATTTTAACCGGACCAAAATTGAACAGTTCGAATGAAGCATAAATATTTGTTTATCTCTTTCAGTCTGTCAAGGCTTTAAAAAAAACAACAAAAAAAAAAAAACATTCAACATGCAATCACTGCTGAAAACTAAAACTGATATACTGTTTTGATAGAAATTATAGTAATATACAGGCATGACTCCAGGGAAAATATATACTACATTGTCAGTTTGTCAGCAGTTGCAGTGTTTTATTTCGTTGGCTTGTTTGGGTCATTAATAATGAAGTGAAAATAGTAAAAGATGCATTTCATTCTCTGAGAAAAGCAACACAAAAGATTTTTCATGAGGCCAGGTTTTTGATCCTTGCAGCAAACTCTAGTGGCGACTGATACTCAGACAAATGTTGACTTAATTACCAGAGCGAGAACGATAATTCCATCATTGGCTGCTGTCGGTCAATGACTTTAGCTGGGCCGATGAGTTCTGCTGTTGTGACAGGACTCTGCCTGGCATCGATTAGAGACTTCCATTAACGCTGGATGACGGTCATCCCAAATGGGTCGATCCCGAATCAGGACTGACATTGACCCAGTTCCCTCCAAGTCCATCATCACTGTCATCAATAGCAACAACCCCGGAGGTAAAAACGTGTGTGGATCGATCCGAGTGGGATGACTAGGGAGGGTGTGTGTGGACGATTTTTCACGAAGGCACTGGAGCTCATCCAAATACCAACATCAATCACCGTGCTGCCTCTGTTATCAATTCTCAATTACGCTTAAATTAAAGCTCGGCAGGTTCCCACTCAAACATTTCGCCTCATTAGTTATGTGGTTACTCGTGATTTGAGCGAAAACACAAAGTGGAAATGAAGTGTGGAGTAGAAGTGTTTGTTGCTTTGTCAGTCAAGTAAATCCAGCTTCTCAATGGCTCTGACCACACCTAGAGTGGCAATTTCCTGGATTTATCCCTCCCCCACCCCTGTCTGTTGGATTCCATGCTGTGCATACAGAGCTCATACCATCACCAACACAGAGCCACTCTATTTTTACACATCAATTTTTGTCTGTTATGTTTAATCCACACACAATTCACACACACACACACACACACTAAAGTGTGACAAACTGTGCAGAGTTTACCTTGACTCTCTGTCTTTCTCTAAGCTGCAGCCCCCACCCCTTCTCCCAAGGGAGTCACTCCAACAGACAGGACCAATTTTCTGCTAATTGGGCCTCAGGAAATTGCCCCTCGTTTTAATTTACTGTTGGACAGCCATGAAGACATGTGATCCGCCGCTGCTTTTCTCTCTCCACAGCCTGGTGCAGGTGTGAGGAAAACACTGCACTGCACCTTCGCATGATCTGAAAAGGTTATCCCTCTGTAACACAAAGATGCAGTAAATATGACACGGTCCAGGTTTGTAGGTCAGACCCACATACACACATACACACCGGGGACGTGACTGAAATGTATTTAAAGCTTTTGGAGACAAAAGTGAGCTTGAACTGAAAGATCGCAGTGTAATCAATGTGATCTATGGCAGAGCAGGATCAGGTAGTGTGCGTTTGGCCCAAAAGGGCGAGTCTAGCTATTTTCATAAACACCAACTGTCACAATATTATCCAAACCACCAGGGCACGTTGTACACACAATCCAAACAGGAACAGTATTCGCTGGAGAGAGAATTAACCTTTGCTATCTGGCTATCACAGGCTGGACGGTGAGCTCATCAGGATCAAATGACGATATCCAACAGTCGGGTTGCCTGGAGGTTTGTCTAGATAAGATTAATTGCCATATAGTGACAAAACTAATACAATAACCATAGCATTAGTGACAAGGATTACTCTGTTAGTAATTACTGAATAAATATCAGTGGAAATCTACACCACACAGAGATTTTCAAAACTTGATAGGGATGAATGGGAGAGACGGGGGTTGTCTACTTTAAGGCTATTACAGGATTTCAGTGAGAAAATTCATTAAAATGCACACAAGTATTAAAGTACTATTCTGGATATTTTTTTGAAAGTCCTTCTGCATGAAAAGAAGCGATCAAAACATTTGCCTCTTTATTTCACTAAGGGAAAATGGCATTTTGTTTTGAAGTGTTCAAAAAAGCAGGGAAAGACAAAGAAGCCAAGCAGAAAATAGATGGGAAATTCCTCCTCGGGGCTACAGTACGTTTCCCCTCTTATAATTACCTCACATTTCTCTATCAGTATCTGTCATTTTCAGTTCTGTGTACTGTTTGTGCCTTTTAGACTGAGGGAAATTTGTTTTAAAAATGTCAAACACACTGATGATTTATAAACTAGAATACAGCTTTTTAAATTCTAGTGGTTCAATCAAAATTTTAATTACAGTGACTTTAACCTCTTGAACCAAGTCTCTATGAAGATTTATCTTGGTATGGCTATATGCCATGGCACTATTATCTGTGCAAGAGTATTCTAAGTTTATTGCACAATTTAGACATTAACCACACAAACTTACTGTGGTTAAAAGCTTAGAAAGTATGTCAATTTTGTGCTCAAAGCAGCAAAACTCAAAAGTGCAGAAGGGAACATTAACTATTATCCCTCAGTCTGAAGTGTTAGACATAATGATGCACATGTATACACAAACACACTCCCCATCCCTTCATGAATGCATGTGTTGCAGGATAACTGGATCTGACCTTGTTTGACATTCATCCTCCCAGGGCCCAGGTTCATCTGCATCCACCAATCAATACACAGGCATGTTTTAGCACAGACCCCCAGCCCCTCCACATCAATACTGACATGTTTTCCAAGCCAAACATCCATCAGTCAACCTGACATGTTTTTGAGCCAAGAACCACCATCCATCAGTGCTGGACTTTTATAAGCGTAACGACCTAATATGAATCAATAAGTCATGTTTGCAAACGTTCGCCATTGTCAATATGCAAAGATGCAGTCCAGGAGCAGCAGCGACCTCCGTTCAAGGACCTCAAACGTAACCACAGCAGAGGCAGTAAGATGGTCTTTCTGGTATTGATGTGCAGTTGGTTAGTGTGACAAACAGGAAATAAAGTTTTCTGTGATTCTAATTGTGTTCATTGATTCAAATTTTCATTGATTCTGATTTTGCAGGGATCAGTGAGCTAACAAAGACTCAGAAAAAGTACAGTGTTTAAAGCAACTTCCATTGCAAACATACACACACAAAGAAGTGGGTGCTTGACCTGTGGTGTGTGTGGTAGGGGCAGAACGGAGAGAAAGTCAAAGGAAACAGAATTGGAATGACCACTCTGGAAGGCAAACACATCCAAACACATATAACCAACTTGTTTCTCATTCTCTCTCTCTCTCTCACACACAAACGCACATATATACACACAGTGACCTCATTACATCCACCCTACTGCCTGACGGCTGGTTGACAACTTAGCACCTTCAACTTACTTTCACACTTTCCAAACTTCCTAACTGCTCAGCCTCCGTTCACACAGGAGCTCATTCTCTCCAACCCTCAGCGGATGGAGCGGAACGGAAACAAATAACCCTGCAAAACCTGTCTTCCAAAAATCTATAACATCCCAACAAAATAACTTATCAGAGTCAGCTTCACTAACACTTTCATTGTTCACATACCGGCCAAAAACTTAAGTGCAAAAATATTTGTCAACAAAACAAACTCGAAAGTGAACAAGGGCCCTGTTGAGGCTAAGATCTCCATCAATTATGCAGATAGGAATGTGTCCCTTAAGGGGACGCCACTGCTCTCTGGCTGCTGTAATAAAGTGGATCCATCAGTCAGGATGCAGCAGACAGATGGACATGTGTATGCGCATCTGTGGCCTCCTGATGCTTCACACACTCTGTAAACCTCCTGCTGGTCGAACTCAGCTTGCAGCAACACCACTGCTTTAAACATGTATGCAGAAGCAGTGGGAGGCAAATTTTATGGGTTATGGAAGGAAAACATATTTATGATTTTCACAAGACATAAATCATTAGCAATGCAAACAAAATTATGCGTTACTTGATGAAGAGGCTGATTGCCTTAAAGAACCATACCGGTGATTTTGCATGTTTGGACCCAATAAATAATACCTGCATTACTTGGATTCATTAACAGGAAGGACAATGGCCAACACACACATGTATTCTGCATCCACAGGAAAATAAAACAATGTACTGCACTGCGGTCACAACAGAATGACTGGAGCTGCAGCAGTAACACAAGGACACTCATCAAGGATGCAGCAGCACTGCAATGGCAACTTGGATCCCCTTCCCCACTCCACTCCAACCCCCCCACCAAAACNCAGCAGCACTGCAATGGCAACTTGGATCCCCTTCCCCACTCCACTCCAACCCCCCCACCAAAACTGTAGTCTCAGCACACCCAGAACTATTACATCCATGCTACAGTGAAACCATTTTCCTAATCAGCCCTGGTTTCTGCTTTATAGCCATCCATCTATGTTTCCAATGTTACACCTATTTTGTGAGTGAACCAAATGTAAATCTTGGCAAATAACTGAATTATTTTAATTCTACGGTTACCACCCAAAACTCACATGTGAAGGTACAGGCTTGAAGTAAATCATGACTTTAACACTTTTAAGAGAGCACCTGAACACAGCGTTTGAAAGACTGCCGAGTTTAATGGTGTGACAGGTCATCTGCACTATGTTCAAACACCCTTAGGGCAAAGAGAGTGAGAGCACTCTTTCAAAGGCCCCCAGTGTGTGTGTGTGTGTGTATGTGTGCAGCTATATAATCCACCTGGGTGGTGTATTGTAAAGATAGACAGTGTGAGAGCTTTGGGAAGGAATGTTCTGGATTTATACGTCATATATCACCTGTCGAAAGGTGAGGATGATATACAGGCTGAGATCCG
Source organism: Lucifuga dentata (assembly GCA_014773175.1). Lineage (NCBI taxonomy): Eukaryota > Metazoa > Chordata > Actinopteri > Ophidiiformes > Bythitidae > Lucifuga > Lucifuga dentata. The sequence goes on along the minus strand of VXCM01000035.1, from coordinate 75,574 downwards.
TGATGAAGAAGCCAGGGCTTGTAAATGACATTTCCAGAAGTGTGGGTCTTTTTTTTTTTTTTTTTNTTTTTTTTTTTTTTTTTTTACTTTTTGCCAACTCTGTTTGCTCCCTTTCTCTTTTGAAGAAATAAAATCTGGAATAACTGAAATAAAATTGCAACTCTCTCTCTCTATCCATTACGAGAACAGAGTATGCCATGATTAGATGCTGTGGTAAGCCATTATCCCGCCGTCCCCTGGGCCTCTCCAGTTCAGGCAGGGAGCATGCTGCAATTCTCAAACCCACCCTGAAGCAACTATTTCAGGTCATCTTTTGAAGGACTACCCCTTTCCTCCAGCAGCATCAGCTGGGTCACCACTAACAGATCAGCACCTGAGAGCTTTGGAGGACTTTACTGAAGGAGAGCATCAGGGTCAAAACAACATGACAGCTCCATCTTGATACCCATCGCCTGTCATTATGTGACCCATGCATTTAGATGGGCTCTGGAGCCTTGAGGGAATTTCTCCGTTTAAGCATCCACAACTAAAACTGCTTAAAATATCACTGACTTCCTCTGAGGGTAGGTAGACCCGGCAACCTTTGACCTAAAGATCATGTGACTAATTAGCCAACACCTACACCGAGTTCAGGAATGCTGTGTGTGCCAAGGGCGGGAAAACAGAAGTGGGATCTGTCAGTTCATTTCGCTGGAACTATGAAACCCAGAGAGGAGAACGAGATTTGTAAAGTGGCGATTATTATGCATGAAGAGCTGAATGCGTCTGGCCTCCTCATGTGTACAAGGCAGCAATGGATATGTATGTGTTAGGCTGAGTTTATGCTTGTATGTGTACATCTACTTGCCTGATATTTGTGTGCACAACAGTATTTTTACTCCAAATACGCATTTATTCCCAAGAGTCAGTGTGTGTGTTGCTAAAGGGAAATAATTTCATCCAGTGTTTAGTTGAAGGGTATGAGCAGAGTTCTAATGACATATAATGGTCTGTGTCCTACAGCGTTTTATTGGCTTTTCAAGGGCGTAATGATAGTCAATGGCCATGCATTACATTTCAGAACATGCCCCCCATTAGGTCCAATAGGATCTTTCATCTTCTGTGTTGCTGCATCTAGCCAATGAAGGATCCTATGTCATTGTCAGAACGTTTTCCCTATGGTACAGGAATCAACTCCAGGCCACCTTGACACAGAATTCAAAATGATTGATGATAATTGCTTTTTGTGAAATGCCACAGCCAGGAAAGACTATATTTTTCCTCCCTGACTTTCATACAGTGCAACTAAAATACTTTACCTAATCTACAGATGAGGAAATGACGGGGATCGTATGAAACCTATGACACATTCAGCCTTCTGCACTAAACAGCTTAATTATTCTGATGACATGGTGCCATTCATGGCCTGTTTGGACTCAGTGGCTGTGGCTGAGCAGGGCCAGATTTAGATTGGATAAAAAGACTATTGTGTGTGTTAGGATGAACAGGGAAAATATATAGGGAACGGCATTTGAAACTGAAACCAGATGTGTGCGTGAGTGTGTCTGTGTGTGCACACATGTGCGCATGCAGTGCTTGTTTCAAGACTGCTGGCCATGCCATTGCTTGGCCAGGGATTTTTATGAGTGTGTGGTTTTCAAAGAAGTATGTTTGGTACAATTAAAGGACAGAATAAAATAAGTAACACGGTAGGGCAGAAGCACTGCTTGAGGTTTTGATGTTGATGATTTAGTTTATTTTTGCTCATTTACTTGACACAAGGAAAAGCACAACAAGGATAGAATGCATTCTAAAAATGCAAAACAGAAATAAAGGTCATGTTGCAAGAGGAGAATATGTCAAAACGTGACATCCTGGATTCGCCTCGGTCTAACAAACAATTGAGCTCATAATCTCACCCATGGATGACCTGCATGAAATTCATTTTAAATAAATGGCTATCACAAAAACTCTCCCACAACATAAAAACAATGTTCACTCTATTTAAAACCACTAAGCCTGCATGAATCTAAGCAGTGCAACAACCATATAGGGAAACAAAAATAATTTCTGTTTGGGGAAGTCATGAAAAAGTGCTCTGGCAGAGGTTGGGACAATATAAGCCAAGAGACTCATTCCGACACGACTCCACAAATGTCCCCTTTCCTCGCACCTTGAATAGTTCCAGCCATGCCAAATAAAATTGTTCCAGGTGCACCAATGAAAAGGACGGGCCCATTTTCCTAAAAGTGGGGCCAAGAGCTGTTAAATTGGAGGCGTGACTTCAGCCAGGCTTTGTAATAGCATGAAGCAGTGGCCAGCGAGAGCCTCTCCAACAATACCAATGCTGTTTTGCTGGCAGGTGTCTGCTAAACATTACAACATATGGCAAATGAATTCTGTTTTATACCATATGGCATAAACAAGGACAGATAGCACGGTATTTGCATGGGAATATTGATGATTTTTCTTAAAAGCAAAAATAATACAAGCTGAGTCATTTTATTTGAAGTGCAGAGTTAAATAGGAGACTGCAGGTTGGGTTCTGGTGAAGAAGCATATTTGAACTAAGAACTATATTGTGTTTACATATTCATCTATATTTACTGGGGAGCTGTAAATCTAAAGCTGCAGTGTGATGGCAGCCATAAAGCAGCTTCTCAGCGAAGCCTGTGTCTGAAAAAAGACAGAAGTCATTACTAACCAACAGATTTCAAAAACTAACAACAGCTCCTTTCTGTATCTTGGATTGCTTTCTAAAGCTCAAACAAAATCCAGGTCTCATGGAGTGAAGCTTTCTTTTTGAGGCTCATCAGTGCTAGTAAGCTGAAACCTGAGGAGAGGAAAAAAAAAAAAAAAANGAAAAAAAAAAAAAAAAGGGCACCTCCTCGTATGGAAAGGTTTAGGTGAGCAGTAAACTCCCTCTTACGGAACTGATGAGAAACACCTGGATGTCGAAGCAACAACGTCAGCCAGACAAATCAAAGCCAGAATAGATGATTGAGGGTGAGGCGGCACAAATCAAGACCTCTGATCACACAATCCAGAAAACAAAAATGTACGTGAAGGGCTGACCTGCTGACTTTGGAATGAAACTTCAAACACATCAGAGACAAAACAAAATATGAATAACATAAAGGTGAACACATTAATCAAATAGTAGTGTTAAATAAACTGAAGTCTGCATAAATAATCAAGACTCCATCTTTAAACCACAAAGAAATTAACTTATAAATGACATAGGCTTGTAAACAACACAATCCTAGGCATCAAAAATGAAATCAAGCCGCTTGAAAAGAATCAAGGCACTACTCACATCATTTCATCCAAATGTGTTTCCAAATGGCTTTCTGTCTCTTGATTGTGTCATAAATAATTAGCATGGGTCACTAGCTTCTTTCTGTGCCTTTGCAGCACACACATTTGACTGACATCATCAGGTAGACGCCTGTTCAAAACAATTAAAGGAGAGGCGAAAAGGCAAAAGGCTGCAACTCTTCTAAACCTCGGCCCACATTTGGAAACTTTTCTCTCTTCATGTAAAAAAAAAAAAAAAGGTCAAAGAGTTATGCTGGTAAAACCAAGACTTCTCAATGCCACAGGCAATTCAAATGCCCAAGTTGCAAGAAATGTTGTAATGTAACCTGAGATATTTCATAATATATAAGTATACATAATATATACATAATATACAGTCTGAATGAACCCCGATTAGACATCAACCAAAAGTGATCATTCTTAATTCTATAAGTCAATTAAAGATAATTATATTTTGGATAATCATAGGGGTGTGATGTTTCAATCTCCTTTTTGTGAGGAGGAGAAGGAAGCTGATGGCAAATGTGCTGTGAGCAGAAATGAAACAAAAATGTCTCGGTCTACCATTTGTAGTCCATATGTAAGATAGTATTTATGAATCATGGACCTTCTGTACCTCTTCACTTTTACTGATGTTTACATGTGTGTGTGTGTGTGTGTGTGTGTGTGTTTTGTATGTGTACTGAGAATTGGGAAGGGAAATTGCTATTTCCTTATGCAACTACTTAGTTTTAAAGCATGACTTGGCCTATTTCTGATCTCTTGTATGTCTGTACATGTGTGTTGGCATCAGCACTAATAGGTTTGTCAGATGAGATGCTGCTGAGAGCAGTTGTCATAGTTCAGCGTCCAAACTGGCAGCGTTCACTTTCCACTTCCAGTCCCAAGAGAGAGTTTGACCTAAGTGGAGTTACCACAATGTGCTTTCACACTGCCCAGTCGGTCATCTTATCCTGTGCCCCCACCCCCCCGACACACACACACACACACACATACACACACAGTCTCGTTAACACAAACAGGCAAAAATAGAATCTTATAGCTCCAATTGTCAACATTGAGGCATATTATTCATTATTCAGAATTATATCAGTGAACATATGCCAGATAAAAAAAGCCATGATACGCTTTCTGGATGGTTCAAATTTCATGTTCATAAATGCTTAAAAAAATAAATAGTAAACCATACATAAAGTCATTAGAATGTTGTTCTAAATTTGAACATAAGCTCAAGTCCATATTTAAAAAGAGTTGGCATCTGTTTCATCAATAAAATAGCAGCTCAAGATAATATCTCTAAGTGATATATTACCTCTAGTCATAAACTCTGACTGTCATTTACATTTGCTGACAGATCGAAGTTAAAATGGTTTACTGGCACTATAAACATGTCCTGAATTTGAATCAAGCCTCTGTGTCCCTTTGTTTCATAGTCATGGATAAAAACCAAAAACATCTAATGGACAGCAATTTATCCTTGGCAAAAGACTTATCCGTCTCTCAACTTTTATGAAAAAGCCTAAAGTGCTTTTGTAATATACTGCTCACAGAAAAAGACAAACAAACTAACAGGACAGAAAGTTAAATTAAGAAACTAAAGAATGTGCTGGTAACTTCAAATTTATTCACGTGAAAGTGTCACGTGAGAGCAAAATGTCATCCTGGTTAAAATTAGCATGAGGTTCTTGGTATCGCTATAGGTTATCTGACCTGAAACTCTCATTGTCATAAATTCTCGTTCCTGTAGAAAATGTCAAAACAACAATAGCTTTTCCTACACAAGGTCAGGCTGTGACCTACAACACACACGCCACACAATGAGCTCCTAAAAACTCACCCGCACACACATATGTAATTCTCCTGTGCATGCAAATTTTCAAAAAGGTCGAGTACTTATGCAAACAAATCTCGAACACACACAGAGAGCTCATGAAAATCTCCCGCCCTGCTCACGCATGAGGCTGAGTACACAGTGGAGCCAGAGGACAGAGACCCCGACCAGCTCCGAACAAGAAAGCAGCATGCCGACACGCTGGCCAGCCAGCAGAAATCTAACAAAGAAAACACTGCTGTATTATTCCAGGGAGAGGAGCCCGTATTACCTACGCTGCCTGTTCTGCAGAGACCTGTTTAGTCTTTGACTGACTTTACGGTAACTACTACTGTCTGTGGCCTACAATAACCACACCAGCCCTGCTTTCATTGGCAGTGAATGAAAGTAGTGACCTCACTGTGTTTAACTGGACCACCCTTAAGTGAAAACTCAGGGAAAAATCAAAGTGCGAGTTTGAGACCTTATATGAATCTTTCTTTAAAAAAATTTGTTTTTACATATATATTAACACCACAAATGAGTGAACAGACAGTAATTACAAGGTGATGATCAGTAATTACATAAGATAAGAATGAGGGTAATACTGCAGTTAGATAATGAGGTAGGATGTGATGTTACACTAGGAAAGAAGAGAGAGAAAAGAGAATGAGGGAGAAAGAAAAAGAACATGAAAAAACAAAGAAAAAAGACTTATGGTGCGAAAATATCAATGACATAATAATTAGAAATATAAGTGTTATGTGGTGTATATGTGTTGGGTGGGTGGAGCATACTGTAGTCTACTGTTAAAGGTATAATGTGTGTATGTGGGTGCTTGTGTTTGTGTGTACGTGTGTGTGTTTGCGAAATATTGGTATGTAACCAAAGGTGAAAGGATTGAAATACCTTGAAAGAAAGGGGAAATAATAGAGAATGGGAATAAAAAGCAACAATATAGAAAGAGAGGAGGGAAGAACATAGATAAGAAGACTAAACTAAGTAATGAACTGATTAAGTGAAACAAAAAAAAATGGGTGTGGGGGGGGAGGAGATATACAGGAAGTCTCATTGTTAGTGGGGGTGTATGGTGGAAGAAAAACGAATCTCTCCGTCAGAACACCTCGATTGAGTTTTCCCATACTGACCAGGCAGGGAGACGCAGCTGCAGAACATCCATGTTCCCGATGTTTATGAGTAAACCTGGAAATCCTGCAGAGATCTGTTGCCACTTTTTAACGAGCCTCAGCAGAATGCACCACACATGCAAACACGTAAACACGCGCACACACAGCACGGCAAAAAAAAAAAAAAAANAAAAAAAAAAAAAAAAAGACACACACATGCACACGGCATCCAAATAAACAACTGCATGAAGCATTCACACATGATTACAAAGTCAGAATTGACGACATTGCACAGCCATCCGAGTGACCTCAACCTGCAAATACCTGCATGCTTTCTCCTTGGCCAGCAGTTCTCTAAACAACATTGTACACATTTATGAAAAAAGCATGATTTTTTTCCTGCTGCAGCTTTTTCCCCTCACAAATAAAACTGCACCGAAGTCAAAATGGAACTCATCCATCTCTGTCTCAGGGGTTCTTATTAATAAACTGCCAGGACATGATTTGAGCGCATGAGGAGAGAAGACTGTGCTCCTGTGTTATTGTGTATCTGTGTGATTCAGATTAAGCACAAAAAAAAAAAAAAAAAAAAAAAAGTAATGGCTGTAATGCTTGTAGCTTTATTGTGTTTGTACGAGTGTGTTTGCTGACCAGAGGACAAGTAGAAGGCACCCAGTCCCAAATGAGCCTCTCTCTCTCTCTCTCTCTTTCTTTCTCTCTCTCTCAGTGCTGGCTCAGCAGGCTTCGAGTCCAGGCTCATTCACCTCTGTGATTGCATTGGTCTTCTGTCCGCCTTTCCATTGATCCTCGTACCCCAGCCAAGCAGTTTTCTCTCTCTCTCTCTCTCTTTCTCTCTCTCTCTCTCTCTCTCTCTGTGCCTCNAGTTTTCTCTCTCTCTCTCTCTCTTTCTCTCTCTCTCTCTCTCTCTCTCTGTGCCTCCAACTGAAGCTTCCTCAACACTGGTATTACCACGGCGTTATCTGTATTAGCCCAGAGGTCAACGGGTTTGAGAGGGAATGGTTCATGTGTAGCGGAAGATGCATGAGCCCTGGCTTAGGGACTTGACATCATGACTTACACCCCTGCTGTGATGGTAAAACAGAGAGCGGCTTGAACAATCCCAAAGGTCAGAAGGTGCCGTTTCATCATTCTGCTTAAGAGGTCTATCAGTCAGACTTAAGTTCAATTATTGGGTTTTGAAGTCCAGAGAGGAAACACTTTGCAAAGGTTATAAGGGGGTTAGAGGTAAAGTACATAAAAGCTTTGTTTATCTGTCTGTCCCAAACGTCCTGTCAGGGATGAAATCTTTGATGCTGATATATGTATTTCACTGAAAAATCTTCTAATCACCTTCAGCCACAATAGTTGTTCGACCATTGTATCAAAATCCTGCAAATTGAACCTGCAGTGACATCGATATTGGCTTTAATGGAGACTTTATAGGGGCAGAAACACAAAGGGAACATTATGTGTATAACAGCTCTTTATCTTATAAGCATGGCTTTGATAATAATCTGCCCAATTGTACAATAAAGACATTTTAGGACTTCAATGTGAGTCGTCAATGTCATGGTGTGATTCAATCTGACTTCTCCATCACAGCTTCACTGTAAGTAACCTTGCAATAGCACTGTCCTGTCGTTCACGCTGAACTAAAGCAGGTTTCATAATGGACAGAAACATGAAACCGGACGCGGCGGTGGGAATGTTCTCTGACTCAAAATATTCTCAACAACACAAAGGAATGCAAGCCAATCCTTGACGACTGGAAACCTAAGCAGGCTGTCTGATAACATTCTCCGCAATGTATGACACAGGTATTTTATAAAACATGGTTTTGAAATTCCTTGTGTCTATTTTCGCTTCTTTTAAGGGAACAGATCTCATTCGCTTGTGATATGATTGCTTTATGAGCTCTGATCTCGTCTGTCAGAAAAAGAGACAGAACAACAAACACAAAAGGGTGAAAGAAGAGAAACAGCAAGAGACAATGAGAGAAGAACAAAGTGCAGATTGACCAACATAAAGAAATTCTCTTAATGAATTCACTCTTACACACAGCAAAGCAGTTTAATGAAAATCAATAGTGTAATTTTCTACTTAGATAACCCAGTCCCTCTAAACTGATTCTCTCATTTCCTCCTGCTGCAGTTTCGATTATTCAATCAACGAGTCAACCCCGGCAGCCCCCAGGTTCAGAGTTTATAGTTTTAAAGTCAGTCATTCTTGCCCTTGAGTCAATCTTCCAGAAAGTTCACAGCAATTTGACCCGCCCGCTTCCAACTTTCATATTCAGCAGCTGTTACTAGTATATTTCCTCTTACTAACACGTGCTTTGTGTTTATGAGTTAATCAATGTGGATCCTTGGAATTGAAGGCCAATCAATAAGATTACAGGGCTGTTAAAATCTGTGAGGAGCTGCCAAGTCTCAATTCAGTTGTGCTGACTAGACAGTGTGAAGCTGCTTATAGGCTGTCAGTCATTGTGGTCTCAGCAAGCAGCGACCAGAGATTTGGCAGAAGGCTAATCAGGTGGATCTTGACCTGCTTTTGCAAGTCAAACCATGATCACTAAATTTGTGCTCCATCCTACGAACTAAGCCTTTCTCCTCACGTCAAGGGTCTGCATGTTTTCCCCTGGGAGCATTTAAAGACCTTTAATGTCGTACTGAGCAATGGTGGACCCGTGGTGCACCTCCTCCTTTCTTATATTCTCATTGTTACATTGTAAAAGAGTTTAGCTTTGGGTTGGACTCAGTCACTTTGGGCTAATTTCATTGTACTATGCTGCTGAGTTGGCATTTCAACTCTTCTTTTCTGCCAGGAAAGTGCTAATGCTAGTTGTTAATGAAAGGCAGTGTGAACAATTAGAAATGTGTCTAGACAAATAAAGTTTGCCAGAAAGGGTGAAAAAAGATAAGTTGTGAAAATATAAAAAGTCAGAGTAAAATTAAACCTGATGCAGTGTTAGAAAAGCATTTTTTTTTAATTCATAATTCAACTGGCGCTGACATCCATGTGTTGTAAGAATAATGACATGTTATGAAAAGAAAATAGCATTATTGACACAGAACATGATCGGGATGTGGCGACAGGAGACAATTAATAAAACTAACAAGCCATTATAATACTTTTAAAAGAATCCTTTGTTTGTGTTTCACAATCTGTACATGCTGAAGTAAATAAATCAAGTTTCATCCCATACTGAAACCTCATAAATCTCAATATGTACATAAAAGGGAGGTGTCTGCTGATGCCGTGCCAAAAGCAATTCAGAATCTCATGAAAAGATTCTGATCCAGCATCTGATCCAGATGCTGTTAGCATGGGGTTTCTGTTTTGTGTTTCATCTGTGGTCTGATCCTGGGCTGAGGTAAGCGTGAGCTGATCACTACCAACAGCTGGTATGTGCTCATTTCCATTGTCTGGATCATCTTTCTCTTTTGGAAAGCCTAAAAAAAATGGCTTGTAAAGTGCGCCTGCAAAGCCTCAAAGTCAACGATAGATACAAAGGTAAAAGGCAGATGAACAGAGATAGATAGGTATGATTAGATATATAGGTATGATTAGATAGACAAATAGACAGATAGACAGATAGATAGATAGATAGATAGATAGATAGATAGATAGATAGACAGACAGATAGATAGATAGATAGATAGATAGATAGATACTAATCAAGAAATAAATGTGGAACAAAGATAAAAATAAACCTTCACTATATCAATTCCATAAGAGTTTCACTTCGTAAAAAACTCTTAACACTGAGTATTTGGCAGAGATTTCACCGCTTTGAATCTCTTGTTTGCTCTTGGCAGTCTTCTCTTGTTTTTATGAACTGGCCTTTTAATCCCATCCAACCACAATTGATGCAAACAACATCAGGGCATCAGGATATACACTAGGCAATTGCACAAACACAAACATGTCCTAACATTTACAGCGATGATTGAAGCCAAGGCCCAAAAATCACAGAGAATCAGAATGAACCCATTTCCCAAGGGCAGGAGGAGTGCATGTGTGTGTGGGGTGAACAGTGACTATGTGTGATTCCAGACATGTTCTAGGCATTATTCTCAGGGTATGGAAACAAAGCGTCTGATATTACTTCCATACTGTAATAATAAACGGCTTCATCTCTCAGTGGAAGGACAGATAGAGATACAGCCTGAAATTACATACCAGATGCAGAGGGCATCTCTCCTGATATGTGCAATAATGAAAAATATAGAAATGAGTGTCACGCCATGTATTCTTTCAGCAGCCACCTCATTCCTGATTCAATGCTCCCAAAATGACCTCTTCACTTCTAAATAAAGGCATATGTTTTTACAAATCGTGACTCTGGCTTCCACTTCAGAGACAAGGACTGACACGCGTTCGTTAACATGTTTCGGACTCTGGACTGTGTTGAGGAGAAAAAAATTAATTAATCGAGTAAGAATCAAAGAGAATAACAATTAAATACTGTAAATACTGCTTTTCCCCGGAGTTGTTTGCAGCTTTAGGAACAAACACAGGAACAAAGATTCACAAAAACAGACACTGAGATATAATTACACACACACAAGCACGCACGCACGCACACACACACACACACACACACACACACACAGAATCCTCCCGAAAGCTCGGGTGACCTAACCTAACTTTTGTGTGATCATTAAGTGACTCTGGCAGGTTGTTTTTGCCCAGACTGCCCTCTATGCATCTGTTCCCCATAGTACCTCATTAGCGGAATTCCTACGGGAGCTGATCGGCAGGTCAGGAAGAGGGTCCCGGACCTTTGCTGTCTGTGAATCTGACAGAGCTGATAATGTTGAGGCCTGGACAGGACAGGAGGAGGTGTTGATCTGTAGCCCCTGACCTCTCTGCCCATGATCTGATGAGAAAGCAGGGCTGAAGAAGCCTGCATGCAACTTCAGGTTGTTGATTCCCATCAAAGGTTTGCTGCTATATCTTCGATATACACCAATTATGTACAACAAATGGACAATAGATGCAGTGGTTGAATCTTTATGGTCTTCTTATCACTTCTATCGCTTATTTCTTGCTCCTTATCTGTTAGACATATCCCCATCCATCATTCGCTGCTCCCCTTCTTCCATCTTTGCTTTTTTTCTCATGGACCCTTCCTCTCAGTTACGTTTCTCTTGCTGACTCGTTCTCTAACGCCAGCTTCCCATTCCTCGATAGTATCCATGTAATCAGTCTGTGTCAGAGATTAATATCAGTGAGCAGTGAGTGACGTATCCCAGCTGGTTTTCATTTTTCTCCTGACTTAGTGGGTCAGTCAGCGACTTGCACCAGTTCACAAAGTCTAAATACGATACTTCTCAAATCCCAGTAGGCCACTGGGACTTGACCACTGCTTTTCCTGTTTTATACACTTATAGGTGCACAAGTGTATCACACACTCAAAAACACACACACAGACAGTAATGGTCAATATGTAAGAGAATCGAATAGTATGTTTACTAACTTTATACAGAATCTGTGACTCCACCATTTTCAAATTCTTTGGTTTCCTTAAAGTACTCAGTGGAATATGAGATGACAGGTGTCAGCATTTACACCTTTCCATATTTGGGAATTTTCAGCTTAAGTGGATTCCACTATTTGAAGCCCCAGAGAGCTTTTGTTCTTTTGGTCTCCACTCAAACAGTGGAAGTTCACAGCCCGTCAACGCAAATGAGCAGCTATCACAAGCAATTTAATTCAGCCTGCCTGTGGAGCCAAACTGATTAGCGAGAGGCTTCCGTAAGGCTCATTGCCCTACAGGAGCTTTGAGTTAACGAAAAACTTGGACACATCTTTGTTATGGTCTGCTGGAAGCACAAAACTACTAGTTAATCAGCTAATTTCATGAAACTGACTGAATATACTGTAAGAACATGCCTTGGGCTAAAAATTAAACAGAAAGGGAAAGACTTGCATCCACTTAAATGAACCTGAGAAAAATCATCGTAATAGGAGTATCTAATCTAATAGGAGTATCTTTTTTTTTTTTTTTTTNTTTTTTTTTTTTTTTTTTACCTCTAATTCAGTTTTCATTTGTTTCTGTAGCAAATTGTTAGCCATAAACTTTGTAATGCGTTCACTGAATAATATAATGAAGAACTGTTAATCAAGCTTGAAGTTAGTGCTAACTTCATGGTAAGTTTTAACCCGTTTCTACCTTATTTCTCTTCCAGCTAATAATAATATGAAGCAGACATCAGTCAGCACATAGTCAGCAGACATATCACCAGCACCAAGGCTTCACTAGGGATCATCTGCTAATTCTATTATGCTGAGCCACAATACATGAATTCTGTGTAGTTTATCATCTCCCCTTGTTCTGTTTCTCTCATCCATTCAAAGCCACATTTTGCTCCACTGTACATCTCCACTGCAGCAATACTCCAAAATCTGGTTACGTTTAATAAAATGTGAAAGCCCATTTTTAACAAGTCTCAAAATGATACAGTGCTCCCCCACCTAATCCCACCAGGCACGAATATCCATATAAATATGTCACATTTGTCTAAATCTACAGATATGACAGCTCCCAGACACCATGGTGCACTGAAAATAAACAAATAACTCAAATAAAACAGCAATTCCATTTTAATGTGTCATCTTCCTTCCATTTTGGTTATATATATATATATAGATATATATATATATATAAAAATCTCCAGGTTACCCTGGCCTGAAGAATTTTAGCAGGGTTGAATTGCATCCAGATGCGGCCTGAACCAGGCCCTTAGTCAGTCATAGTTGGAGTTAGAGAATCGAGAATTTGTGAGGGGGAGATGAGGAGAAACCACGTGGCTTTCGGCACACTCCAAGATGCACTGAGTAAACATGACCCTGTGGTGACCTTTACTAACCCTCCAGTCAGCCTCGCCCTCAGGGAGCTCCTGCAGGTCCATTAGACTTGTTCAGGTACCTCTGGATTGACCTGCCCTGTTTCAAACTCAATCAGTGTCCCAGAGGAGATCTGCTATATCTACAACACAGCTACGCCACAACAAAGACCCTACCGCTGCAGAGTGAACCCAGATACTTGCAGGAAATACTCTGGCTCAGTTGAAGGAAAACAATTCAAGCACTAAATTGGGTTTTGATTCTTTTTTTTTCTAACAATATCCAGCACACACACAATGGAGGCGTGGAGTTGGTCCCAGAGGATGACATGCATGGCTTCTAAAAGGGTTATTTTTCATGTATGTGTGGTGCAGCCATGTCTAAAATCATCCTCTCTGTTTCTGCAATGGATTCCTGTGGGCTTGGCCGTCATGCTCGAGTTGGTGGATTGCGTCATGAAAATGCTTCAGCTCGGAGGAATCAGACCTGAATCGCTGAGTGTTGAGCTGATGAATTCTGTTTCTGTTAAATGTAAAACAATACAGATACGTGAAATTGACAATTGCCTCATCGCAAAATAGCTAACACCATCATTCAGCTGTACCACCCAGAGTTAGTTACATGGGAGAGGCTGTGGATGACTAATGGCACATTGTTCAGTCCTGCCTCCCTCCCCGCTAGCGAATGGACAGATATCTAAGAGGATGCACATTCAACCAGCTCTCCATTCAACCAAAAAACAAACAAAACAAGATAAAACTTCAGGTCAAAATCAGATCATGTCAGTACATTCTACCCAGCAAACAACAATTCACGGCATTACAATTGGATATGAACTTCTCACTTGAAGAATCCCGGTCTCAAATGAAAACACAATAGAAGAAAACTAATTAACACAATTGTATCATAGTGTTGATTGCTTTCACTCTCAAAATGAGAGTGGGGACAGTATTGTCACCTCAGCATCTCTTCTTCACGTTTCAAGTCTGTAACCTACTTTTGTTTCAGACCTGGCGGGGACTTTGTAGGCATTATCAGTTCCTCTTAAACCAACACTAACAGCACTAGAATCAGCTTTGCAAGCACTTATTTCCACACACAGAAGAATAATTACGCTTGCAATTCATTGACGTTCTGCCTGTGCTATAATTATCTATTCACGTATCGCATTGCTAGGCAAAGTGTATTGATTCCAGCTGTGAAAGGCGCTGCACAGCTCACAGCGACGGCTGCAAGAGAAGACTACAACTTTATATTGATTAACAGAAACATCATTCACCATTAAACTCATAGAGATTAATATTAATTAGGCTTAGGGCATGTAGACTAGTTATTATATTCACAGAGACAGGAAAAAGCCACTCTGTGGCATTTATTCATTATTTATTTACTTTTAGGATTCAGTAAATTGTATGAATTATGTATCTTTGTATTTTATGATGTAACACTGACAACAAGAACAAGACAGCCATTGAGAAAGAAGCACAGAATGATAATGATGTAACAGCTAAAGTGAACTTTGCACTGAGATATATGGAAATGTTTGGTTTTAAAAGATCTAATTCAGAAAAAGAACACATTATTTTTAAACTGTTAGAAAAACTGGCAGCACAGCAAATCTATTTAGGCCAGTTTCTGATTGTATAAAATTCTGCCTCTGTGGAAAACAGAGCAGAGTTTCTGAATTCATTTTTATTTTGGTTCACTTTTAAACCTTTTCTGGAAACCCAATTATTCCATACAATTTTACCATACAACCATTTATTTATAATGTCAGTGAAATTCTCCCTGGTGTTTGGTTACTTCAGTGGGAAAATAGATTTAAGTTACAGTATTTTGACTCCAAACATTTGTTAAAGATGCTTAATGGTGTTTATTCAAATCATGTTTGTATTATTCTGCACAAAGCTCTTATAGCTTACATTGTTATACAGCAGAAAGTGTTTACTTTTCCTATGTTATCACTGGCTGTGATTGGTTAATCACAGGAGGGGCATGAAATCAACATTCTACATACCAGATTTCACCAGCAGAGAAGCTATTCTGAGGCTTCCACAAGATTATTTGGACTCTTGTCAAGGCTTTAAATTGAAAACCTCAAATATTCAGAGTGCCTGCCCCAAAACCCTTGACTAATCAGACTGGAGTCTTGGAGAGCAGTAAGTGGTTTTCTCACAGGTACTGGAGCAGCAACAAGCCCCCAAAGTAGGTTTGACTCATTCATAAGTGAGCCTTTGCTGCTAAATCAGGGCATCTGCCAAGAAGTATTCCAGTCGCTGGCTTCCTGATTTTTCCCATACCAGTCTGTGCGGAATACGAAGCCCTAATGCTCAGTGTGGATGTGTTACAAGTTTATATTTACCACTATGTGACTGCTTAATTATGTTGAGGGAGTGATACAAAAAATAAGTGACTGGATTTTGAGAGTAGCTATGTCACACATTAAAAAAAAAAAAAAAAAAANAAAAAAAAAAAAAAAAAAACATTAAAAATGTTGCAGTGTTAGATAAATTGTCAGTGGCCTAGAAATAACTGTCAAAAATAAATAAAAATATATATTGTTTTAGCATCACAACTCCCATTTTTATAAACAGGAAACAGTGTTCAGGTCGAGTTACATAAGAAAAACAGAACGAGGCTGAAAAAAACATTTGTGATGATGCCAATATTTAATTCAATAATGCTGTATTAAATTTCAGCCTTTATAGAAGTGCCAGTTTTAACTGCTAACTTAGAGTAAAGAACGTTTGGCATGTTCTTGACCTCTAAAGCCAAATGACTACGATCTCGACATCAATCATAGTCATTCTCCCAGGAGGAAGTCGAGGTCCATTGGAGCTCTTATTACCAAATCTGATCTGCTTGCTCATCAGGACAGCACAAACAAATTGGCACGAGGGAATAAACTATGCTCTATAATGTACTTAATGTGTGACTATCCATGAATGAAGGAGACAAAAGTCATCATGTCTACAGAGGATGCCTGCCTGGGCATATGGCCAGCATGTCAGCCTGTTTTGTTGTCCTTATCAACTTATCATCTGCAGATAAGAGTGTTTGTGTAGCTTTCACCAGTTGTTGTATATTGTTGAGATTTCCAGTCTTTTTTCTCTATTTAAAATAAGCACAAAATTTAAAACGTCTTCATTTCACTGGTTATCTCAGATGTACAGACATGGAGAACAGAAACGTCTGCCAACACTGATTCACTGCTCCATCAGCCAAAACCACTAATTGGACCACCACAGACTCCTGCCAGCTTCCCAAAAGTAGCATCAAGTTCAAGCCCCCAAGAGTAATTGTGCCAAACTAAGAGTACAGTGAACAATATGTAGTTGCTGTCAGAGGTCATTGAAATTATCAGTCTACAAATTACTTTGTGGGCTCATGGTAATGTGAGGCCTTAAAGCGAGAAGGAGGGGCTGCAAATTCAAGTCTCATGGATAATGTGGAGTTGGTCTGAGCCCAGGAAAACATCATCACAGTTCAGATGATCTATCTGCGATCCTAAACGCTGACATAGAGGAAAGACGCATCACTGCAAAACACCGGATACACAGCCAGAGCTCTCATATCAGATTCCTTACATAGTTTATGTTATTGAAATGGAGCCAGATGGAAATGATACAGATCATTCTTTGCCATGTTCTGATATTTAGTTTACATAGAATTTTTTGGCTTATTTTCAGTCTGAATTTATCCAGAGAACATTCGTGTTACTGTTTACGAGTCCTCTGTGTTTACAGGTCCGTGAAACTGACACAATGACAATATTATTGGCAAACAATCTCAATGTGTGAGTCTAAAAGGCTTAATATAAAGATCTACACTATGTGAGGACATGTCAACACCTGTGTCATCACATCAGCAGGTGTTTGCCCCTTCTGTTCCCTACAAAAGCAGACCAGCACTCTTCTCCCACCAAACATACTGACCTACAGAGAAAGTTCAACCTCCCCCTCCACGCTTGAGGCATTAAAGGTCATACAAGTAGGGCACAAGTGGCAAAGTAATCACTATTAAGTCAGTACAGAGTTGTCCAAGGGGGGAGGGCAGACGCAAGAGAAGAACTGATTTCTCCTCAGACAAACGGGGTCATTAGCACTTTCAGAGGGAGGTGTGGACTTACAATTTTGATTTCAGTGAGAGTGTCTGAAGCCATGAAATGTGGGGGCAAATCCAAACCATAGGGAAGGGCACAAATGGTAGAGCGATCACAGGGCTCCAAGCACAGCTCCGCTATAAAAGGGGTCAGGTGGCTTTTTCATCTCTGCTGAAGGCGCTCAGCCAAAGTGCCATGCTGCATAAAAGAAACCGTGTTGCACCGTGTTGACTGACAGACACTAAAGAACGGAGCAAACGCTATTCTGTTTACATCCATACAACCTAAACAAAAAGACACCAAAGCTGAGAAATAACAAGAGAAAGTAGTGATCTTCTCTGACTTCTCCCTGAGACAGAATAAGAAATTGAGCACCTTATATAATGGATGCTAAACTGTCAGTTTTAATAGGCAGCGAGGCAAAAAGCAGTGTTGTGCAGCTTAAGGAGTGCAGGAGAAAGCAGCCCAATGATCAACACAAGGGAGCCAATTAAAAACCAGACTTTGGCAGCCAACTGCACTACATTGACCCTCATGTGACGTTAGAAACACATCAGAATCCATAGAGAGGTTTTTTTTTTTTTTCCCCCTGCAAAAAGTTGCCCGGCGTTCACAGTACAGTCTGTTATTGATTTGTGGTCCACTGTTATATCACTGAACCTCCACGTTAATTATTTCTAACTGACTGGCTGCAGGAGAGATTGGTTTCACCGCTTGTTATGGTGAAAAGGGATGAGCACTGACATCACTCCCTCTGATAAGATGGAGAGCAAAACGACAAGGTCACTGAGGGGGAGGAGGTAAGGCCTCATCCTATTTTGAAGATAACATCTCAGCTAAGAACTTTTTTACTGTTGCTCACAGAGATCAAAAAGTTTTTGGTCC
Source organism: Lucifuga dentata (assembly GCA_014773175.1). Classification (NCBI taxonomy): domain Eukaryota; kingdom Metazoa; phylum Chordata; class Actinopteri; order Ophidiiformes; family Bythitidae; genus Lucifuga; species Lucifuga dentata. The sequence continues at coordinate 57,501 of VXCM01000035.1, read as the reverse complement.
ATGTTTGAATTTGACGCAGTGCTCTGAGTTCAGTTCTTGTTTTTCTCTCACTAATTGGAGAGAAGACTCAAAGACAGATGCAAGAGGTAGCTGGAACTGAGGAAGGTCACTGACACGACTCAAATGCTTCCAAAGAAATTCAAAAGCCCCAGTGTTTAAGAAATTCCCATGAGATAGCAGTGCTTTACTGAAAGGGGAGAAATCTGCCAGGTGACCATACCAAAGCAATAAACATGTTGGTGAAGAGAAGCATTGTTAAGGGAGCAGAGTAACTTTGGTAGCACGGGGACTTAGACAGTAAAAGAGTAATTATACTTAAAGAAATAATATATTATGCAATCAATCATCAGTCAAATAAAGCAACACAACAGCAAAGAAACTCTGATTACAATATTTTACGAAGCAATTCAAATCATTTTTAGCTTTAAAGTATGATGCCACACACGAAAAACACATCAGAGATTACTAATATGGATGAATCCTCACACAAACTACCACAAATGATGCCAAAAAGTTCCTGCCTAATTACGCTGAAATAAATCAGAAATATCAAAAAGTGTGTGTTTCTGGACTAAATTGTAGCGTCTCTAGATGGTAGAAGAAACATTAGTGGATCTGCTGGCAGAGATAGTGCAGGGCGCCGTGTCAAAGATGTGTGAGAGTTTCCATTTGACCCTGCATCATAACTGCCAGGGAGGGTGAGGCTGTCTGGAAATAGCACTTCTCAATGAGCCTTTGGTGTCTCCTCGTTTTACACTCACATGACCGGCAGCAGTTCCACTGGACTCACATTCAGAGTGTTAATACACACTCACCGAAAACAAAATCTCAATGAGAATTTGAGGGGGGTCAAGGTTTAGGGTCTTGTGGTTTTCACCACACGGTTTCACGCTCGGTCATCCTTGTCTTGAAGCAGAAGTGATTCACCACATTACTGTGGTTCCTCAGCCGTTCTCCAACGGGGGAAATCCGGAGGTTCATCTATCACAGTTCTCCCCACTGGGCTTTCACTCTCTGTTTGAAGATCAATATACGAAACATGTCTGTCATTCAACTTTCAGAGGCAAAGCGTCCGTGCCACAGTCAGGGAGAGTTATAACCAACTGCTGATGAGCTGGGATTAGAGAAATTGCTGCATAGATAAAAACTAACACAGGAAAAAAAAAAAAAAATGTNAAAAAAAAAAAAAAATGTGGGTTTTGCAAAACGGTGTCCATCAATGCTGCTAAACATAGCAACCAAGATACGGGAGATGGTCAAAGATCAAAAGGTCAAAGCGTCACTGCCAATCCACACATCTGTCAGGAAATATTTTCTCTCCTTACATCTTCATCCGGTCTTCTGAGTTATGAGTGTGTCTGCTGCAGTGGAAGTACAAACACAGTTCACGTGCAACTCATTGTAATCTGAACAATGAGTAAACAGGTCAGCCTCATCAAAGCAGTTCTCAATCATCACTCATAAAGTTAAAAAATGTTGGAGTGGTTTTTGTTTAGTAAACAGGCGTGCAAATGTCTGCAGGCTCTTTCACATGTTGACCACACTGCAGCGAGTTCCTGAGTTATGCTAAACTGAATTAAAGCCAGCTAAATCAAAAACTGTCTCCCAGGCTTAGAATTGATGACCTCTTGTTTTCCTTCAGAATATTAGGATGTGGGTTAATGACAAGTATTAATCTAAGCTTTAAGATTATAGAATTATTGCCCGTGGGTGGCGAGAACCTTCTCACCACACTCTATTTTTGGATTGGTCTGAGACACTGTGCAGACAGAGTCATCTTTCCAGTTGGGGGAATGTCAGGCCGCCCGGGTGAATTCCTTTCCCCTAGTTTCTGTTTGACCCCCTGCTCTGTCTCACAAATTTTCAGGTCTATGGGCTTTTTGCTGTTGGACACCAAGATGGCCATCAATAGGCGTCATGGCCACTGGATGAGACGGAAGGGACAACCTGATTCTCAGTGGTCACATTCATGTGTGAATCTTTAGGCAACAACCTGTTATACTGCTGAGTGGGAAGTGTTTGTCATGCTGCCTCCTGCTGTCAAAATTTATCATCTAAATCAAATGCAGGGCTTGTATATTTCTTATTATACAACATGTTGGTGCAATTAGTTTCAGGCATTTGTAAAATCTAACCACCACATGTATGTACAGATGCACCTTCCAGGTGATTTATACGTCGTGTTTTCTAGTGGCGCCGCCATTGCTGTGGTGGGACTGAACGCAGCCTGACGTCATGTGAAAGCACAGATGGTTGGATTGATCAAGTTTCTGCAATCACCTCCTCTGATGGATGAAGGATGTGAATGTTATTCAGTCATAAAATATTAGAAATTGGTCATGACATCAGCACTGTTTTAGTCCAACCTCTACATGATGAATGAAACAGTCCTGTGTTGAAATTTAGCCTTATAGCCAGAAAGATTTCAGACTTAACTTATGATTAACGCATGATTATCAATCAACACCTTCAATCCATTATTTTTTTTTAATCATAATCAAATGAAATAATTTAATAAAATCCTAAAAAAAAAAAAAAAATNAAAAAAAAAAAAAAACTCAAATGAAATCATATTATTTGTAGAAAATAAATCTCTGCAGACTGAGCATTTTTCATGGAACCAAGGCTTGTGGATTATACATGACACTTTTTTCCTAAAGTTTAAGTATGACATTATTGTTGGAGCAGCTGATAACAGTTATAGCCCAGCAAGTGTAAATTTGGTGATTTGTGGGTGAGACGACGCACAGACATCTGTAAAAACTGGATTTCCTGAACATATTTCTTTGCAAGAGCTGTATAAAAGCAGTTAAAAAGTGACACCTTTTGCACAGACTACAATGTTATTCCACAGGTTTAAAATGAAGTGCCACTGCGGCAATGGCAACTTGTTTACTTCTGCCTATGCTTATATAGTGTATATAGTGCAATCCTGCATTTAATTTCTCAAGGCTGTGGTTGTATTTTGTACAGCTACCTGCACAAACAAATTAAAGGACCATGCCAGTGATTTTACATGTTGCAGCCCTACAAAAATTGGCTTCAGTTTATTCCAGTATGCCATGAAAATCAGCTTGTAGAAACTTGAAACGCGATTGAGATAAGTAATCCATAACAGCTAACAAGACATCTGTAATTTAAGCATTTCAACACGAATTCAACACCTAGCTACACAGAAGAAAATATATGTCTCCGCCAAGGAATATAGTCCCAGGAGAAGACTGGGACCATGAAATTAAAACAGCCGTCCCTTCTACAATTGTGTGTAAGTGTTAGCAGGCGAAACATTGAATCATAAGCTGGGTGTACAACCTGAGCATTTATTTTTGAAAAATTAGGGGATACGCTAAAATAACAAGGAAATCTAAAATACCATTTCATGCTTTGGGAAATGGCTGAGAGTAAATATAACACGCATGTGGACTGTAGTTATTACATGGTTAAACATGCAAAACCACCAGTATGGTCCTTTAAGTTTGCTCTGATTTATGGTCTTCACAAAATATACTTAAGACCTACAAGCTGCAAGTTATTAAATTATTAATAATTATGAAAACTCCAACTATGAGAAAGCTGTACTTTTTTCTTTTAAAATAACCAACAAATGACACTTCAGCAGCAGTGTAGCTTTCCTCCCCTTTCAAAATTCCTTTGGTTTCTTTGCTTTTTTTTTTTTTTTTTTNTTTTTTTTTTTTTTTTTTCTAATTCTCAAAAAGAATTATTCACAAGTCCAGTGACACTAAAGTCTTTAACAGTCCATTACTATTCTACACACACATACAAGATTTATCAGCTCTGGATCTTTTGCTTTTTGTCTGCAACTCTCCTCATTCTCATTTTAACACTTTGGTTCCTTCCCCTCCACTCCACCTCCCACCCACTCATTCCATCAGCAGGTCCTCTCTCTCTCTCTCTCTCTCTCTCTCTCTCTCTCTCTCTCTGTCTCTGTCTCTGTCCCTCGCAAGCTGCAGTCAAGTGGATGAAATCACTCCATCACAGAGTGGCGCCTCCACTGTCACCAGCATCAGACAGCTCCAGAGAAGGCCACAATTAAACAACTCAAGCTCTGGTAATTACCCCACAGTGCCCCTAATTACCCCATTCTCAGGGTGATTACAGCCTACAGGGGGAGGGGACCAACTACAAAAAAAGCCGTCCCGTTCTCGTTGGGGGGTGGAGGTGGTGGTGGGGCTGTAATGCACTGGTGTCACTGTATAATGGAGGAAATGAGCAGGTACATTTGGACAGTGGGACCATCGATTTCCTTTCAGGACTGAAGTGGGCTTTGTGAGAAAATGTGAATGAAGATGGAGAAAAGGTAGAAAAAAAAAATACCTGTTTGGACTTTTATAACAAATGCGTTGTGCCCTCCACAAGAAGACTACAACTGCGAGAACCACAACAACAAGATGTAGAGCTATTCGCACCGATGTACCGCACACCTTGAAACTTTGCCAAGAGGTTACAGTCTATCGCGTCCATCATCCAGCGTTCAGAAGTGTATCTTACACAGATGAGTGCATCTTCTGTCTGTCTCAGCATATTTTCATACAAGAAGAGCTATGCTGCTCTAAGCATATCGCTCTCCTCCATCTCTCCTCCCCCCTGAGGACTTGCTGACCGGGGGGGGGNGGGGGGGGGGGGAATCGATACTCCGCTCCACCAGACACCGGTGTGTCGATTCAGCACCTGGCCAAAGGGATGAGGTAAAAAGAAAAAAAGTGACATCTAGACTCACTCTGAAGAAGTTGTGGAATTCTTTGTGAAGGTGAGTCGTTTCATCGCTTACAGGAACCCTTGAGACCACCAGTCCTTTGGTCTATTGACTGTCCAATGTCCTTTGGCAAAACAATGGAGAAAAGGTGAGCCACAGACCAGCAGGCTACGGTCAAAATGCATCAAGCACCGAATGATTTCCTTATGGTTAGCTTTGTCAAAAATGTAGCAATATTGAATTCATCTGCTCGTGCAAAACAGCATTTCAACAGGATGTAAGCACACACACCTGACACCTTGCAGCCATTTGTAGCCATAATGGGAATTTGTTTTGCCAAAACAACAGAATAACGTCATTAGCATGCTGTTGGCATTATTTCTACGTGTGCTGGTGGTTCACGGAGGGACATCTGCTACGTGTTGAGTAAGTGAGGAAGGCCATTTGAGTGAGTGCGCTGATGGCCCTGATTGATGTCGCAAACAGCAGAAAGTCCCAGCAGCCCCATTAGCAGCTACAGTCTGCATTACTGTCACACCCGTCATCCGTGATGGAGGGCTGCTTCACCGACACAGCCATCAGTAACCCACCTCGTCTGTGAAAGGACACGCGGGGACAAATGAATTGAATGTTGCATTTCCCAAATGAATGCTGGCTGAAACTGGAGAGATGCCGTGTTTTAATGCAGCCCTCAGCCCCTGTGAAATTGCTCCCATTTCCAGCGGCGCACATTTGGCATTCGTCAAAATCGATATCGGCTTTCATTCTAGCGGGTGCCTCTGTGGCCTGTTCTCAGTTGTAACAATTTGGCGGGGATTAATAAAACAGGAATACTGTCAGATTACTTGAAAATATTTACATGACAACACAATATGATATTCTGTATGTGCAGCAGGCTCTGAGCCTTGAAAAGACATCAGGTTAGAATGATCCAGATGCAAGAATTCATTACTTCCTTTTTCTCTTGGGTGAGTAATGATATTGGCTTTATTCACAGGTGCAACACGGATAAGATATGAATCACCAGACAAACAGTGCTTCTAAGGACACAGTAACATGCATATGTCTGCTATACACTATCCCAAATAGAAAAAACAATCCAGAATAAAGATATTTCAGTGTTCAATATTCCCAAATGGAATTTCCCATAGCCTCATAAATGTCCCATGAAGCTCTGAAGACCACACCATACATCATACTACTGCTCTTAAACTCAAATCAAATGTCTTTGTCTGTTTAAAGAGCGTTGTTTGACAACTCAAGACGACACAGTAAAACAAAGGCTTCTTGTACCTGAGTAGCAAGTCTCTTTCTCCCTTAACAATTAGCTTCATGCACGACAAGAGAGAGCTCTGATACGTTTTTAGAAAAATAATTTACCCTTTCAATCTAATTACCCTAATCCTTCCTCCCCCAAACACTTCAACTCACATTGGCGCTGTTTGTGGAAGGCTGAGTAGGGATTTTATTTGACATAATTTTGACGAATGTGTAATTCAACCAAGACAAACAACCATGGATATTTAGGATTCCAGAATAATTCAATTAAGACACAACAAGATGTATTTTCTGTTCTGGCGTATTTCTCTAACAGAAGCTTCAGTTATTGAGAGTCAACAGACTAAGCTATGTGAGTGTGAATAAACCCTTGTGTCTTGCTGCTTCTAAAGGGTTGTAGGCTCAAAGCAGAAATGTATATACATATATGTGTGTGCGTGCATGCACACGTGTACATCAAAAGCAATTACTCACTATGCGACACAGACTGATGACTTTATGAAATCTCTGAGACAGAATTTAATCAGTAGTTCCGACTCTGCTTACTTCAAAGAAGAAGAAGGAATGTTTGTTATAAAGGGCTGATGATAATCTGAACTCCACAGGACTTTGCTGGGAATGTAGAACAGGCCCACAAAGTCATTCCATTCATGCACCTTTGTGGTACATGTTTGGATGAAATTACATGCCCTGTCCTTCATACTTGTCCTGTCTTATAACATTCTTTTTATTTAAATGGTTTTGCAGATACTGTGCCACAATAACATCAAGTTGGAGGTTTCTAGATCGTACATATTATTTATTTTGAAACAGAGAAGGGTTTAACTAAGTACAATTTTGAGGTACTCATCTCTGTTTTTGTGGCATTTTGGTCTTCTACTCAATTACATTACTACTGAGGAAAATATTGAATTTTTTATTCCGCTGCATTTGTAACAACTGCAGTTACTTATTTTGTGAGTCAAAAATTCATCACAACATAACCAATAGATGCTGTTGCAGTTTTAAAAACTGTGCACCTCAGCCTGCAAAGAGGCAAGATGAGAGACTATATCTTAAGAGTTTTAGGAAACAAAACTCTTAAGATATTGTTGTAAATGAATTTAACCTGCACGTAGACCCATGTAATCTTCTACATGACCATAGAGCACGAAAATCCCCATTATATCTCTATATATCTCATTTTGGGCAAATAACCTCATAAGACCAATTTTGGAAATGTTTATTATTTAATTCCAAAATCTGTTCATACTGTTGAGTAAAAAAAAAACTTGTAGCACCAAATTGTGAGAACTTTCATTAAAAATTCCTCATACTGAATATTTTTGTTTTTAACACTTTAGTAAATTGTATTGATAATACTTGTTTACTTGTAAAGAATGCTGGATTTTTACTTGTAAGCCAGTATTTTCTTAAGGATGCAAGTGCCTTGGAAATGGATAAACCAAATGTAAATGCAGGAACCTGAGTTTTGACGATCACAGATGCTCAAACGTAACTGTTCAGATCATCAGTACTTGCTGAAACACATCTTAAGTTCAGCCAAAGGCCATACACTAAAACTCTGCTATGAAGAACACAGCAACTTAAAGTCTGCCTTCAACACTGTTGCAAATCCACTCTGACAATGCCTCTGACAGCCTGTCTGATGCAGACAGCTTTCCAGCCTCTGGTGTTCAACAAGGAGAAAGCAGCAACAGCATTGGACAGCAGCGTCAGTAATGAGAATGGATAGCAACTCGGCTGCACTGTCTCAGCCCCATTGATCACTTCGCTGTAAAGAATGATGGACCTTGATGCTTAGAGCGAACAGTCTCTTCTCAGATCCATTCTAATTTGCCCATATATTGATAACTTCTCCCCTGGAAAGCTTTGTAGCAATGTGTTGTGTGGTTACAATGCGAGATCGAGCAAACACCCTTATACAGCCACTGAGCAATATTCAATATTCTGCAAAAGGCTGCTAGAAATGAGGATGTTTATAGATGCATTCATGACTGCATTTGTGTGTATGTTCAAGTAAGCTGCTTGCGTCTAACTGAAGGCTAAGTCGATACGTGTATTAATGGTTACCCAGGGCAAATCGCTGAGAGACGAATTATTTGATTAAGTTATATTAACAGTTGACTGGCTCTCAAGTTGTGGCATCAATCAGACTGACCGATGGCACATCAGTGAACAATGCTGGGGAGGCAAAAGAGTGGCCGGCTCATATTGCTGGAGGCTTCATCTTGGTTTGATTACCTCATTGTACACATACATGCAGTCTCTTTCATTCTGACTCCCACAAACACACTTCGTTCCTCACTCTGTCTCTCAAACTATTTTCTTGTGAAGTGGCGGTGTGCATCACATTTGATCCAACAGCATAACCCCCCCCCCCNCCACCACCATTTCCCCTCCTTCATCCCTGACTCCATGCCTCATAAATGTCATCCCAGTCTGTCTAAGCATTAATCTCTATGAAGCTGGGGCCAGTGACTCTCCAAAACAAACCCGTCTTGTTGAACCGCTCCCCTGCTGAATGGTAGAAGCTTGGCAGGGCTGGAGGAAACAGAGAAGGATGGAAAGGGAGGGACAGTCTATCCAATTTTTTTCAGATGCAGGGGATTGTAGCAGCAGCAGCAGTGGGGTCTCCAGTGGGAAAAATATCAGCAGCTTTATGGAGAAGATTTGAGCCTGCCATCGCTATCAATGAGAGGAAGGAGCCTGACAGGACACACAAAGGGAAAAGAGATGCAATCCCAGACAAAGAATAAAGGGACGGATGGAAGGATAGAGAGGGGAAAAAAGAGTAAGGCATAAATAACACAAGAGGGAGCAGTAGATGGGCAAAGAGAGGGATGAAAAAAGCATCCCAATTAGAAATGAAGACAGTGCAAGAAAGGGCTAACGAGAGCGCTGATGAGAGACCCAGATAAACCGCCACAAACCCACTGGCAAATTAAAAAAGACCGAAGATAGATAGCTAACCAGCGAGAGGGAAACAAAGACAATGAGACAAAGAAAAAAAAGAGCAATTAATTATAGAGATTGAGAGGGAAGCGATTAAGGAGAACAATAGGGGCAAAACAGACAATACGAAACAAAAATTGGAAGAAAGGAAGAAAAACGTCCTGTCAAAACAGCACAGCAGCGTCTGCATGTGGCACCGCTTGATAAGACACATCTTTGCCACCTTCCAAGCTGGCACCCAACCCCCGCCCTCCCCTTCCCCAACCATCTGTGCCATGCAAACACACTGAGCTGTCCATCACCCACTCTGGCTCACGACATGCCAGTGTGTGACATCACCCTGGGGTCCAAAACTGCCACTGACAACTGNGGGGGGGGGGGGGGCACGGATTGGTGACATCATCAATTTTGGCTTGCCGTTGTAAGGTGCCAAATGGTTCACTCCCGCAGAGGAGAATCTGAGTCATGTGAGTTGGGATTCAACCACAGCACCCTAATGGTTATTCTGGATAGGGTGGGGGGGAGGGAGAGGGAGGGAGAGAGAGAGAGAGAGAGAGAGAGAGAGAGAGGAGGCTGGGTTGTGGAGTTAAATCAGCTTCACTAAGTTCATTGGGACTTTTGGAGAGCTGATCAGCTTAAGGAAATCTGCTCTCCTTCCTCGCTCTTTTGCACTCTCTCCTTCCATCTCTTCATCTAAAAGAGTCGCGAGCAGCTGTGGGTCTTTGAGTTCGGCTTACGCACCACCCAGCAGGGTAGCACTTGCCAGGAATGACTGACATCTGACCAAGAGGAGTTAGGAACAGAAGACAGCACGGCAAAGATCGACCCATGGGGGGAAAGACAAGGAGAAATCTCTTAATTGACAATAGAGCCTTTTGTCTTCAGTGTTGACAACAATCGTCTTGCAATGTCTTAGCTGCTTCATTTCAGTTGTGCAATAACACTCAAAAAAACCTACAAATAAGAAAATAGAAATGCAGACACAATCTACAAAAATATACAGCATAAAGCATTCTATGTATCCTCTTCTTCTTTCTCACAAGCATGTGTTTTATTGTATTCATCCATCCATTCGTGACAGATGTGCACACTGAGTGCATTACATGACTCACAAAAACACATTCAATGAGATCAATTGTGACAGAGGATGAAATGGAAAAAAGATTAAATATCTATAAGACAACCTCAGAATCAAAACTTCTTCCACTCTGTTTCTCTCACAAACCCACATACACACGCGTAATGTCACAATCTCAAGTCTTGCAATGCCTGGAAGTATATAGGAGAAAGTATAACAGTTCTTCTTTAGAGCAGGCAGGTATCCAAACAGCCTCTGCAGGCTTTGATGAAGTGTCCTGTCATGATGTCAGCCTCCGCTGGGCTCACCTGGGACCTCCCTCACTCTAACAACTCCTGGCTGAGAGGAAAGAATGAAAAATAAAGAACAACTGGAAGATAACTGTCCTCTTCCTCCTCCTTGGTCTTTAGTTTTCCCATCTTTCCATCTCCTTTCCTCACTTTCCTGAAAACAACTCCGAGCAAATAACAATGCTAATAAAAACTCAGATATGAGCTAATGCTCGTCTCATATCTCTCCTCTTTTCTGTCCCTCATCTCCCTCTCCTTGCTCCTCTCCTCCTCCTCCTGCTTGCTGGCTGTCAGCAGGTTAAGAAATGGCTCGACGCTAGCGAGGGAGAAACAATTACTCATGGCGCAGGCTGTACAGACATTAGAAGCTCTGTACTCCTTTGCGATCTTGGGGCCATGTGTTTCAAATTAAATGGTGCACTGGAGGAATTATCAGAGCTTAGGATTGCATAATGAGAATTGGCAGAAATCTGCGGCAAGCAGTGACACTCTTTGTCTCAAGAGGCACACAGTGGTTAAATTGAATTAAAACATAGAGTTGATAAGTGTCTGAGAGAAGCAATCATTCTGGGGTTAGGATGTTGTGAGAGGATTCCCGAAGACTGTTTGTTGTAGCATTGTTATCAAGCAGAATCAGTTGTAATACTGCTAAAATCTGTGCAGCGTGCAAAAAAAACATCAAGCATGAGGAATTCACTCAACGATCGCTTTTTCAAGCCCGTTTCTATTCATCTTTCAGATCTCATTTCTATGCTTCCGTGATGATTGCTAACACCTCCCCTGTTTTTCTCCTCATCAGTGCTTTTCTATCATCACACAGCACCAGTTGGCCAGAGACGGGCACGGCCAATTCAGCTCGCCAAATGGAGGCATGTTCAGCTTTACACAGACAGACAAGTCTGTAATAGGCATGGGCTGGCTTTCGTGAAACATCACACATGAGCATGTACATGCACACGTACGTATGTGCTCGCCACACAAACTCATCTGATTCCTAGTCTCTATGGTGATTATTTTAGTGCCCGTGTGAACTTGCCCCCTGCATCTGTTTCTGTATTTGTTCCTTGTTTGAAAATCACTATTTCTTATTCATAACCACTTGACTATTTTCAATTTATACATGGTCATCATGGCACAATAAATAGAATAGAATAGAAATAAGTACAGGATCTACTTTAAACAATTCATTTCTTTGAGGAGGCAAATTTTCATTAAATCTTTTGCTTATTTTACAGGAGATGATTATTCACATGTTTACCACTGATGCACACCATCGTCACAGCCGTTAGCAGACAAGTTGAAGGATTCTGCTTCTTAACGAGGAGGGAGGCGAGAAAGGGACGCCTGCCTGCTCGGTGCCAAGATGGCCATTTAGAATGCCGAGGCCATCTGGTGGATAAAAGGAGAACCACCACTCAGGTAAACTTGGCTCTTGCATGTAGTCTGACTTCATCAAGATCTATAATCTTTAAACTAGTCAGATTACGACTGAAGCAAACAAGATTCTCACAACATGTATAAACATATTTAAGTAAATGTGTCTGTCTGTACATTTCCATACAAAGAACACATCTCACAAAGAGAAGCTAGCAGCAGACAGACTTCAATCAATGCTGTGTGTAGCATGGAGCCTATTCTGCCAGAGGAATAGACATGAGTGTGTATGTGTGCCAATCTGGCTCTTCATCAAATGTGTCTTCCACTGCTGATGGTATGATCATTTTAGAATCATCCAGAGTTTCCCTCACACACACACACACACACACACACACACACTGTATACACACTTGTGGCCACAATATTGGTGAAATGTTCCTTCCCAGACATAAGAAAAGTTTAGCAATGTCTGCTAATCTGTCTGAATACCAAACCACACTCAGAGTTCAAATAATCAAAAGCCTGATTAAAGTATACAAGAATACAACTGTAGATTAGAATTTAAATGTCAGCTGACAGAGATCAATGACAATTGATTGAAAATTGTAGGATATTTGGCTTTTTTTTTTATGTCTTTAGCTTTCAAATTTGTATAAATTTTGAGGGTTAGTTGCATTTCAGAATGAGGTAATGGCACTAGCCAAACTACTATAACTTGATATGTTGTTATTATCCAAGATTAAAATATATTTACAATATGTACTATCAGTATAATAAACAAAAATAAACATTTGACAACATTTATGCTAATGATCAGCCATTTGGAGTTTACTTTCTAAACTAAACTTAAACCTTAAACATTGACCTGACTATTTCCATTGTTCAATATGTAACTTATGCACGTTCATATCCTGTTCACTAGTCTTGTATCTCTACATTGTGAAATTTTTCACCAGTTTTTGTTGGTGAAATAGTTTTACACAAGTAAACTGGTAAGTTACAGCCATTGTTGTATTGTAAAATAACAGTATTTTTAAATACTGATCAATAAAGCTCAGTAAATGGCTATGAGAGCAGATAGAAACCTTAGGTAAGGAAACGCAGAACTTTTTACTCAATCCCAGACCAAAAATCACTTAAAACTTGACTTAAAGTTCAATAATGAGACTGAACCAAGGCAACATTTACGCCATTCAATTTATCTTAGCAAAATGTTTTCGGATCTCATTCTTCATGGGCGGTGAAGTCACTTTTAGATGCAATAATGTTGTTTTAGGAGAGCTGGGGGAGAGCTGGCAGCATAAATTGTACGCACATTTTCAGGATTTCATAGTCTAAAATATAACAACTGAAGTTGAGCCCATTTTGTTTTCCTGACGAATTGTGTAAGTGGGTAAAGCCAAAGCTTATGATTGTGTAAGAGCATATAAAGTGTCTTCTGAGGGTTTTCCCCATGTATGCTACATGAAAACCCTGAACCTGAAGCTGTCCCTTTTTATAAATCACATCAGTTTGTAATTATTTTATTTGCCAATATGTTTTGCAGATGTGAAGCACCGCTTGCCAGGACTGATAACTAACTCCACCCCAACATTCAAAATCATGTACAGCGGATAAATCCTGATTTATTGAGACAGTCTTCAAACCAGACGGTGTTGAAAAGATATCCAGATGCATAAAGCCGGTAAAGCCGCCACAGCTGCACACCTTAAGGCCTGACACGCACCTTTCTGTCAGCAATAAAGAAAATTAAGGTTGATGTCTTCAGAGCTGCATGCATAAACAATATATATCACACTCCCATGAAATATTATACGCTGTTTATATCTCCAGTCCTGCAATACAGATTCATAAATGTCAAAATTGTATTCACATTACGGATAAGAAGAAGACAAATAACTTAACTGCGCTGCTGCTGTGAAACTGCCAATTAGAATATTAGTTCACGTAAACACCCAGGATGTGAGAAAAACGTGTGTGTTTTACATGTTGCTGACTCCATCAGAATGTTTGAAGATTTTACTGGAACAAAAGGAACATAGGAAAATACATGGTGACTGAGGCAGTAATGACTGATATGAGTGATGGCAGATCTCTGTACTGATGGAGCCAACAGCAATCCAACTGTATTAAATACTCGGTAGGTATCTGGCAAAAACTAGAGACATGCTTCATAAAGTCTCACATGTCCAGAATCCTTAGAGATGTACGTCATGTTTGAAATTAAACCAAGCTGACTATATTTTTTGACATTTGCAAATAGATTTCAAATAGACTAGCAGCGAAACACGTATTTGTCAGTTCTTGTTAAACAGTAGATCCACATACTCACTTCCTGTTCATAGTTGTTGGCGATGCAAAAGTGGTATGAGTAAATTTCATAATATAAGTTCTGACTTTCTAATGAGGCATGTGTTATAAAAGGTTTCTAAGGCTTTATTGATATTTAAGAATTCAGTGTATGATTAATTTTGGGGGGCTATCAGGTTGTGAAAACATTTATTGGCTTAATACATGATTTACTGACGTTAAATCTATTAGTTACAAGCCCAGAGCAGCACCTTACAATGTCATTAAAGGACCGTACCACTCATTTTGCATGTTTGAGACTAATATATTCAATTTTCATACATGCTGCATTATTGACAATCATTTCCCATAAGATAAAACTGTATTTCAGCTTTCCTGATAGTTTGCAAAATCTCTTAATCTTTCAAAGTCAAATTTTCAAGCGATACACCCACCTTAAAAATCGGTATTTCACCTGCTAATAGTTACACAGCCTTATGAAGTCATGGTTGTTTAAACGCAGGTCTTCCTTTGGGACTATATTCCCTGGTGGAGGCATACATTCACTCCACACTTTTTATTACACTTAAACGCTAAAATTACAAAACTTTGAAAAAACCTGAATACACATCTTGTTTGCAATGATGGATTACCTATCCCAAGAACATTTCAAGTATCAACTATCAAGTATCATTAATCAGTATGATTTTAATAGCGTACCAGAATGAACTGAAACCAATGGTGGTCTGGAAGGTAGGGAAAAATTTTTTAAACTCACTATTCCAGTATGCTTTGGGAAATGATTGTCAGTAATGTTAAATGTATGAAAACTGAATATATTAGGCTCAAACATGCAAAATGAGTGGTATGGTCCTTTATAACCAGTATGGAAATAACTGGATGCATCATCATCCGATCGTCTATGTTTTTCCAAAAACGCCAGATAACGAAATCTGCTTTCCGAAACACCTCCATATGACGCCCTGTGTTCGTTTAGTCTGGGTTCTCCATTGAGTTTGGCTCATTCTCAAAGTCTAAACAACAAACAA
Organism: Lucifuga dentata; assembly: GCA_014773175.1. Lineage (NCBI taxonomy): Eukaryota > Metazoa > Chordata > Actinopteri > Ophidiiformes > Bythitidae > Lucifuga > Lucifuga dentata. Next base: position 42,471 of record VXCM01000035.1, on the reverse strand, counting down.
ACAACATCTTTTCTCTGCCCTTTCTGTGCCATTTGTCTTTATTGCCACAATCTTAACTCTCAAGGCCATGTGATGTAATGGCGCAGTGCCTCCTGTTTCAGTGTTTACCTTCCAGAAGGCACGAGAGCCTGTTTACTGATTTCTCTCTCTCTCTCTCTCTCTCTCTCTCTCTCTCTCTCTCTCTCTCTCTCTCTGTGTCTGTCTGTCTGTCTCTCTGTCTCTCCCCCTCTCTCTCTCTCTCTCAACCAAGTCAAGGTCGCTCCCATGCTCTCCTGCCCACAATCAATCACAGAGGAAGAAGCAAAAACTTCCTCTCACGCTAGTTTGTTCCTGTGCCCTTTTTTTTTCCGGTTTTTGATAAATACACACTCCTTCCAAATATCATATCAGCCTCTTCCTCATCTATTCATCTCCGCGCATAAACAAACACCGGCTGACAGTCTAATTGGTTTTTATACAATAGCCTTATGTTTTCCAACTCACAGCCCTCCGTGTTTAAACCAACACCACCGCTCTATAATTTCTCACGTTTTTCAATGGCGGAAAAGCCAAACGAGATATGATGGAATCACATGGAAAGAACATGCAACTGTACTTAGATGCAAAAAAAAAAAAAANAAAAAAAAAAAAAAAGCACTTTAGAGATTCGTAAAATGGTTTTTACTGAGAAACAAATATAAAGCCTTCTGTAAAACCTTTGTTTGTGTGTACTAGCCAAAAATCGGTTGACTTTCAAACAAAGTACAACACATATGTGAAATCTGTGTGTAGGACAGACCGCGAGCAGCTTGTAGCATTACAGCCTCAAACCCTCAACTCATATAAATCACGGCGCAGTGACACCAGCAGTGAGGAAAAGAAGCATGTTAAAGTCCAGCACTCCTGACATACTGGGAGCACGAAATTCCATACTGGCCTGATTTACCACATATGACCAACACAACACTCGTCACACTGAAACATGTTCTTTAGACTCAACAGACATTTCTCTCTCTGACTCACGCTGGGAAAACAGGCTTGCAAAGTATCGTCGTAATGTAAGCAAATCTAATCACCAACCGCAAATCACAACAATCTATTCAATAAAAAGACCAATGCTGATACACAAACCTCGATCGTGTAAGCACGGAAATCTAAGCTGTCAGAGTGGTTGATGCAGGTCAAGCACACAATAGGACATCGTTCTTGTTTATCATGTCGCTAAGTGTGAACTTTGCCCGTTTGCTGTATCACAGGATGCTTTTTCACAACAGCGTAGACATTCTGGTGTCACAGTCTTCTCTGCAATTTAAAAGGCCAATAAATGCTACCCGCATACACGTTACGTTACCGAAAACCATTTTCCAAAAACATAAAACCAGATTTTAGTTTTCCTCTATATTTTGCCAAAACCCCTAAGCTTTCAAAAATCAAATGTTCGGGTGATAAAACCACCTTCAAATTCAACCTTTGCCTGCTAAATTGTAGGAGGCACAGTCATTTTAATTTCTCAGTAAAAGCCGTCTTTTCTTGGGACTATATTCCCTAGCGGAGACATAAATTTTCTTCTGCGTAGCTCCTTGTTGAAATGCTAAAATTACGTTATTTCAACAATAAATTGAATAGACGTTTTGTTTGCTGTGATGGATTACATATCTAAAGCACGTTTCATGTCTCTACAAATAGATTTTAATAATGTACTGAATGAACTGAAACTGATGGCAGTCTAAAAGGTAGGAAAAACAACTCTAAAATGTACCAATCTAGTGGTATGTTTTGGAAAATGGTTGGTACATAACATGTATACAGGTTCTATTTGTTTGGCTCAAACATGCACAATCACCGGTATGATCCTTGAAATGCATGTTTTGTTTTTTTGTTACTGTTTCACCAACGTACCACCACATGGTACTTTTAGTGGCTGTTTAATCCACCCCGTCATCTGTTTGGTATCAGTCAACATCCTCATCAACACGACACCCATCATCATCATCATCATCATCAGACAGAAGGCTTTTGAAACGCTGTCTTGAAACACTTTCTAAAGTTTGTTTCCATCTAAACTCACTCTCCCATGGACAAAGACCCCCCCCCCCCCCCCNCCCACACACACACACACTGTGAGGCAGATGCACATACTTCACAAACCACAGATTTCTCTCCTCTAGGGAGAGCAGGATTGAATTGCACAACATATGGGTTTGGGCAAGACTCTAGCAGGCGCTTATAAACTCAACCTTAAATGTTATATGACATATATGACATATTACAGTTCTACATAACCTACAAAATAATCTATATAACCTACCTACCTACAACATATCTTTGTACTAAATCCTTATGATTCCCAAATAGGGAAAAAAAAAACAAAAAAAAAACAGCTTTAATTTGTGGAAACTTTTCTTATATGAGTGAATACAAGATGTTTCTTTTTGCTGGCTGCAGCCACTGATAAAAACATTTTCAGCCTTAGTTTTCAGCATAACTGTTTTTTTTTCTTTTTTTTTTTCCAGTGTAAACTGTTAAAACTTACCTGTCATGGTGCTCTTCANGTTTTTTTTTCTTTTTTTTTTTCCAGTGTAAACTGTTAAAACTTACCTGTCATGGTGCTCTTCAAGTTCACGACACTTTCTATCACACCTTCAGCCATCTTCTATGCAATGCCATTAAGTCTATTTTGTCTATTGTATGTCCTGCTTTTGAGTTTAAGTTGTCATCGCTCCCTACCACAAACTCTAGCAAAACAATAACATCGTGTCTGCAGTGTCACTTATGGGTTTTAAGGTTTATTAACTTTTGAAATCTTAATCTTTTTGTTTATAATGTTGAACAAATTTCGGAAAAATCCAGATTTGTGCAACACTGTGAGCCTGGTTGATGCAGAGGGATTCAGGCAAGCAGCAACTGTTACACTTTTAGTGTGATCGTACAACAGTCACATGAAAACAGAGATGTAGGTCAACTTAAATCCACCTTTAGGACTTAAAGGACCATACCATCCATTTTGCATGTTTGAGCCTGACTGACAATCATTTCCCAAAGGATAAAACTGTACCTCAGCTTTCCTGATATTTTGCAAAATCTCTTAATCTTTCAAACTCAAATATTCAAGCGATACACCCACCTTAAAAATCAATGTTTTGCCCGCTAATAGTTACGCAGCCTTATGAAGTCACGGTCATTTAAATTTTTCAATAAATGCAGGTCTTCTTTTGGAACTATATTCTTCGGTGGAGACATACATTCACTCCATGCTTTTTATTGGGCTTAAACGCTAAAGTTATGTCACTTCTAAAAAAAACCTGAATACACGTCTTGTTTGTGATGATAGATTACCTATCCCAAAAATGTTTCAAGCATCAACAACTTGATTTTAATAGCGTAGCAGAATGAACTGAAACCAACAGCGGTCTGGAAGGTAGGAAAAAAAATAATAAAATTCATCATTCCAGTAGTATGCTTTAGGAAATGATTGTCAGTAACGTTATGTGTATGAAAATTGAATATATTAGGCTCAAACATGCAAAATGGATGGTATAGTTCTTTAATGTCCTCTAAAAAGTAGCACCAAGATTTGGAAGAAGTGAATAACTACTGACACCCTAATTTGTTGTGGAAAAGGAGATTTTATCATTGATTTAGTAGTCTGAGCTCTTCAGGAGGCAGCAGCAAGCAGTCTTTGAAAACGTAACTCAATGTACCAAGATTCAGCACTCAATCATGGTTTCTAATTGCTCTGCATATACATTCCTAGAGGCAACATGTAAAGTATTACAAGGAACCACACATGTAATTTAAATGCCAAAAGGGAAACTATTATTGAAGAAACAATGGTTCAAAGTTACTTCCATGGATGACACAAGGATACGTCATTGTTGTGTAAAATTTCAATCTCTGTTTACAATATAATCTCTTGTAAATGTCCACATCACAGACCTCATATCTTCCTTTCAGATTTTAAATCAGATTATGCAACACACAAAATCTTAATGCCTAGCTTGGATTTGGAATTGACAAAAATGTCTACAAACACCAACAACAATCACACCGCACATCTGGCGCCTCCTATTGTTTCTCTGGCTCTCTCGGGCTGCTGACACATGGCCGTCTGCTGACAGCAGTATGGCGTTTGGATTTATGTTGGTGTGAGTCTCTCGTGGCTGCTCCGCTTTGACGTCCAGTGCTGAAGTTATCTGACACATCATCTCCTTCCCTTTGATCCCTGCTGAAATCTGCCAAACACATTTATGACCAGAACAAATGTGTTTCTATATGCAGGCCAGAGGCAAACTTTAGAAAGCAGATTTGATGCAGAACCGGTTCCGCTCTGGACTAAAGCTGTCTTCGCACACCGAACCCAACGTGAAGTGCTAATTTCACTGAAAACGACAAATCATAAAAGTAAGAAATGATGCATCAGAGGTCAAAGACTGGTCAAAAGATCTAGATATTATTACACAACCAGCACACTATATACTTCAACTTTTGACTGATACACCTGCAAATTCGGCGCAGATGACTTGGATCTGTGTTTGGAGCTATTTTAAAGCTGACTAATGCTTACTGGCATTCAACCTAATCTGACCCGCCTTTCTAACGGTGTTCGTAATAGTGAGGGCAACTTTTCAAAGCCCTTTTCCGAGAAGCATTTATTGTTTTGTCTAGCGCCTGTATTTGTGTGTGGCTTCAGGCAGACCTAGTTGGCTGCCACTTCACTTCCACACAGGATCCTTATTGTCTTCCCTGTGGGCCTGAATGCTAATGCAGACAGCAGAGAACGACGTTTAACATAATGAATCCTTAAGCAGACGTCATTCGCTTCGTTCACTCATTCACCTTCAGGCTCGTTGCATTCCTCACACAATGTATGACACAAGTCGTTTCCCACACATCTATTATTCTGAAAGCACCGCAATGCCTCGACCACAGTTTCGGGTATTTCTTCGCATATTGAACACAGGTGCATGCTCTAAGACAATGGCTTGGTTGTGCCAGAATGCGTTTTATGAGAGCTGAACAAAAAGCCTTATATAGACACAGAAAAGTCAGAGCTCAGGCACGCGATGGCGATGGCAGGCAAACATGCAAACATGCACTGAAATAAACGCATTAGATTAGAATAGCAACAGGAGTTAGAAATGATTTCAGGACAGTTTGTTTTTTGCTCCGTCCTGGAATAACTTTTAAAGTTCTCTTTACAGGGTTAATCCTTACAAATTTGTGTGCCTTTTAGCAGCATGTATTACACATTTTCTGTACATGTGCCAACACACGGTTGACAGATAAATGATACTGCAACATGTGTTCTGAGCTAACTTCTTGAGCTGTCCCATTTAAAATATCATCCCCGCAGCTATGATGTGAGTTATGAGGAGGCACGAAGGTGTAAGTTTGTGTGTGCGTGTTGATGCACATAGGCCTCAACACATGGGAGTGGTGAATCTCCAGCTGTTCCCAATTCTTCCTCATGGTCTTTCCTGGCATGGGGTGGAAACCGCATGCTAATATGTGCAACCTCGCTGGGTTGTGAGTGTATATCTGGTCAGGAATGGTGCGTCCTCCGTACACAGTGTGTGTTTGTGTGCGTACAGCCTCCTATGGTGTATGACGTCTGTAGGAAATGAGAGCCATCGTCTTATAGGTGATGAAGACAAAGGTACTGACAGAGTTTGTAGGCTCACTGAAGCTCAGATTTTGGAGAGCAGCCAAACTCTTGTTTCCTAAATGGGTGACAAAGACAGATCGCTATGAAACAGCACAAAGTCAATAAGTTAGAGATGAAGGGAACCAAAAGGAAGGAAGTCATATATCTTTTCAAAGACAAACGACATTAACACAACAAAGTGCGGAGTCAACAAATTTCAGTAATAGCACACAAACTCTGTGCATGGTACAGCCTTAAAGGACCATACCACCCATTTTGCATGTTTGGCCCCCTAATATATTCCATTTTCATACATGCTATGTTACTGACAATCATTTCCCAAAGGATAAAACTGTATTTCAGCTTTCCTGATATTTTGCAAAATCTTTTAATCTTTCAAAGTCAAATATTCAAGTGATACACCCACCTTAAAAATCGATGTTTCGCCTGCTAATAGTTATGCAGCCTTATGAAGTCACGGTCGTTAAAAAGTTTTTGATAAATGCAGGTCTTCTTTTGGGACTATATTTCCCGGTGGAGACATACATTCATGCTACATTAACCCTAACCCTAATGCTAAAATTATGAAACTTCGAAAAAACCTGAATATAAGTGTTGTTCACAATGATGGATTACCTATCCCAAGAATGTTTCAAGTATCAACAAGTTGATTTTAATAGTGTACCAGAATAAACTGAAACTAATGGTGGTCTGGAAGGTAGCAAAAAAATTTTTTTAATTCACCGTTCCAGTAGTATGCTTTGGGAAATGATTGTCAGTAATGTTGCATGTATGAAAATTGAATATATTAGGCTCAAACATGGAAAATGGGTGATATGGTCCTTTAAATATATGCTGTCAATAAGATCCCCCCTGCAACAAAACATGCTAATCTAAGCTGCTGCTACATCATGAATAATGTGTTTTTAGATGGGAACAAACATTGTTTTCTGATTTGGATTTGAGAGTGACCCCAGGCACAAGGAAAGTTCTGATGATCTCCTCTCTTTCAGCTGCTGAAATATTTTGAATAAGTATCAGAGCTGCAAATTACATGATAATGTGCTGACATCAAAACCTCAGAGCTCACTCAAACATGTGTCACCTTGCGAGTCTAGACACGCCACTTGTATGTATGATGTGATGCAGGAAAAAACAAAGATTAAAAAAAAAAAAGATCTAAATGAAGTCCTGCAAAACTATGCGATGCGCTCGCTTTCACTGGCATTTGTCTGAAATTCAACCAGTGACTCCAAATATTACAAAGACACACATAATCATTTGACCAAACATGTTTGATCCAAATCTGGCAGATCTCCAAGAGGCCCTAAAGGATCACAGTGCAAATAAATCAATGGAAACATTATCCAGGATAATGTAACACAGAATAAAGAAACATAATCCTGCGTTGCTACAGAAAACTCCTCCAAGAGTTGGAAGAAGCCAAATCATCTGTGGATTCTCTTTTAGTGGTGAGTTTTAGCAGAACTCTGGGATTATCTGACATTTCTACATTAAACCTGTATCATTGCCAATAGCAAAGAGTTTGCTGCCCTCTGGTGGCTCAGTGGTCTTACTGCATAGCATATGAAAACACAGTCATCCTGCAGGTCAAAGGGTAAAACGTAAAATCATCTCAAAGACAAATTATTACATTTTTAACAGATAAGTTTTACCTCCAACTCCTTCAATGTGGATCTCACAGCTTATTTATAAAACTTGCAGTAAAGTGCTGTGTACTGCTGTGTATTAGATACTCGTCTGTTTATCTCAAATATATGTTCACATCACTTTTAGTCAATCCACCCCTTAAATACATATATAGTAATGTCTCAAAATGTTAAAACTACTTTCATTTTTTCATCCCAAACTTCACAGGTATTCACATCAACAAAGGTAGCTGTACTGAATGTCAAAAATAAAGGAAATGCTGGCGATTTAGCACGTTGGAGCCCAATAAATACCACCAGCATCCATGTTACGTTACTGACAACTGTTTCCCAAAATGTATGTGACTGAGAGGTAAATTTTAGAATTTTTTCCTGCCTTCCAAACTGCCTGTTTTCATTTCATTTCGATGGAGCTGCACGGAAGACAATGTATGTCTCCGCCAGGGAATATAGTCCTAGGAGAAGACAGCTTTTACTGAAAAATTAGAAATGACCATTCCTTCTACATTCAGACATATGTTAGCAGGTGAAACATTGAACTTAGGGGTATCGAATATTTGATTTCAAAAGATTAGGGGATTTGGCAAAGTAAGAGGAAAACTAAAATATGGATTTAGATTTTGGAAACTGGTTGTCAGCAACATGTATGTGGGCAGCATTTATTGGGCTTAAAGATGTAAATCACCGGAGGGGTCCTTTATAGTTGCACAAGTACAAATGACGAGAAGTGTCATCTTTTATGTATTTACGTAATGATTTAATTTTAACATAGATTATTTACATGTACATCTGTCAAACTTACCCAGCAAAGAAAGTTGAACACAAAGAGCAGGTACTTGAGACACACAGTCAGCCAGTCGTCTTGGTCGTCTTTATATATGCTGACATCTTCCTTCCTCCAGGTCAAGTCTGAAGAAAAGCACGATCAGATTCCATCTCAATACATGATGAGGATACTAAGAAATAGGAACGTTCGCCACAACACAAGCATCATTTGTGGAACACTATTTTCTCAAATCTGATTCAAACTTCATGAACACATCATAAAGCTATGAATCATTAATTAGATAAACACTTTTACTACTGTAAATAAGAGGGTATGAGGTGGGACGCACTTAGAGTTCCATTGATTTACAGCAGTCCTTCAGCAAGGAAAAAGTGCAGATATTAGTCAAGGAGCTGAACACCAGCAATATAAATGTCTGGGCAAGTAGTATATGTCTGGAAAGTGTTTTACAATATAAAAAATACAGGCTTAGTGTGGCCTTCCTACAGTCATTCTAGCAAGTAAGGCCAAAAACTGTAAGATCGTTATGGAAGATATGTTTAACATATCTGGCAATAAATCAGGCCTTTGTTTTGTTTTGTTTTTGTAGGCAATTTTTCTATTTTTGAAATTTTTAATTACTGGTTGTAACTTTAAGCCCCCCCCCCCNAAAAAAAAAAAAAGATGATTGACAAAATTGATGAGATCGCTGCTAGCCTGCGGTGCGTTGTCAGTCAATTACCGTAACAACGGTTCTTTCTCGTGGGAATGATATAAAATGCCACGCAAATATACTTTCTGACTTTTCCTCTGTCAGATATAAATACAATAACACTGTGTAATTTAAGGCCATTTCCAAAACTTTGTTCCTCGAAAGGACGGTCTGAAGCTCGAGCATCCTGATGGGAAAAAAAAAAAAAAACACCTGCGTCGTTGGTGTGCAGGACAAAGTTAAGTAGAATTATCTTGCAAATAAATCGATAAATTTACATTTTCGTCTTAAACCAGCAGCCTACACTCACCAGAGCAGGACTTGGTGTGGAAAAATAACGTCGTGGTGCGAATATCTCCGTTAAATCACAGTATATTTACTGTTAACAGTGAGCGTTTGGTCCAGACAAGCTTGTTGCTTTCGGGTTGACCTGTGGGCTCGTGCAGCAGTGATGCCTTTACGTGCTCTGCTAAACTCGTATTTTATATTTTCTAAAACCAATCAATACGATTGATCAACACCTATAAACTCAATCTTGTAAGACTGAGAGATGAACTCTCTGTCATGTCTCACTGTGAAATTTATAAAAATAGAGAATAAAAACAAGTTCTATGGAACAAAATAAAATGCGGAACAAAAACAATTCATAACAAATTTTAAATATTTAAAACTTGATTTTTTTTTTTTTTTTTTTTTTGATGAGACTTTTCATGTCCTGAACGATGGAAAAGCCTTAAAAAGGCAACCGGTCAATTCTTCTTGGATTTTTTGCTCACCTAGCAAAGCCTGATTCTTTCTTTATTCCTCCTTCATTGGAATACCACCTCAAAACTATGTGAGTCTGACTCCTTAATATTTCACCATGTCCTCCATCTTCTCCTCGTCTATATCTGAGTCTTCTTCCTCCTCCTTTTCTGACTCCTTCTTCAGCCTGAGTGGCATCTCTTTTATCAACAGACTTAACCATATCTTCTCGTCATCCATGTCAGAATCATCTTCGTCCTCCTCTTCCTAAGGACACTAATCTAATCCTCCTCCTCCCTTTCCTCCTTCTCCACCAGCTCTTTAACCTTCTCGGACTCCTGAAGTCTGAGAGGCATCTCTCCTATCCAATCAAACCTCTAATGTTTTTTGGAGAGGAGGAAAAACAACTTATTAATGATTTGTGAGACAGGAAGTACAACTTAAAAGTTTAGTTATCTGGGTGTGTGGATTTAGCACCTGAGATCTCAAAAAACCAGGCTATCAAAAGTCCTTAAAACAAAAGCTTTTAAAATCTCAGTCCTGTAGTTTAGGCCTTAATGCAAAACTGTCCGTCTTTCTGTCTGTCTGTTCATCTCTTATTTAAGTTGTTCTGTTGCTCCATTGGGACCCAAAAACCTGTTAAATACATTCATCTGGACATTGAAACGTCCCATCATATAACACCCAAACTAATACAGGTAATAGGTTACATGCATTAAAGTCCAGACACTCTCATTCCAACAACTTTTATTTATTAAGTTTTTACAAATAAAGTAACAAATTTTGTTGTATTGGAGCGCAAAGCGCAGTTTTTTAATATGAAGCTCGAACACTCTATACTTAGTGCAAAACATACCGTTAAAGGCTGCCGATGACTCCCTACATGTTTTTTGTTTTTTCATTCATTCATCTATGTTTTATTTTTATCCAACCACCTTTGAACAATATCATAAACAAATGGAACATGAAGCCACTGAATGAAGTCAGTTTCTGCTACAGACATTAAAACTGCAGATAAAATCAGTGAAATAAAATACGAGAAAACAGAAATATGATCAACATTTTGAGAAAAATAACCTGTTGCTTTGAGACCAGACATCATTCCACAGGAGCAAGAAAGGACACCGTGTGTGTGTGTGTGTGTGTGTGTGTGTGTATGTAAGCAGAGAGAAAAAAATCCTACTTTAACTTCAAGAATCTTCACAATAAGAGCACCCTCACCACTGTAACCTCAGGGCTCCACAGCACAAGTTGCAGCAATGGCACAGCAGGAATTCCTTTCAAAGTAATTATGTTCTGAAACAAGCAAACATCCACTGAGGACATCAGCTGAAGCTCAATCAACTTTGAAGTAAAAATCGAGAATTCTAGCATCATCTGGCAACAAAAACAGCTCCTGTAAGTAAAAGCACTATTTTTCATCCTTCTGCACCATACCACCAACAAAGTCAGATTAAGCAGGATTTGTGGCATCATTAAAGATTTGATGTCTAAAACAAAATCTCGTAAGTAGAGTGAACCGTTGACAGAACTAAAGCTAAGTGGCTCAATGATTATTCACAGCTTCAACCAAATGTGCCAAGTAGTAAAACGTTGCATTATGTTATGGGAAATATCACAAACAGGCAAAAGAAATCTTTGTACAAACTTAAAGGAACATTTGGAGTTTTTATTTGAATCCAGCGCATCTATTTCTCAGAAAAAGATGTATTTAAGTGTCTCTTTGTACTAGCGCAAAGTTTCTAACAAAAGAAAACAGGGTGTCAAAGGCTTCAATCCAAGACTGGCAGGTCATCTTCATCATCATCATCATCACCACTTCCATCCTTCTTAATCACCACATTCATCATTGCAACTGTGCAATCACCACCATCACCGCTCTCAGTACAATCATTAAATGCTCACAGTCATTTTAACCACCACTTCTGGCCACAACCTCCCACACCCACTCAGGTCAAATCATCCAACTTTGGCTATTTTATATTACTTAGGTTTTGACAGTTATTTATGTGAATAAATTGACGGCAGCAATAGGAGTCAGTTAGAAAACATTTTGCCCAATAGCAGCAATTTTCAGATGAGGAGGCATTTAATGCTGCTCACTTTATAGACTCTTTTGGCCTTTCCATTGTGTATTTACTTGATTGCTATGTTGTAGAATTTTACTGAAAATCTGTGGAAAATATCTGGTAAATGTGTGTTGTTTTTCAGTTTTCATCCGGTAAATCACAAAACTAATCTGCTATTACACAAGGGAACTAGACAGGACAAAGCGCTGACATTTCCATCCCAAAATCAATTAACATGGTTTTTGTACCCCTTTTTTGTAACTAATGCAGACACAAACTACTGGGACAAAAATAAGTAATCATATATGTAAAATCTGTATTTATACTGGAGATGAGAAATGCTTAATGCTTCCTCTCCTGATTACTGCTGCACACGGGTCAGCGCCGCTAAAGTACAGAGTGGCCCAAGCTTCATCTACAGTCTTCAATATCTCCCTCCTAAAAACAGAAAAATATCTTCCCCCATTTCCCATATCTACATTTAAAACAAAAGCATAGCACTGATAAACTCTGATGCTCGCTCCATCTTTCCTGGTGTTGGGGTGTAAACAGGCCCTGGACACAGTCGGGCCTCATGTCGGTAAAGCATCGCACAAGAACAGCAACAGAAACATACACGCCGGCTCCCTCCTTCACTTCAGCGGTCATTCTCATCAACTTAAAGGACTGTACCGGTGATTTTGCACATTTTAGCCAAATAAATACAACTACACATACATGCTGCATTACTGACAACCATTTTCCAAAACAGTCTGGGAGTGCTACATATTAGAATTGTTTTTCCTACTTTCCAGACTGCCATTCATTGGTTTCAGTTCACTCCAGTTAAAAAATTCAACTTGTAAAGACTTCAAACTGTGAAACTGAAAATGTGTCTCTGCTAGAGAAGATGTCCAAGGAGAAAAGACAGTTTTTACTGAGAAATTACAACCACTTTGCCTTCTAGAATCCTGCTTAAGTGTAAGCAAGCAAAATATTGAATTTTGAGGTGGGTGTAACCTGAATATTTGAAAGATTAGGGGATTTCGCAAAATAACACAAAAATCTAATTACAGTTTTATGTTTTGGAAAATGGCTGGCAGTAATGTAACGTGTATGCGGGTAGTATTTATTGGGCTCAAACACGCAAAATCTCTGGTATTGTCCTTTAAATGGCAGCAGAATGATTCAGTGACATCCTGGTTAAGGGCAGAGTTTTCATTTTCAGTTATTTATGGGGGGAAAGGAGTTTTGACACACTGTCTATGAGTTATAATCAAACAGAACAAACCACAAACCAGCCTAACGCATAAACAAGCAGGTACACGAGCCTCCAGGTCTCATCGTTACCATCGACTTCCACCAAACACCACGACCGGCCTTGTAACAGGATCTCTATATATCTGACACAACACTCCACACATGCTGCCAGCTGTGCTTTAACTTGAACCCAAATCCACAAAAGAAGCAACATGAGGGACACAAGGCACTCGGAAAGACCTCCAGTCTGAACCAGAGGCTCTATGGGAGTCTGGAGGAGCAAAAAAAAAAAAAAAAAAAAAATTCAAGTACATTAAAATGGACACCATTGGTTTTACATTCACATTTATCTAACAAAACCAGGGGAGAAAGGGAAGGGGAGGGCCATTTAAAGTGTCTGATATATAAGTTTGTTAAAGACAAAAATAGCTAGCATGACTTTATTATCTAAATATCGACTATCCTGCCTCTCACTCCCGTTGTCTTTGTCTTTAGAATCAGGTTTGGAGGTCCGTTTCAGCTTTCATTTCAATAAGTCACAAAGTTTAACTGAAGCTGCAGATCATCGGTTAATGATAAGGCATTCATTATGAATTATGTCCTTATTAAGTGGATATAAGGACGCCTATTGAAAGAGATGATTCAATTTTCACATATTGTTGAGGAGGATCTATTTGTGGAAGTAATTGAATATAAAAGTGAAAAGACCCCAGACCTATATGCGTTTTCATTTCTGACATTTCACCTAAACCTAACGCTGTCCAACAACATTCGCTAATAATAAACAACATTAATCACAGTGTTTCCACATCATACAGCGATGTGCGAGTATAAGAGGTCCATCAACAGAACATGTTTTTCTTTTTGTTTCTTTTTAAATAGCATAATAACCATTAACAACAATAATGATGATAATAATGTACATTTCCATCATTTCAACCCAACTGTTGAAACAAACCTAATAGCTGAGGCATCAGCCTGTGACTCTATGAAGGTTAAACAGCTGCTACACCTCCAACAGTGTGTGTGTGTGTGTGTGTGTGTGTGTGATTGCTAGCTGGGGCAGCAAGCAAAAAAAAGCCCATCAAACACAACAAAAGAACAACAAAATGGAATCATCATAGCTGGCATTCTAAAAATGAACAGAGACAAACTGTACAGATTATTTTTCATAACAAGGCCACTTTTTCACACTGAGTTCTCAAGCTCTCATGTTTGGGCTTTTTTTTCTAAAAGGTTTCTGCTGTTATTGCTTCAAATGGCAACAGAGAGGCGGAGAAAGGGATGGAGGAAGAGGAGAAGGAGAAGGAGGAGGAGGAGGAGGAGGAGGAGTCAGGATGTGACGAGGTGCTTGGTAGGCATAAGAATCCATCCAATATCATCCTAAATACTGAAATATGCAGTGTAACAGACCACAGATGAGCTATTTTTCTGTGTAATTTAATACAAATGTATTTTCTATTCTCCATGTCTGTTTTGGATGGCGAGGAGAAGAATAAGAGATCAGCCAAAAGAGGAGTAATCATCGTGTTTCCTCACCAAGTGCTGGACTACGACTTCTCTAAACCAGGATCCAGGTCAGTTCATTTCCATCTGCTCACTCCACTTATGCTAAACTTTACACTGTGCGTTTGATTTGTTCTCAATAATCTTTGTGCTTAGAACAGATTTCCACTTCCTGAATATGAAGGAGAAAAAAAAACATGTCCTGAACTGAACTCAGAAACTGAGCTTAACATCTCTTCTTTTATTTGCTGCCATTTGCATCCCTCCACGCAGGAACTGAATTTAATTGCACTCAGATGTAAAATAACCTCTGAGAGAACAATTTAGTGCCGAGACTTACAAGTTGGACATTTCTTCCAATGAGCATCTATAAAGTCTGGCTACTGTATTGTCAGTGAGGGTGATCACAAGCCCACAATGGAAGTATTTGTTCACTCAATTTATGGAACAAGTGGAACCAAGTCATAAGAACCTAAGCACAATATTCGACACACATACATTAACACCAATCCCACACCCTGTCAAAACCTCTTTGGCCTTGTAACATTGCACTCATGAGCCTTTTCCTTTATCCTTGAGCATTAACTGGCATTGATGAGCTCACATCTGACACAGCAGTGCGACTCCTCACAAAGCATCGTTGTCGCTGTGGAGACGACCCTGCTGCAGTCCTGTCTTTTCTTTCCTGATATCTTGTAACCCTGCTCTTCAACGATCTCGTTTCGGATTGAACAGGTGAGATTCTGTCATTTTTAAGCCTTCCGTGCTCTCCTCCGCGGTCTCCTTCCGGGACACCGTTACACTCTGCATCAGTCCAGTCAGGCTGAAGGTCAAAGCAGCCCTCCCTCCCTCCCTCCAGCACTACGTGTTCCTCAGGTTGGGTCCTCCTGGGTTGCTGACTGACTTTTGCAGAGTGTTGGCTAGGTGGAAAGCCTGGAGTGACCCTTGCCCAGGAATCTGTGCCTGTCCACCGACTGTGGGGGGATAGGGGCCCAGGGGTTGGGACATGCTCACCAGGAGAGGCCCAGGCTGAGTCGGGGCCTGGTGAGGGGCTGACAGGCCATGAGCTGGACCAGACCACTGCGCACTGTATGCTGCTGTAGGGGTGTAGTGGATGAATTGGGGGGGTTGGGGTTGTGATGGAGCAGACGAGGCAGGGGGGTGGCACAGGGAGGCCTTGCGGGCAGCTAGAGAGGTAGCGGTGACTGTGTTTGTGGGGATGTGGGCAGAGCCTCCCATGCTGCTGGGACACAATTGGCTGGGAGCTGAGAACTTCCTGTTGAGATTGGCTGACTGAATCACCTGGAGAAGTGGAAGGAAGTTTGAGATGAATTTCTTTAGTTTCAAATTTGCTGTGTTGGACATGCAAAGTTACTGTGTGTGTGTGTGTGTTTTAACGCTAACCTCATAGCTGTGTCCCTGTGCTGGGGCCTGCTGCAGCTGTTTGGCACTTCTCTTACCCTGAAAAAGTGTCACGTTTAGTTCAATTTACTCGCCTGCACATAAAGTTATGCTTGAAACATTTTTTTTTTTTTTTANTTTTTTTTTTTTTTTAATTATAAATGGAGAAAAAAAAAGTGTTGAACAGTGGAAAAGCCATTGTCATAAGAACATTCACTGTCTTGAACGTTACTTTTGTGAGCATCAATAAAACAGAAATAAACCTGTGAGAGGTTCATGGCATCTCTGGCCCAGTTATCCACCAATTTATGCAGGTCATCGGTGAAGGTTCCTTTCTTCTGGTGGGGGGCTGAAATGCTGGTGGGCAGACACTGAGAGTCCCCCTGACTCTGACCCAGACCACCTGAACCACTGACTGCATTGGTGCTACTGGTCCCTGGGNGGGGGAGGAGAAGGATGTAATCACGACATAGTGAGAGTTGACACTGATTGAATCTGAATGAATAGGATGCAGTTTCTGTGCCTTGGAAAGGGCCGTAATGGTGACAGAAGCTGGTTGGGATGGTAGGTCAGAGGTTTGGAGCAGGTCAGACAACTAAATTGTGTAGTTGTAGTGAAGGAGATGATGATGACAATATTCAGAAGCAAGTAAATTATGATAGTAGAGTAAGATTTTTACCTCTGAATGTGGGCACTTGCCAACATTTATGACCTTTTCTAACCTGAGCCTTACATTGATTTTGTCCCAATTGTCTATTTCCATTCTTGCCAAAAGTGACGTTGTAAATTAGCATTCTATCACATCGCTCACATGCTCCTGCCTCAGAGTGGTAACACTCTGGGCAAAAAGCAGGTATTTGATAAGGCCAGAAACATACAGCCGAAACGTTCTCCTGCATGACTGAAGCAATGCTGATTCTGTACCATTGCAGTTCATTCTTTGACCATTAGATGGTGCCCACGCTCTGTTACAGCTGGTAAAATGCTCAACACCAGGCTCTCATCAAGACAATCATCAAGTCAAAGGTGATCAGTTTTTGATATGACAATTTCTATCTGGATTAGGAGGAAACTAATCATATGAGGGACCAAAGAAGACTCCTAAGATACAGGAGACTCTCAGGACTTGAGATTACAGTTAAATCAAATTCATATATTGCAAGAAAACCCCTGACTCCAAACCCGTGTTATCTTTCACAAATAACTTCTCATATTATTCAGGACTCTTCAGAGAAACTGATATGATTAAAAAGCCCACAGATTTAATCAGATGTGTTTTGCTCGATAAAATATTGCATTTTTGCAGTTTACAGTAATACTGTACAATTGCAAATGCTGGCAAGAATTTGTTTTGATATGAATTATGTATTTACATTCATCATTACACATGAGAGAAGACATGAAATGCAGAGATTAGCCACTGTAAGGAAAAACTGCCATGTCATGCTAAATAAAATGGAGGAAAATAAGAATGAGGAGATCCTGAGTCATGACTGACTGTAGCAGCACGGAATTCTGGACAATGTAGTCCAAACCACATGCCAGGACAAGGCAGGAGAGGAAAGGGAGGGTGCAGAGGTTTCCATGACAATGAGGTGTGCATCTCTGTGTGTTTTAATGTGCACTTCAGATGTGTGAGAGCTTACAGATTCATGCTTTACCAGGATGAATTGATACTGACTTCGTCAATTCAGTCATTTTAGTCCTAAAGCTAGATTTTCTCCGATTCTTTGTTAGAAAGAATGTCTTCATCAAAATGTCAAAACTGCAGATGTGATGTCCCCGTAAAACATGAATGTTCAGGTCTTGAAATAACTGAAGTGAAGTGATCTCAAATCTAGCAGAGGGTCAAAGGTTAAAAATAGTATATCAGAGGGCGGGAAGAAGCGTGGGAGCGCAAGTGCAAGGATGGAGGAGGGGAAGGATGGAGGGATCAAAGGCCAAAAAGAGAGATAGTTACTACAAAGCTGGTTGCAGGGGCAGACTTTTTTCACCATCTTCCCTGTGTGGCCGGAAGACAACGATTGGAAGATTGGGAGAGAGTCAGAGTTAAACCCCGCCCACAACACCCATCATTCAAACACAATGCATCCTATTACAACGATTTAAACTTCAAGAGGTTCGGAGGTGATTCTGAGTCCTCTCTACAGCTCACTGGGCCGCACAGAACTGGGTCCAATATAAGATTGTGTTTTAAATCGAAGAGCAGCATATTGACATTGATTTAATGCCAATATTGTGTCACTTTACTCACTACGCTCCCTGTTTACCAACTCAATCACATCATACTGAAAACTATAAGACCCAGATCTGTCTCTCTCCCTTCATGGCTATGGTGACACGGGGAGGGGCGAGGGACATAGGATGTGAGGGAAAGATGGAGTGGAGGACAGGAAGTGAGGGAAGGAAGAAAGGAAAGAAGGGAGAGAAGTAAGCATATGAGCTGCAGAGGGTTCAGAAGCATTCGTAAATAACGCTTCATTCAAGCATCAAAGTTTTTTTTAAACACTATATAGCCATTTTAATTTAGCTTAAGAAAATCTGAGAAATATATAAACAAAATACAGTATTTAAACACAACTGTATTCAAATGAGTCATTAAAAATAAAAAAAGAGGAAATCTCAAGTCATCAGGTCTGAACTTGTCTTTCCTTGTTAGTCTACCTGTTTTCATAGAAACCAATTTAATCATTTGAAGCAGACAAGAATTTAAAATTGATGCTGACACACACACAATAACCAGTCAGCTGTCTGTAGCTAGTTCCTTATTCTTGGATTCCTGTAACCTACATGGTTCTTCTACAGAGAGGAAAGTATAAGTAATAAAATCTATTTTCTGAGTGCTGTATGATTTTTACACTAGGCACTTACATCTGGGATTTGAAGGTCATTCTACTGCTGTTTGTTTAAAATCCCTGTGCATTTGATCTGTGGTTGTGAAGTGTCAATTCTGCAGCCGCCGACTTGTGCTCTTATAATTCTTCTATTCATTTCTCTCTTGGCAATGAAATCAAGCTGAGCAATGAAATCCAGTACCACTTACCACTGTGGCCTGATGAAAAATGTTACTTTCATGTGATGGAGGCACTGTTACTCGAGCCATGGCCTCTGAAAAGCTAACATGAGGAAAATAGCATTCCAATTTCTCAACTCATGCACTGTCCAGACAGGAAGATTTCAGGAAGATTTCAACCACAACATGGCCAAAGTCTTAGGACAGGCTTTTATGATGTAGGTTCACCCAATCGATCAATTGTGATGCTCTAATTTCTGACAATTTGGCAGTGCATGAAGTGGACATTGGTTGTAAAGTCAACAGATGTTTGCCAAGGAGCACTATGTCAAAGAAAGAAAGAAAGAAAGAAAGAAAGAAAGAAAGAAAGAAAGAAATCATTGGAAGAAGGACCTTGAAAGTGAGTGAAGATGATGGAGAAGCTTGAGGATGTAAGGATGATGATCATTTCCATTAGGTCTACGTCTCTCCCGCACTAAGCCGATATTGTTCATTTTTATTCTCCATCTAAAAGTTGACATCCTCACGAACAAGTAGAATGAAGTTACATAATACTAATTAAATAAACATGAATCTGCAGCTGAATATTGCTGATTTTTTTTTTTTTTTGCTACATAAGACAATTTACAGGAACCTTGGTTCTATTAAAAAAAATTAATGATATCTGAAGTGGTTGAATGAGCTGTTTGGATATGGATGAGAAGTTTATACATTAATTTTGATGGGTATTGTGTTTCTCAATAAAATATAAGTAAAGGTGGGCATATGACCTTAGTTTTGAAAAGCTGGGTTATAATTATAAGGTGTAAAATTGTGTAACAATAAGAGCATACATGCTCGATAAATTTCCCATGAGTAAGAGGTTTTCTACAAATTCTTGAAAAGTTGACTTCCTGAAGATGCAAGATCCCTACAGGATACTGGTTATATTAGAAGCAAGGGCTCTTCATCAAAGAGGAAGACTCATGGGAAGACAGGATGACCTTGACTTGATGGATATAAAAGTGAAAAAATAAGAAAAAAAAAGTAAGTAAGGAAGAGCAAAGAAAGAAAGCGTTACACACAAAGAGCCAAGCAGGGCGTACTCAGAAAGCGCGTCCTCCTGCCGCCAGGCTTGAAGGCCAAACGCTCCGAACCCCAGCTGAACTTTACACAGCCTGAAGAGATGGGGGGGGNGGGGGGGGGGGGGGGGAAGAGAAAAGAGAGAGGGAAAAGAAAAGGAGAAAAAAGGAGCAAGGGAGAATGAAAGGAGAGAACAGGAAATGTAAAAGGAGATAGAAAAGAGGAAGGAAGAGATGCAGATGGAGAAAAGAACAAAAAATAACAGAGATGAAGGAGATGAAACAAGAGAGAGATTGGAAGAGTAAAACATGAAAAGAAAGGGAATGTGAAGGAACGGAAAAAGCAAGGAAATGAACAGAGAGACAAGAAGAGAGAAAGGCAATGAAGGAATACACTGGAAGAATCTAACAGTCAGTTAACCATCACACTGCTTCACACAGAGTCAGAAAGAAAAACAGAGAAAGACAGAAAGAGGTGAAGTATCCAGCTGTGAGGGAGATTTTCATCACTTTTGAAGTGCATTTTTTTTTTTGTCTGCACACAAGTGCAATACAGAAGTTAATACTTTGCTTTTACCATTGGGCATACAGAGTTTGAAGTGTGAGATGAGCTGTCTAAGCTCATGGTCAGTGTCAGATCTCGCAGTAATTCAACTTTTTTTTTTTTTATTATAAGTATTATTCGTGTTTGAGAGGTGCTGATGAACCCTTCCCTGGGTTTCACAGTGGAAAGCCTACCTGGGGTGGGAGCACACAGGCTGGGAACGGAGAGTGCTGCTTCACTGGTGTAGGCCGAACACAGGTTGTCACTGGATGGAGATGGTTTCAGGGGCTGAACTAGACTGCTGCTGCCTGAATCGGCTAATCCTCCTGGGGCTAACAGGGCCAGCTGGCAGGGGTAGACAGTGGGGATGCTCTGGGCAGATAAAGTGCTGCCTGGAGATAGCAGACGGCAGGACACGCAGGAGAGGACAGGGCGGGAACAAGACACCACAATGGGTACAGATACGCGCACACCACACACAGACAGACACCCGTCACCACAGACACACACATTTACACACACACGCATAGAGAAAAACAGGAAAAGCAGTCAGAAATCTTGAAGCTCCAAGCCTGCTCAATGGTACACCCACAAGCATGTGACCCAGCAGATAAACACACACACATACAGTACACACACACACACACACACACACATATATGTGCACATAGATTTACAAACACACAGACAGTGTAATGTTAGGGTAAATGTTTGATAGTTTTCACCAACTATCACCTGGTTGTGGTGGACACATTACAGGCTTACAGGATAAGATTAAGTATTATCTACAGGCATCTTCACATTGTTAGTAATAGTAATTATCTAGAGGTGCAGGATTAGCGAAAAAAAACGATTGAAACCAGAGCCTACCTGGCTGTAATGGACTCTTGCTGCCATGCGTGGAGCTGGTTCTGGATGATTTGGAGGATTTGCTCTTGGTAGGACGTCTCCTCCTGCCAGCTAAGGCAACTACAGGAGGGAGCATTGTAGCTGGAGGAACCTAAACAAAGACCAACGGATGAATTCTGTCTTTATTCTGACATTAAGAAGATGTGTTCTGATCACATTTTTAATTCACTGTGAATGAAAACTGTACTGGTTGTTAGTTACACCATTACAGCTAAGGAAGGAAAAAAGTAGTTTTCTTAAAAAAAAAATAAGACTTCAATTTTAGTTTAAAAAAAAATGACATTGTCCACATGCTGTTCCAGTTACCTTTCCCAACCTTGTGAAGAGACCCTCTATTTCCTCCTTCTGGCGGCATTGAAGGGCCTGAATCTCACGCATGTGCCTAGTGGTACAAAAGGAGAGGTGATGAGAAAGATGAGGAAGAGGATGAGGAAGTACGGAGAGAAGGGCCTGCGTATCTTTGAAGCACTGAACATCTTTCTTCAAGGATAGAATGAAGAGAAACAAAAGCAGAAAAAAGAATTAGTTAAGGAAAGTTGGTGGTTAACCTCACTATAAGGGGAAGAAAGACGGGAAGGAAAAAGAAAAACAGTACAGTTAACTTTTCACGGAAGCAGTTAACCTCGTTTAAAGGGAAGCGTGCAAGAAGTGAAGAGAGCGGAAAGAAAAGAAGAGCAGAATCCAGTTTTCTTCAAAGCAGTTAACCTTGGGAGAAGTGAAAGAGAGGAAAAAGAGTAAGGAACTGAGAGGTTAGCAGAACATACTTTTCTCTGAGATAGTTAGGAAGAAAAGTGGCAACGGCTTACTTTTCTTTGAGGCGGCTGACTTCCCTTTTGAAGTCTTCGTCCTCAAATTCTGAGTCGTTGTCACTGCTGATGTATGAATTATTGAAGGAGTTGTTGTTTAGACTCGGCAGAGAGGCCTTATGGATGGAGTCTGGACTCAAAAGTTGCTGGGGCTCAGTGGGTCCATTAGCAGTGGGTGGAGGACTTTGCCAGGCCTCAAGCTTCTGCTCCTCTGCACGGCTGACAGAGAATCTACCAACCCGAGCCTCGGTGTTGGTGGTGACCTGGAGTAACAAAATACATAGGGAACCCATGGATGANCAACCCGAGCCTCGGTGTTGGTGGTGACCTGGAGTAACAAAATACATAGGGAACCCATGGATGAATAGTGTGACAAAGAAAAAGAAAGAGGATGTGAAGGGGGAAGGATAGGAACAGACAGAATACCTGAAAGCGTCCAATGGTGGTGGTGGGCTTGGGGGAGGGGCATGGGGAAGCATATGGGGAGGGATGGAGGGACCTTTGAGGAACAGGGCTGAGGAGTCCATCTACAACGTCTCCAGCTTTGACTGCCCTTTCTCTCAGTGGCATCGAACAGACCCTGTGCAGCATATTCTCCGGGCTGGAGCGACCGGAGGAGGAGGAGGAGGAGGAGGAGGAGGAGGAAGAGGAGGAGGAGGAAGAGGACGAGGAGGTTGAGGAGGTGGAAGAAGTGGAGGAGGATTTAGTGCAGGCAGGGATAGGAGGCTCTTCAGTAGCTAAGGAGACCTGAGAGATAAAGAAAGCGAGACACATTTTTACTACTGAGCTGCCACCGTCCGACTTTTCCAACCGTGTATTTTTATGTGCTGTGAAGAATTTGTTTTACCTGAAATCTCCCCAGTTTGATTGCACCCAGAGGAGGAGCAGGAGGTGGAACAGCAGAGAATACAGTTTCATCCTCCAAAACGAAGGGAACTGAAAGAGAGATATTAGATATATTAGACAGAAAAACAGAAAGACATGAGAGAAATATAAAGACACCCAGCTCAACAGATTCATACTTGGTTGTCCGATCAAAGGTATGCCACTATGAGAGGCCTGTGGGAAGAGTGGAGGAAGGAGAAAATATGTTAGCATGATGTCACGGTGTCATTCAATCATTATACATTATAATATGAGTTATCATATTATGATGTGTAATGTGTGTTTACCTGTGTGTGTGTGCTGACAGGAACAGTCTCTGGGCTCAGTGCTCTCCTCAGCTGGGCGTCCAGGTCCTCAAGAGGCTGCTGGGACTGGACAGAGAGACATAAACTGTTAGTTGTGTACACACATAGAAGTAAGCAGCCACAAACAGGTTTAGGCACTACGGTCAATTAGCAACACAAGCAGAGCATGTTTTCTCACACACGCATTATTATGCAATAGTGCAATCCATTGTAACGACCAAACATACAATTTCCTGTGTTAGGTTAATTAATAAAATTAATACTCTCTTCAGGCTTCATCACAATTACACAATAAGTGTAATTATGACCTTCTATCTGAAATTTTGACACTTTATTTGTTGCAACACCCTTAATGTGTGTACAAAATGTCCACAAAATGTGTGTTTTAAAGCCAACACACACACAGAAGCACAAACAGATGCATACACATGGGTTAAACGCTGTTGAGGACACACAAAACCTTTTATTCTCTTGCACATCTTAACTGCAATTAAAAAAGAAATCATTAAAACCAAATCCTTTGTGAGCTTCAACTCTAACTGGATTCACTTAATCAAAGAGCCCAAGTGTCACCCATGGGAGAATGAGACGTGACTGTCTGAAACTTGGCAGGTCAGATTTTACATAACAGAATAAGGTCAGATTTCTATTGAGTGTGCTGTTCTGCTTAAATGGAAGTTCTATTTTTAGAAAGCAGCATTCACAGCCACGACAAAACAGTCTGGAAATTAAAGCCAGCTTCAGTTTGCCATGTCTCTGCCCTCAGGTAGCCTGTCCTGTTCTGTCTGCTTCCTCTCTCTCTGTCCAACTCAATTTTCATCTCATTCACTGTTTCTCTTCCTCTTGCTCTGTCTGACTCTATCTGCATCCCTCTCCATCTTTTCCCTTGCCATTATTCCTTTCTAATTCTGTCTGTCCTTACGTCTCTTTCCGCCTCTCTCAGCCGCAGTTCAGTTGCAAATTAGAATATAATCTTCATCTGAGTTGAGATGATTTTATTATGTGAATGTGATGTAATCCAGAGTTTTGTCTAGTGTAAGGCTTATGAGTCTAAATATTTAATTATTAAAATGATCAAATATGAGCCTACACAGCAGAAGTGCTCAATACTGGCAGTATTTATACATATACAGTATAATACAGATATAACATGGGACTTACGGTACGACATATTCATATTTGGCTCATTACATACAATAATGTACTTATGCAAAGGAAACACACTTAAAAATGAGTTAAAAAAAAAAAAAAAANGTTAAAAAAAAAAAAAAAAGAAAAAAACCTGTATTAGACAAGGTCCAGGGAAGGATGGCAGGAGTTCTGAAGGAGGAGAACTGGCCTAATCCCAGAGATATGAGAGAGGAAGGGAAAGAGGGGTGATAAGAAGAGAGAGAGTGGGGGGAAATGAGACAGAAATGACAAAAAGATTTGAAGAAGAGGTTATAAGAATAGTATTCATTTGGGAGAATGTTAAAGAAATTTCCATGCCAGATGAATAGTGAAGAAAGTGAGTAGAAACCGCTTAAATCATGTTTAATTCTTAAACGTTAAATTGTCTGTGACCGCTAACCTCTGAATGACCTTTTAATTATGCAACTATCAAAAGACCTGGAGTTTCACTTAAGAACATTCACTGGTCTGCTCTCTGGCCATTAAACAACTACTGCAACTAATGTAATACTAAATAACTCTAAAAATAAATATTACCACCTACTGTAAAACAGGATCACTCACCGGGACTCTGGATACTGGGGTTTTAGATGGAGTGGTCTGGCCGTAGGATGACGAAGGGATGACTGTGGAAGTTGAAATCATAGACTGTTAGCATGCTTACAAACACAGGATAGCTCCTGTTAGCATACATGCAGACACAAACATTAATTCTTCCACCTACCAGGGTGTGTAGGGGTGGAGATGGGTGTTCCAGGGCCTTGGATTGGGGCAACTGACCCCAGTGACCCTAGTGCTAGGCTGGAGGGGGTCTGAGGCGCATTGGCTGCCTGGCTGGAAACGGGTGTGGTCACAGATATGGTGGAGGTAGAGGAGGGGCCCATTGGCGATGAGGTACCTGCTACAGAGGAGCCTGAGGCAGGGTCAGCAGCTGAGAGGTCTCCCTGGGCGGAGGGTGCCCCTCCACCGAGGTCCATGAAGAGAGAACGCAGCTTCTTTTCCAGGGTCTGGATGTCGTCTGGTTTGCCTTGAGGCTCAGTTGATGACTCGCACCTAATAAAGATATTATTATCACAACAGCTATTGTGGGATGATGACTTAATTGCTCTGCTATCAGGCAATGATGCTGCTGGAAAGTCTCAACTCATAAAAATATATCAAATATGATAAACTGAATGTATAAATCAGGTCACTGGAGTATTATGTGAAAGCTACAACACAGCTCCTGCTGCCAGCATTAGATTGTGTGACCAGAAATTATTCCACTAAAGTATTCTGATAAGAAAATCAGCACGGGGAATTGCAATGAGCTTACTATTTTATTCAGCCTTATAAGCAATGATGATTGTTAGCTGTATACGTTTCCTATACACATAGATTTCACAATTAATGAATGACTGAACTGGTGTATTATGCATAAACAAAAACGCACTGACCACTTCTTACCTTGCATCACATTCCCCACAGTGTGTGTGCGTCTGCCCTGGCAGGGCTGCTGTCTGTGGCTGGGCATGGACCAAGGTTGGTTGGACTGAAGGAACACTGGTGGTGACTGGCTGGAGACTGGCTCCCACATAGGAGAAGAGAGCAGGATGGGAAGAGTCAGCCGGAGTGAGCTGGGGACCAGGGATGGCAGCAGTAGTGGGGGCAATAGAAAGAGGAGTACCAGAGGAGGAGGAAGAGATTGAGGGATGATCAGAAGTGATTTCACTGGGTAGAGGGCTAGAAGATGACAGAGGAGGGGAAACAAGGGGAATGATCTGCGCCGGAGGAGGGGAAGTTAGTGAGGTTGGGGAAATGTTAGCCACTGTAAAAGTGGAAGGTGCTGAAGAAGCACTGGCAGCAGAAACTGTTGCTTGGGGCTGGGTATAGGGGCTCTGAGGCTGGGTGAAAGTCTGGGGCTGGATTTGTGCTTGACTTTGGACTTGTGCTGGGACCTGTGGTTGCAATGGAGCCTGTACCCCTTGCTGTGAAAGCCCCTGTGGCAGGAGAGTGGGCTGATTCACCACAACAGCAGGAGGGGAGGATGCCCCAAGGGGGCTCAGACAGATAGGTGGCCCAGAGATGGAGGCAGAGGAGGAGGAGGAGGAGGAGGAGGAGGAGGAAGGGGGAGGAAGAGAGGCATCTGACACTTGCTCCTGTGCCTGGTTAACATTAGAAGGGACAAGCCCAGCAGTAGCAGCCACAGTCAGAGTGGATCCACTGTCTGTGTTGGCCTGTGAAGGGACAGAGGCAGCTGGAGGCTGTACTAGAGGAGGGGTGGAGTGGATGGAAGCTGGGGCGGTGCTGGGTCCGGAATCAACCTGATTCTGGTTCTGTTTGAGCTCTGAGAAGGCTTGATGTAAGCTGACTGCTCCAGTGGACTGAGACAAGCCCGAATTCTGGACTGAAGTCTGAGATGGAGCCGGATCTGAGGCTGAATTAGCTGGAACAAAAGAAACACTGTTTGAAACAACAAAACCCAACAAAACAAAAAAAGAAAAAAAAAGAACAGGCAATACCCACCCTCTGTTCACTGAGAGGTAATGTTTTCACAAACAGCATCTGCAAATACTTTTTATGGTTTGTTTCCACTGACTAGGAAAATAAGATGGGTGTTATTTGCCTCATAGGACAATAAAAGCAGTGACTACAAAGGCTGCCAGACAGTTTATGCATGCATGGGGAGACACTAGAGTGACACACATGACTGAAATGGGTTGTACAAGGATATTTTTAGGTGGAAAAAATTAGGCCTCTTAGTGATTTTAGGTGAGAATCTCAATCTGTTTTTGTTTAAATATTTAAAAATTTGCTATATGAATATATAACTGATTTACCCCCTACAAAAATCACAACAATTTATACTAAATACCAGTCTGCTTTTCACCTTGTTTATTCTGTGTATAGTATTTGGGAGTGCTGAAAGAAGCATGACTTTCCTTAATTGTGATCTTTTAATGGAGTAAATTTCTATTCATTTTTAACTATTCACTAATAATATTTGAAAACCATGCAATGCATAAAGTATTTATGATTATGAGATTGTAATGCAATATTTAGATCCACATGAGTCACAAGGAAAGACAGAGTTCTGTATTTCTAACATTCTACCAGGACCCAATGTATCAATTTAAATAAATGCCACAGTGTTATTGCATTTGGACAGAACATTTGGGCATCTTCCACTAAAAGCATTATGGATAATCTAATATTAGTGTGTGAGTGTGTCTTTTCATTTGTATCTGGTTCAAGTTTTAAATTAAGCAAAGATTTGGCAGTTGCTATGGCAGCTTTCTACCAAATTCAGGGCATTTTGCTAGGAGCAGCAATTCACTTCCTGCATCAAAATTGAGGAATGTTAGCTTGCCTTTACAGGTTATACAAACACAAATACAAACCGACTGTTACCTGTATCAACGGTAGGTGCAAGCACGGGAGACGGAGAGGTGGGACTTTGTTCCTTCAGCCTGGATTCAGGTACTGGGCTGACAATGAACTTACGACCTGCTGAGTGAACAACTTGGGCTGTTGCATTGGGAGGGATGCCTGGGGGAAAGAGGAAGGGAATACACAGGATTTTAATTTCTTACTCTCCTTTTGGAACACACTATTTTTCTGCAAATGATGATTTTCCACTGAAAATCTGCAGAAGTTCTGTCTTGCTACATGAAATTCAGTACATGTGGTTGGGATTCAATGTTGTGTGGAAAGCCCTTTCAGTACTGGGAATTGTTGCTGACAAAAAAAGTCTCTTAACCTTTCTGCTTTTTTTGTTTTACCTGGCATGGGGACTGATATAGCAGGAATTTGCTGCTCCATGTCACCTGGAATCTGCAGATCAATAAGAAAATTTTATAGGTGTAAGTATGAGTGCACAACACATACAATATATATACCTGTATGTATAAACAACAGAACAACAGACTGAGTGTGTGTTTGTGTTTACTTGGCTGTTTGTGTCTCTCTCCAGGCCTTTCTCATCAGCGTTCTCTATCACCTCTCTGATCTGTTCAATGAATGACTCCCTTTCACTCTCCAGGATGAACTCACTCTGGACCTGGACACAAGCACACAGAAAGAAGGTTCGTAAGCTTGGTTTGTGGCAGACTCTGAAGTGTGTGTTTCGTGAGTGGGTATGTGACAGAAAGAATAAGGCCAATTCCTTGTTTATGTCTCCCATGCCGTGGCTTGCGTTGCCACAGTGATTTAAATCACGCCGACTGTGTGTGGCTCATTTCTGGGAATTTCTTCTTCATGAATACCCTGTAATTGTGGCTCCGTCAAAATGTAATAACACAAGCAGATACCATCACAGAAATGCAGAACTTCAGTGTTTGCATGTCATTTTAGTCCAAATCCTGCTGTGTTCACACATTTAAAAAAGTACTGTTAGCCATATTGTATCTCCTCCTACTGCTGCATTGAAGGCCTGTATCATGATCACAGCTAATTACTTTATTTGCAACACAAAGCCAAAAAAGCGGAACAACTAATTTAATTGAGGGTGGTGGAGGAAATGAAAATAGATGACAGGATGTATACCATGATCTGAGCTATCTCCTCAGGGTTGTCTCCATCCAGGTCAAACCTGAAGGTCACCATCTTCCTGTTGTGGGTCTCCAGCTGACATTCTGCTACCCTGTCTCCTAAGCTGGATATCTACATGAATGTATGCACAAAAAAAACCAAACACAACACAATTGCACATTTACTGACAATACCAAAATATGTAATTAAGAAGAGAGTTTGAGATAAATAAGGTTTGATATTCTCCATGTACAACTTTATAAGATTTTTGAAAAGACTGTTATAGGATTTATTTTGGAAAATTACTATGTATGTATGTACATATATATGTGCTATTACATTGAGAACATTGAGCTTCGCCTTGGAAGTCTTCTCGTGGCGTGATCGACTTCGTACAGAGCGTCTCTGGTGTCTCTTGGTGGAGCGTTCTTCGTGG
Organism: Lucifuga dentata; assembly: GCA_014773175.1. Lineage (NCBI taxonomy): Eukaryota > Metazoa > Chordata > Actinopteri > Ophidiiformes > Bythitidae > Lucifuga > Lucifuga dentata. The sequence goes on along the minus strand of VXCM01000035.1, from coordinate 13,103 downwards.
CGACCTCCCCCTCCTCCCTCATTGCCGTCACTCAGGCCTGATGCCTCAGAGTGGCCACTGAGAGATTGAGGAAAAAAAAGATAGAAACCAATAAAGACGCAGATGGGAACTGGATGACATAAAGCCATAAAAAGATTCTAATTGATCAACAAACCAGTTTTGGTTTATCATGTGATTCCATTTACAAACATATAAGAAATGTGGCATCGGTTTATAAACTGTGTGAGTTTGCTTTGAATGTGTGTGTGTGTGTGTGTTACCTCTCCATAGATGATTGCACTTGAGGTGGCTGTAGTTGGAAGTGAGACATCTCCGGAAACTGAAAGTTAGGCTGAAACACACACCGACGTGCACACACATGTACGATCAATATTATCAAAAGTACTACAACCACCACCCTCATCATTTGGGAAATTTTGAGGGAGGAAAATAAAGGAGAAAAGCATGAAATAGAAGCACCAGGAAATGTGACAAAAGGGAGAAAGAGAACTGAATAGAGAACAAGCATTGTGTTCATGTACTCAAAACTGAATTGGATTAAATCAATTTAGAACAGACTTTGGAAAAAACATATCAGGATTGGTATTTCAAAAACAACTGCCACAAAGAACAGAAGAAATTAGAAACTTTTCTCTGTCTTAAGGTTGACATATACAAATGATCAACAATGACAGAAAAAGAGCTCTACTCTTTGCTAGAGAGTTGGCTCTTGTGCTAGGACTGAAAAGACGTCTGAAGGCGGTGTTAGTCTGACAGTCGCTTAAAATTAACACTGCTGAACACATTTGTTAACAAGTATGCTTCATTGTATTCACCAAAAATTTATCTATGGACCAATTAAAACTTTGTGGACTAATTAACTCTGCATCACCAATCAAAATTAGAATGTTCCACAACTTTAAAATTGTTTTAAGGCTTTGATTGACTTACATCATACAAACAGCAAAGTTCCAATGAGACTGATCTACTCTCCATTAAACCAAAATTTAACCCCCCCCCCCCNACCCCCCCCCCCCGCCAACATTAACATTATTAAAATAAATACTGAGAATATCCACATATTCAGAAGAGCCACAGAGAACAAATGCAGCAACAGCAACTACATGACAGCCAAACTCTCAGGGTGCAGAGATTAATAAATCATATGTCAGTAGTCTGGACTGTTGTTCACTCATTCATCCATCTTTCCTTTCAATCTGTAAAAATATCTGTGTTTAAAAAGTCAAACAGCATTTGTCTTCTACAAATATGAGCACAGCAAACAGGGACATGACACTTGGTGGGTTTGACTGTCCATAACCAGTACCTGGGGAGGGGCTTCCATGGGTGTATCAGGCGGGGTGGAGACTACACTGATGATTGGCACCATGGTGGCCAGTGGCTGAGGCACAGGAGGAGGGGGGGAAATAATAGCAGGCCCCACCCCAACAGGGGGTGGCACAGGAGAGGGAGTGGAAACCACAACCCCTGTTGACATGGTAACGGGAAGGGACGGCGATGGAGGAGTGGGGTTCACCAAGGAAACGGTAGAGGTCGACGGAGTTACAGTGGGCTGAAGGACAGGAAGAAGAGGGCCAGTAGGAGTAGGAAAAAAAAGAGGAGAATGGGTCAGAGGATGAAAGGAGAGAGAAAGTAAGTAGGTATAAACGTATAGAAGGCAGTGAGATGATTTGAGGAAAAAGGAAGGAGAGGGGGAAGAAGAAGAAGAAGCAAGAGCAGAGGAGTGAGATTGAGAAGAAGAGGCAAAAAGGGAGTTGGGGGTGGCAGGGGCAATGGAAACAGGTTAGATAAACCTGAGAAAATTCAGTAGGTTGTCTGGTTATCAATTGTGATGAGCACAGACTGCTACAATCAGTCTCTTTGGTAATGGGACAGTGAGCTAAAGCTGGTCATTGATATAACTGTTGGCTCAAATAAAGTGTATTACAGGCCATAATACAAAGACATGGACCTGCTCAAGGAAAAAACAGATTTGATACTGGGTTCTTCCACAATAAATTATTTTAAAAGCAAAAGGGCGATCAATAACAGTTCACTGACCCATTACTGACACCACTAAGTGTTTGGACTGACTAAGAGATCATTAAACAACCCACTCAGCAAGGGGAACTGGAACACGGATCACAAGTACGACTGACAACACCTCAAACCAAACAACAATGTGTGAAATATACACACAAGAAAAAGACAAAAATCATGCAACCACGAAGCAAAACTCAGATCTTCACATACAACTGTAAATGTGGTCGAAGACAAACAAATTCTTTGTACAATGTAGATGGGCAACCTTCCAAGCACCAGAGAACAAACTGAGGCACTCAAAACCTTTTTGAACATTTCCTCCACACAATATGTTACTAAGTATTTTTAGAAACTATTCTGAAGCAACTTTTGGGCTCAAATGCTTCATTCTGGGGACACGAGGGGTCATGATCTTAATTCAGCCTCAATGGGAATATGTGAGAATTGCTCATCCTCTCCACTAGGTGGCGAGCTGCAGTGCTCCCTCAACCGTAACATACTGTACTCCACTATGATTCCAGGTTGGAAGTTCTGGAAGTTGAAATGTCATTTGTGAATACTTTCTCTAATGCATTTCTCACATCGTAAAGTTATGCATCAGCTTCATTAAATCCGTGACATTTCAGTTTACAATCCACTCGATTTCTATAAACCCACAGGTGGCAAATATTTAAATAGCACTAAGCTAATTTCATTTTCTTATATAAACATCTTTTGACATTAGTCACTGCCTGCTGTCGCCCAAATTCTCCATCTGGTGTTATTAATTCTTGCTCTGATCAAGGAAATATTGCTCATCTTAATCCTGTAAACATTTGCCAGTTAAATGAAAAGCTGGATTTTTAATCAAGTTGTTTCTGCAATAAGCAGAAACAACTTTTGGTGAACTAATAACAACGGTTATCCATATCAAACAGAGGCATCAATCACATCACGTGCACAATATGTAGAAAATGTTTCTGCACACAACTGGTAAAATGTACATTACACAATATAACACACACACATATGGACACCTACAAATTTCCACACAATTCTACCTGAACAAGAGCTAGCTGAGCAGCTTGGTAGAGAAGATAAAAGTGTTCTATACTAGGAGATGGACTGAGGTTAGACCACTACACACACACAAACACATACACAAATGCACACATTCATTTGTATACAAAAATCCCACATAAAAAAACGACACGACAAAATTATAAGTAATCACACATACATATATTCAAGATGTACACACAAGCAAAACACACAGATCAAACCCCATGATAAATGCAGGCAGCACGCCGATGACAAAGCAAGAAAATGGAAAGAAGACAGAAAAATTAAACTGAAATGAAAATCTGAGTTTAAAAACACAAAGAAAGTAATTCAAGATGAACAAAACATGCCATGTAATACAAAGACCAAGAATGACACAAATAACCAAAGACTCAAAAAGACTGATTAGTGACAACCGTTCAGATTTTGAGTTAATCAAATGAGCTTTGATGTGGTTCTGATAACTGCAGATGTGATTGACTGTGTGTGTGTGTGTGTGTGTGTGTGTGTGTGTGTGTGTGTGTGTGTGTGTGTGNTGTGTGTGTGTGTGTGTGAGAGAGAGAGAGAGAGAGAGAGAGAGAGAGAGAGAGAGTGTGCACGTCTGTCATGTATGCATGTGTGCGTGGGTTTTGTAGAATAAAAACAGAACTGCAGACTGTGTATCAGCATCTTGAGGTTATTAGATTGGTTTCAGTTTTGAATTTTGTATATTTTTGCAAATGCACTGTGTATACCTATAGTATATATAAGCAGGTGTGTGTGTGTATGTGTGTGTGTGTGTGTGATATAGATGAATGCAGACATTTATGAGAGTTCATGAATCAATAATGTGTCTGCAGAGCTCCAGTTCTGAGCTGAAAATGCATTAGGCATGTGTTTATTATGTAATGTTTATATATATTGCAGTGCGTGTGTGTTTTACCTGTGCAGATGCCTGTGGCAACGGTGTGTGTGTGGGGCTCTGAATTGACGTGCTGCTTGACTGACTGGATGGAATGACCTAGCGGGGGTGGGAGATGGGGGGATAAATTACTGAATAAATAAATCTAAATGTAAATAAATGTAAACATGTCCTTTTTCTACTTTGATAAATCTGATTCTTCTTTGGTTACTTCTATTTGATGTATACATTAAAATGTCTTTTTCAAACATCTAAACCAGAAACCATTTTCCAGAAAGCCATTTACATTTGCAGTTTCATTCCAAATTAAGATATCAGGCATGTGACAGCACTGTTAAAAAGTACTAAGAGAGCACCAATTTTTAAGAGTTAAAACATAATCAATAAACATAACAATGGTTCTTCCAAAATGAAAATATGTTACAATGGGTTGGTATATCACTCTTCATCTTAACATGATGAAGCAACAACATGAGTTAACAGTGAGGAAAATCACTACTTTGTTAGTTTCAGAGCAGAAATCCAGGCAAAACATTTTTTTTTTTTAATCTCCAATTAAAATGGAATTTTATGCTCAGTCACATCAGTTTATGGCTGATTTAATCACAACAGTGGTTTGCACTTCAAGAAGTCTGTGGTATTACTGTAGGCAAAGACCTGGTGCTGTGGATTTACCTTGAAGCAAAGGCAACAACTTCAAACAGAAAGCTGAATTAGGATTTACTGCTGCATAAGCACAAAAAACAGGACTTGGGTATTTTTATCTTATATTTTATCTCCCTTGAGGTTTTTTGGCATCACGGGAATGTGGCATTAAAAAATGAGAAATAGGGAGGGTTAGACAAAACAAGAAGTAGACACAGAGGCAGACATACACAGAACCAGCGCCACTTTACAGATTGACAAACATAATTTTGCTCAGTGTTAGATGGTCACGGTTATGGTCAAGAACCTGCTTACAAAAGTAACAAAGTCACTGTTGTTGACATTGGCTGATATGGTCTTACCTGCTGGGGGGTCCCAGGGGGCGCTGGCTGGGAGGTGGCAGGGGTCAAAGAGGCTCCTGGAGTGGACTGGGGGGTTGGAGCCTGAGCCTGCTGCTTAGAGACAGATTAATAGAAAGAAAATAGACAAAGCAGCAGAGAAGGGGTGTTGTTGAAATAAAAACAGGTGGAATTAAGAGATAGGGAAAGAAAGGGGAGATTGGCAAAAAGGAGAGGAAAGAACAAGAAATAATGAGAAAAAATTTACAGCTTCTAGGAAACTTTGGGTTTCAGCTGAAGCAACACTGCATGTGACTGCAAACACAAGGTACTTGTCTTCTCTACTGATCAGTTTTCAGTGTTGATTCACTTCTTGTGTATGCACACATGCACACAAATCAATCCATCCGGCAATACACAAACACCAATAGTTATGTATATGCACATATACACAGCTTACAACAGTACAGGCACAGTACTGGGGTTAATCGGGGTGTGAGTACAAGGGTATTTCATGCACGTTGGGCCCTAAGTGGCATCAACTGTAAGTGGATGTTATACAGTCAAAAAAAACAAACAAAAAAAAAAAAAANAAAAAAAAAAAAACAAACACAAAGTAAAACCTGACTGTGGTTTTCAAAGCAGGAATACAGATACTGCAAACATTGAAATCTGCAGATGATTGAATCTGAACTTTGCAGTTTCATTTCCAATCCTGGTCAATTTTTTGTCAACAAAAAGCCAGACAGGCCTGTACCTTTCCCTCAAAATGATTTTGGCTAATCTGGTGTAAATTCTTTGGTAATCTGTGGTACTACAGGACAGCAGCACTGGAGGAATTGGACATTTGTGATTAATCTAATGTGAAATGAACCCTTAGAAGGCTGGAGGCAAGTTCATACTTGTACCAAGCTTCCCCCTCTCGAGTTTGGTGGGAGCTTATACAAGTATAGTTGCACCAAACACGCTACAACCTACCCTCTGCTAACATCAGTATTCACAGAAAAATAACTCAAACACAGTTAAGGAATTCATAGTACAGAAATATAATAAGGCATAAGATCAAGAACTTAAAATAAATGAAATGGAAAAAAAATAGATGTAATGACAAAATGATCAGAAGGAATTAGAAGAAAAGTCAGTAATCATGAGATTCAGAGCGAACAATGAAGAAAGAAAAGGTGATGATGTCAGCATTCTAAGGGTTTAACGTGACCTGGTCAACTCTGACCTTTGAACCCTGTATAAGAACAGTCTGAGCAGAGAACGACAAAACAATAAGCTAAATGAACTGATGTAAAGCCAGGGTCTTCAGCAACACAACAAAGAACGACAGCAAGAATTTAAATTATACAAATGAAATGTCTACTTGCATTGTTACATTGCTAGCCGTGTCCAAGCCCCCGCGTTTTTGTTGTATGTTTCTGTGTGTTTGTCCATACAAATCAACAAAGTCACAAGGTTTTAATATCTTTACTTTGACAACTGTCTTATTGAGTGGGCAACATTCATGCAGCATATGAAGAAAATCATAATAAATGTGTAGAGGTTGAGAAAATATAGTTACATACTGACGTTTTTAGTGATATGAAGATTCACAAGGTAGGTAGCAGTTGGACTTTGGATTTGTATGAGCAAAATTACAAGTATACCATACAAATAGTATACCCGCACAAACACACATTTCTCATATACCATCATATATGAACATACAGACAAAGTATTACTTACTAATAAGGACAATTACATCAAATACACAATGAAAAGACAGAAAGGAGGCTTAGACAATTTGCTTATAAAGCTTGTCCACCAGAGTGTCTCAAAGACTAACTTCTGAATGCCCCTTTCTAAAAGTATGAGCTGGATTTTCCCTGTCATCATTTTCTCACATTTTCATTTTTCATTATACAATAGGAATATACACTAATATAGCATATGTATTGCTATATAAGGTGCTTTGCTACATGTAGCATAATTTAACATGATTCGACAAATATTCTTACATAGATCTTGGCTTTGGTTGGAAAGACCTGCTCTCAGTATTGCTCTGATCTCTAAATCTCTACTGAGGCGGGACCAATTAGCCAATGCTCAATAATTTTTTCCATTAATTCTGACCTACAATCTAACATAGTCAGTGGGTGAATAACATGAGACATTATGAAATCAGTCCATGAGACTCTCTTTGGAGGGCTGGTATGGCTAGAGGGGGTTAAAATCATAACCACAGGGACTGAATGTTTAGCAAAAATCAGACTTCATTAAAATAGGAGTCAGCTGGGGCTGCTGGGTTGGTGGGGGGAAAAAAACAACAGGGACTGGCATAGAGGCCCTGAGTCAAGTTACCGTTTTAAACCGTCTTAGTTACTTTTCATGGATGAATTAATTTTACACGACTGACTGATTAGATTAGATTTTCTTTCAAGCTACCCTAAATTGATTACCCATGAATGAATTTTTTTAATTACAGACTGGCAAAAGGGATTTACAGACACAGGAAGGGGTAGCTAAAAGAGAGAGAGAGAGTCTAATGACCTCAATTGAAAACTAACTAAAGTAATTTCAACTAGTACTTGACTCAGGGCTCTAGCTGTATTTTCTGGTCTAGTCTCAGTACCAGCGTAGATTTAGTGGCCTGCATGGCCAGCAACGACTCATGATACGTCATATCAGGTTGGGCTGGTACCACCCCTCCGTGCCGGGCCCAGGGGTTCTGCATCAGAGACTCCAGCTGAGTTGATGATGCACCCCTGACTGGAAGCTCAGCGGATGGGGTAGGGGGGAGAAAGTTCTGCATGGATGGTGGATGTCCCTGGGGCTCTGTGGAAATCATCCCCCCCGATGAATCACAGAGAGCAGTGGAGGACAAGTGAGGGATAGACTGAGCAGCTGAGGAGTCAAATGCTGGGAGGAGAGGTGGGGGAGGAGGTGACTGGAACTCCCCTGCATCAGAGGAAGCCAGAGAGTCACTAGAAGGTTCTGGGCTTCTATCCTTCATGGTTACTCCTACATGGTGAAGGAGAAGATTTCCTGGAGGTAAGGGGAGTTCAGGACTAACATATGTATACAGCTCTTCTGTAACTGGCTGAAGACGGCTGTATGAACCAGATCCACCTGAAGTTGCTCCAGTGTTGTCTTCTAGTGGGAGGTCCATTGAACTCCTGCGGGCCCGGTAAAGTCTGGATGCCAAGAGGCTTGGGTCACCAGCAGCAGCGGCAGCANACTCCTGCGGGCCCGGTAAAGTCTGGATGCCAAGAGGCTTGGGTCACCAGCAGCAGCGGCAGCAGCTGCAGCTAAATGAAAGTCAATAACGCTTCCAGTAGATGGTGGTGCTTCGCTCATCACTGGAGGAACAGACATTGAGAAGGAGGAAGGGGAAGTGTGCTGGGGTGCAGGATAGCACCCATCAGATGATGAAGATGATGCAGAGGCACCAGCAGACACACTCATGGATGGTAAAGGACTGTGGGCACTCATTCTTTGCATGATGTGTGGATGCAAGAACCCTGGTTGAGGTGGCGGACCAGGATCATAACCCAAACTAGCAGCTGCAGCTGCTGCTTGCCTCTGCTGATGGAAAGTCAAGTGAGAAAGCTGGTGTGCAGTCATTGGGTATCCGCCATATGCCATTGCTTCATAATGGTCCAACAGTGCAGCTTGGTTTAGGCTTAATCTCCTCACTGCTTCCTCGTGCTCTGCTCTTACATCTTTATAGCCATACACACTTGGGTCAGATTGTCCAGGAAGATGCAGGGGCTCCCCAACTCCAAGTCTTTGGGCTACTGCTGCAAAACCAGGGCTGACCATAAAGAGAGAGGGGGTCTCAGCACCCTCCATTCCAGAAAAGGGGTGCAAGCTGCTCCCATATCGAGTGTAGGCAGGCTGGAAGTGTCTGGTGTGTGCCTCAAGAATGGATGTGCTCTTGCGTCGTTGGTTGTTGTAGGCCTTTGGGGGGCCAGTGGGTGGAGGAGAGAAGGAAATGGGGCGCTCGGGGATGGTGGGGAAGAAAATAGTAGGGGGTTCAGGAAGAGTTTGTAAAGGGAAGCCCCCTCCTCCCCCTCCTCCGCTTGCTCCTCCACTGTAGGGGNTCAGGAAGAGTTTGTAAAGGGAAGCCCCCTCCTCCCCCTCCTCCGCTTGCTCCTCCACTGTAGGGGTGTGGCATTGAATGCTGCTGTGACAATGAGATACAATGTGTTTAAAAATGAGAGACAGCAACTCAGAGAGAACCAAAGCAAAGGCCACCATGAACTGGAAAAAACAGTGTATCAAAGAGAGCATCATTTCAAAACAATAAGAGCAAAGGGCCACATATTCTCCCTCCACAATAGAGACAAAAGGATTGTTAGGATAAAAGAGAAACTACCTAAAAGCTGTAGAAGGAAGTGAAGAGATGAAGGGTAGTGTAAAGACACAAAGCTACTAAAACAGACAGATAAACCAAGATACACTGGAACGCAGATAGGCAAGCACACAGAGTCAGAGGCAGACAGCACAGAGATGAGACAGAAAGTGGGAGATATGCCGACAGGTCACAGGCAGAGAGACCGTGGGGTATTAAATACAAAAACAACAAAGAACAAAGGCAGCCTCTAAGCTAAATCATCTTGTGAAGCATCTGCTTTCAGAAAAACTGTCTTTCAGTTCTGTCTTGTTCTCCCTCCAGAATTTATACCTCATCATTAAGTATTTGCAGACTGCGACAGGAAATATTCTTGACCTAGTACACAAATAAACGTGTTTGGCTTATTGTTTATTCTTCAGACAAAGCTCAAAAGAGGACGTAGGTCTCAATCTGTGTTTGCAAAATAAAAATGGTCAAAAAGAACCATTTTTCAGAGGCTGATGCCAATTGTTTTTTCTCCTGTGGAATGATGTAATGGTGTTTTATCCCTTGTCTTCACTAGACAGGAGAAAGACTGAAAACAAATTTGGCCACAAAGGTGTGGCCCCCCAACTAATTTTGAATTATTTTTTAAAAATGCAAAAAATAAATATGAGCAGTCTTTCTGACAGCAGATGAACAGAAAAGTAGCCATTTGTACCAGAGCAAAGCTAAAGGTCCAACCAGTAAAATCTGTATTTGATATGAATACATGATGGTCTGTTAGAGAGAGAGAGAGAGAGAGAGAGAGAGAGAGAGAGAGAGAGAGAGAGTCAAATAGATGGACATTAAGTCTAAGACTGATCAAACACAATGTCCTCAGCCTGATTATAAACATTGAGGTGCAACTTGAAAAATTCCCTAAAAAGTTTTAATATTGCCTTATTACATTACAAGTCAGTTTTTGTCTCACTACATATATTATGAATTCAATAAAACATGCTTTTCTTTTTTATTTTAGCCATTTTCTCATTGATAAATAGTTGTCCTGCATCATAAAGTTACAAAACATTCAATATCTGATCATGAGAGTATATTTAACTGCATAACTGATAAAATAAAGGAAATGGGAAAGCTGCTTTGGTATTAAATCAGTTCAAAGTATTTGCTAGGCTGCATCTGCTGCTGAAAATCCAATTAATTGGCAAGCAAATTTGATTTCTTGATGTGATTGTTTTGTGTTTTGTTTGTCTCTACAGTGTATAAAGCTGCAACAAATGATTGTGTTGCATAAACATAAGTAATAAAACAGTCATGCTGTTTCATTAAACTTTTCATTTAGCTTGTCAATCAGTAATTAGAATGAATCACTGAGATTTGTGCAAGAAATGGTAAGCTGTCATGAAAGCCAAAATTTGTTTCTATACACAATAATACTGGAAATACCTCAGTAGATACAGGCACATTTCTGAGCAACTAACACCTCTTTGGCTCCTATCCCTCATCTCTCTCTCTCTCTCTGTCTCTCCTTTCCTTCTTGGTTCTGCTGTGACCCCTGGGGGTTGAGGTTGTGAACCTACAGGGGTGGAGAAGAGGGCAGGTAGGCTGGCCCTCCGCTGCCTGGCCCTGGGCAGAGAGGAAGCGGAGTGAATGGGTAGGACCGTCTCCAGGGCCTTGGAGAGGCGGCCAGCAAACGTGTTCCTCTCAGCTGCGAGAGGACTGCAGGGGGTGTAGGAGGATGAGGAGGACAGGTCTGGAGGAGGAGTGGAGGGCCGCTTTGGAGGAACAGCCAGGAGTGGAGGGACATGAGGAAAGGCGTAAGAGAAGGAGGAGGGGACGCAAACAGACATGCTACGATTTCGACGGGACACAGGCTGCAGGCCGCAAGGAGAATGGAAGAGGGAGGTATCAACATGAAAAACAAACATACAGAAATTAAAACACAAAACCATAGAACAACTTATCTAAACATAGAAAAAAAAACCCAATAAAATAACAACATAACCATAAGACACGTAAAAACAAACTATAATGTAGAGCCATAGGAAAAGGGTCAGGTAAAACTCAACACAAAACAAAATAAATCATTGTAGCTAAAATAGTTATAAAATAGAAAATGATATCAAGTCATAAAGTTACATTTCCACTTACTCTCATACATTTAGAAGTGTAAAAAAGAAACAAATGTACAACACAATACAATGACCAATAATAAAACAATAGCTACTGAAAAACAATAGACGCCATAACTGAGTGTGTAGGAAGATGAGATGTAGGAGAATGGATGGTAACATTCAGTATATGGAGGACTGAGGGAAGGAGAGAAAGAAGGGAGTGGGTGGTAGAAACAGAAGGACTGAATGGAGAGAGATACATGACCTCTGAGAGGCTGAAGAGAGTGTCTAACAGGTATATCTACAATGAAATACAACAGAATCTGGAAGGCTCGCTGTCTTACTGAGTGGTTGACTGTCTAGCTGGGTCACTAGCTTGCTTGCTAACTGGCTAAATAACAGGTGGAGTGACTAGCTGGCTGACTCATTGTCTGATGGACTATATATCTAACTGAGTAACGCTTTGCTGAGTTAAGCAGACAAAGGCTGTATTGTTGTGCGCTTTCTGCTCTATGGGTCACATGCCTGGTTGGGGGAAAACAAATTAAATACCTTCTGGTACTCCTCTTCCTCAGGTCAAAGGTGAATAAAACCCATCACCAACATGCTCTTGTAAATTTAGCTCAACACACACAGTTACATATCCCCCGTCACACTCACAAATGCTGCAAACAGCTCACTCCCACTCCAAATCAGGATGCAAAACGAACTTCAATCTGAGACAAATCATTTTCAGCACATCTGTGAGTATGGAAAACTGTAACACACATGCATGATGATGTTACAGAGCTAAACTCACAGATGCGTTGAATATGTCCTCCTTTTTAAAAGTGTATTCAAACACTACACGTGCATACTATCTTATTTTGATGGCATAGGCACTCACCATTGGCTGCGGTGGCAGGGTGTAGGCTGGATGTGGCTGCGGGGTTGCTGAGGGGGTGGAGGGGNTGACCCAGGTGGGGGGAGTCTGTAGAGAAAACTGAGGAACACTGGCTGCTGTCCACTTCAGCTAGGAGAGAGAGAGGCAAAATGTATTCATTAAATGTCGAAGAATTAATAATTTAACACAGTACGTTATCAAGTCAGCTCAACTACTGGAAGACATTTTTTTAAATATTTGTTTAGGAGGGAATCAGACTAAAATGACCTTTTCATGATGATGAATGGCATTAAAGTAAATATCATCTATCAAGCAAATGTTTTGTTGGTTTTATGCACCAATTTGACTAGTGTGTTTTAGGAGGAGGTGCTGGGAGTGGAACCAAGCCATAATTCATAAATCACAGATTTTCAACATACAGTATAAATGGGTTTCTTCAAACAAGCTCACACAAGTTGCTTCCAGTATTTTATATATCGAATAAGCATATATAAACATATATGCATAATGCATGATAAGCATAACATGGGAAATGACTGATTGATTTAGGTGTAAATTCAAAAACATTTTAATAAAAGAAATCACAGATAGATCTTTACAATCCATATATGTAATTGTCAAAGATCCTTAGCAGGCAGAGAATGAATGGGGTAGAATGTGGAAAAGGGTTGTTCTGCTAAATCTCTAAATTGCAGGATCTTACATGGGTGTGAGAGACTGGTCTGCTGATAGTGAAGCTGCTGCTGGTCCAATTCAGTTTCTTCTGCCTCTGCCTAGATAGATAGATAGATAGATAGATAGATAACTTTATTGTCATTCAAGGACACGTAAAAAACAG